>LPNX010230344.1:8456-88062 GCA_001517045.1 Pseudotsuga menziesii
GATTCCTGAAGGTTTTTAGTGGTGATACGCCATACTTCCTCCAGAGTATTCTGCTTGCCCGAAAAAATATGTAGATTCATTTCTTTCCAAATATTCCAAGTGATGAATCCATGTATTAGTTCCCAAAGAAGATTAATAATTGAACTTTGGAAGGGGTTTGCATCCCATTGTTGAACAGTCTCAATAATGTTACCTTTTACTCTCTTGGAAGGTCATGTATTCTCTGCGGCTTTGTCCCATAACAAACTGGCAAAGGAGCATGAATCTAGAATATTATCAATGGATTCAAATGCATTTTGCATAAAATTCACCATGAAGGTCCATAGAAACCACATTTGAGAAGATTATCCTGTGTAAGAATACACCTATGGGATAACAACCATAGAAACATGGAGATCCTCGGCCACATATTTGGATTCCATATTTTCCTCCAATTTATGAGAGGAGGCTCCTTCTTATTAGTAGTCGAGAGAGAATACGCTTCCTTGACAGTATAGGTGCCAGAGGTTTTAAAACCCCATCTGATGATGTCTATGGCATGCTTAATATGAATCCTTCTATGTTGAATGTCCTGTCAAATATACTCCAAATGTTCTTACTCAAGGCAATGTCTCCATCTACTGGGAATTTTCCATTGTCTAAACGGAGAAGAGGTGTCATCAGTCCAAAGATATTTCACAAGCGTATTGTGATTTATCTGTAAAAAGACTTGGATGTCTTCCTGAGTAAAGATGGTGCTGAAGCTAGGGAGTTGTTGCCAAGCGTCATGCCAAAAGAGAGCGTTGGTTCCTTTCCGTATTTCCAAGAAGTTGTGTAGTTGAATAAGTGTTATCTGAGTGTTGGCTGCTTTACAAATCTAGGAGCTTGGAGGATCCTGATCAAATCTTATGAGATTGACAGGGGTGCAATCTCGACAATACTTATAGTTCCAAAGTTGGGCCGAGGGGGTATGATTTTGAGTTATCCATTTCCACCAGAGCTTAGCAGATAAAACCTAATTGCTGATTTCAGGATCTCTGATCCCAATGCCTCCTTCAAGTTTCGAAAGGCAGGCCTATTTCCAGCTTACTAGGGACCATCTTTGTCTATTCCTATCACAACCCCATAGAAAGTTATTTTGGAGTGTTTTGATGTGCTTAAGCACACATTTAGGAGCAGTGAGGACCGAGAAACGATAGAGAGGCATAGATTACAGAATATATTTGAGAAGAACAAGACAGTTGGGAAGATTTAGGGATAGAAAGGTACAAGAGGTAATGCGGGTTTCCAGTTCGTCCAAAAGTCCTTTCCAAGAGGAATGCTTGATTGTCGAGTCAAAGAGCGGTGCACCTAAATACTTCAAGGGGAAAAATAGCCATAGGAATCTTGAGAATTCTGGAAATATTACGTTGGCTGGTAATGCTGGTGTTATAGAAGAAGATTTGTGACTTGGCCAGATTAATGGAGGTTCCCGAAGCTTTAGAGAAAGTGTCCAAGATGGATTTGAAGGTGTGCGCTTCTTGAACCGAGGGATGGCCAAAGAGAAGGTTTTCATCCACAAACTGTTGATAAACATTGGGGGGAGCTTCATGAATAGAGATACCTCTTAAAGAGTTGGAGGATATGTCTGCTTTAAGCATTCTTCCCAAGCCTTCAGACATTAGAATGTAGAGGAAGGGGGAGAGCGGATCTCCTTGTCTAAGCCCACGGGAGGGGGTGAAAGTGGAGGAGGGCATGCCATTGACAAGAATAGAGTAAAAAAAAGAGGATATTAAAGCCATAATCCAGTTGGTCCAAGTTCAACAGAAGCCAAAGGCTAGGAGATTTCTCTCAATGAACTCCCAACTCATTTTATCAAAATATTTTTTATAGGTCCAACTTGAGAAGCATACCAAGAGTTTTGGAATGTTTCAAGGAATGGGTAATTTCATCGGCTAGAATGATACCATCCAGGATACGTTGGCCGTCCACATAACCAGATTTCTCAAGCGAGATGAGTAAGGGAAGAATAGGTTTCAGACAACTGGCGACAACTTTAGAGATTATTTTGTAAGTGACACTACAAAGAGATATGGGACAGAACTTACCGGGATGATCAGCTCTGGATTCCTTAGGAATGAGAGTGAGATGAGTGGCATTAAGGGCGATGAGAACCCATTGTTTCCTCCTCGATTATTCTACAAGATCCAAACTTCCTTTTTGAGCAAATCCCAATAGTGGTTGAATAAATTGATGGCAAAGTTGTCTAGGCTCGGAGCTTTTCCTTCCGCCATTTGTTTTACAACTATTTCCACTTCCTGCATGGAGATCGGTTTCATGAAGGAAGCATTGTGCTTCCCGGTGATTACGGAGGGGATATGTGTTAGAACCTAATTTATGGCTTCATCTTTCGAAGCAGGAAGTTCAGTGAACATAGTTTTATATAACCTCACAAGATATTTTTCCAAATCAACATGCTCTTCCATAATGGAGCCTTCTTCAGTTTTGAGCTTTATGATCATGTTACTCATTTTGTGTTGGATAGTGGAATGGTGGAAGAAAGTGGAATTTCTTTCACCCTTTTTAAGCTAGCTAACTCTAGACTTCTGTTTCCAAAAAAATTATTCCTATTCACAGCGTTGGTTAAGACAATCCAGGAGGTCATTTTCTATGATTTTGATTTCAGCAATGTACCCAGTGTCCATTATGATGTACTGCATTGATTCCAGTTCATTATGTATGGCCTCTTTGTCCTTGAAAATGTTGCCAAAAGTGTAGTGGTTCCACTTGTGAAGGTTAAAACGAAGAATCCTCTTGTGACTTGCATAGTGGTCCACCATTCTTCCATAGTACTATTAAAGGAAGCATGGTTTAGCCAGAATTTTTCAAACCGAAAAGGACGATAAAGGGTTGTACCTAGACTGTGCCAAGAAAGGGAGATAGGCCAATGGTCAGAACCTGCAGTAGGAAGAACAGTCGGTCCCAATACCCCACCAAGAGCAAGGATATTATTTGTAACAAGAAAGCAGTCTAGTCGTTTGGCAATTTGATGCGCTCCTCCTCTTTTGTTGTTCCAGGTAAAGAAGCCAGAGGTCGGGAGAACATCAATAAGGGATTTATTGGAAATGGTATCTTTAAAGGCTTGATATTCTGTAGAGAGATATCACATCCCACCTTTATTTTCCTCCATATTGAGGATCATATTGAAGTCACCTCCAATAAGAATGGGGGAGTTAGAGTGATGCTAGAAAAACAAGTCAAGATATTGAAGAATTTGGATCTTAAGACTGGGGGTTTGAGGCCCATAAACATTGATGAGTTGTCCTCTAATGGTAGTCCCAATTATGTGAAAGACAACATATAAGGAATGGGTTGTGGAGGTGAAGTGACCGAGAGAGACTTGCAAAGGATTCCAAATGACATAGCACTCGAGGCTCCTTTGGTATCAATGGCAATGATTTGACTGCCTTTCCATATTCTTGTGAAAATATTCGTAAGAAATTCGATAGAACATTTAGTTTCTTGGAAGGAAATGATAGAAGGTTTATCCTACATAATTTTCCTTTTAAGCATTATGTGCTTGGAGGTTCTATTGAGGCCGCAGACGTTCTAGGAGATGATCCTCATGGGATACCTTGGGAGGTAGAGGAGAATAATTCTGTGAGCTAAGCATACTTCCCTAACTCAATAAGCGCATTTCCTAACCTGTTTAGTTGCTATAGGTCAGTTTTGCATCCTCTCTTCCTATTGTCCTTTGGAATTTTTTGTTTTTTATTATGTGGCGGATGATAAACACCAAGTTTATTATGAGCTTTGGCTTTAACAAGAGCTTCCTATAGAATTTGAATTTGCTGAGCAGGAATGGAATCGAAGGCTTTTCGAGTGCAAGCATCCTCCATGCTTCCAAGATCTAACTCGCCCAGATCTTGATCCCTTAAGTCTTCATCCATAAATTCCTGTGGTCTAACTTCTTCTGGTGACTCCAAAGGAGCTGATGTAGGGATAGGCAGTGGATTCATTTCATTGTCCGGAGGATCCGAATTGATTGGATGATCTCTTGATCTCAATTTTTACTCAAATGTCTGTTGGAGCGTAGGATCTTGAATCAAAGAATTTTTAATAGGATTATCCATGTGCATCTCCTCAGATGGAGTTTCAACTTAGTTATTCAGGACATCAAAATTGTTATTGGTGGTAGGTAGATTTTCTTGAAATTTTTATGTCACAACTTTTCTATGATGTCACTTTTTTCCCCATTTTCCTGAATCCATCCGCGTCCTGTTTGTCATTCTTCAAATTTTCCAGACTGGTTTTGTTGAGCGGACAATCTCTGAAAAGGTGCCCATGCTCATGGAATTTACTGCAGCTAAATGGAACATGCTCATAGTCAAGAAGCTAGAACTAGTACGAGTCTTCATGAGATAGACAGATTGCGTCTGGAAGGGATTTGGCAATATGCATATATATACAGATCCTAGCATATGAAGTGAATTTATTCATTTTTATTTGATCAGCCGATCTAACGTAGGTTCCCATGGTGTTTCCAATTTCTTTGAGGGTGTCCTCATCCCAATATTCTTGTGGAAGGGAGTACATTCGGATCCAAACTGGGGTCTAAGAGAAATCTTCTTTTTCCAAGCTGAATCTTTCCATCCAGTTTCATAGATAAAGACCTGTCACATTGAATAAGTAGGGGCCTCCTTCTTCTACTTTGGATTTATCATCCAGATGGTGAAATATGACGGTAAAGAATCTTTTTGATCCAAGTTGTAAATCAAAATGAGCCTTCGGTTTCCATTTAGCATCAATCCATCCATGTAAGGCCTGTTCAGCTGGCCAAAATCCCATAAATTTACCTATGAGAGTGCGATCCTTCATCTTTTCTGCTCGGGCGTTGATCCTTTCTGCAGGAAGATTGAGGTAAGGCCAATCCTCTGTGTGGGCGATGTAGGTTTGGGTACCGTGCCTCCCCTTTTCCTGAACCGTTGACCATGCTTTCTCCTGTGCAGGCGTACCCTTCTTTCCGTCAAAAATAAAAACCTCTTCAGACCCAATTTGGATAGTGATAGGTTCCACAAAATCAGATCCATCGACCGGATCACAACCTAGTTTATTGGAGAGAAATTTACAGTAGGAAATTATGATGTGCACTCCAAGAAAGCAGTGTGCTCCAAGAATCTCATCTCTGGTTCATTCCAGTACTCTTGGTAAAGGTAATGTTATCAATAGGGTATGAGTTCAATTGTTAATGTGGATATGTAAGTACTATGAATTGGTTCCTTTGGTCTTTGTTTCTAGGTTTATTTTTGTGCATATTCTTGATAATCCCTGTCATGGACCAAATTAAAAGCAAAGCATTAACTTGCATGTGATTTGTTTCCTTTTTTATGGAAAAACTCAGTTTTAGTTGAATAAGGAAATGGGAAACCATGCTGGAGTTTAGAGAAGAAAGTTCATGCTAATAATTAAATAAGAGAGTGTTATTTTCATGAAATTAATGGTTATGGGATCATGCATGTGGAACAATACAATGAAGCACCTAGTTGAATTGATCTAAAGGTGGATTTTTTTAGATACAAGGGATCAAAAATCAACAAAATTATGGGAAGACTCCTAGCACCAAATTCCTCCACTGAAGAGAGAGGAAAATCTAAGGCATACTAATGATGTCTTTATCTATAAAGGATGAAACCTAGTATCTAATACTAGATTAATAATGAAGACGTTGGAGATAACTATCCAACATGGAAGAGGTTTAGAGACTATGGTGTTGGCCATGGGGTATATGGACAAAACTAAATGAATCCTTGTGACAATAAATAAGACTATGCCTCCTATGTATGAGAGAGGGCCCATATATCGCACAATGGGGGAAAGAGGGCATGTTAATTACATTTTCATTAAAAAATTTAAATATATATTATATCAAGAATGGGGAAAGATGATGACCAAATTTGGAAGAATATTTGGAGTACATAACTTTAATAAAAAATTACAACTTTTCTTTGGTGGGTATTTGGAAACACCTTTTGGACTCAATCCCATTGGTTGTATGAGGATGATTTCAAAGGCTTATTTATAAAAGGATGGGAGCATGTGAAAAATATTGGTGAAGGTTCAACAATCTTCCAATTTAATGAAGTTTTGAAGAGGTTTTAAAATGCTACAATGAATCGGGATCAGGAGAAGTATAACACTTATCATCGGGATTTGCAAGTAGTAGAAGGTCACATATCCCACTTATATGATCAAAATGTTATATCTTTAGTGAAGATGATCTAGGAGCTCAAGAGATTTAAAGACTTTTTATCACCTAAATTTCACACACCTATGACATTTTTTCATTTGTTATGAGAGGACATCATCACCATACAACATACAACTCACAAAGTTTCCTCATGATAAAAAATCAACCATATTGGAAGATACCAATTCACATTTCATCCAATGGAAGATACCATCCATCTTCAATTATTTCACAGGACCCTTACTGGAACAAAATCAAAATGGCATGCCAATATTCTTGCAAGCACACATGCAACCTTTGAATCCATTTCCAATGTCCTCCTCCATTATTTTCATCTCCATGCTCACCTAGACCTTGGGGGCTCGATATTGTTTTTGAATTAAGAAATAACTCATCCATGCACATCACCAATCACATCCATGAATAATGTTGATAACTCACATTAATAAAATTGACATCCAACTCAAATTATTATTATATTGGTTCCTCAAATCCCTCCTCCAAATGATCACCAAGGAAATCACAACCATCACGTCAAATATTGAATATGAGGCTATCCTAAAAGGCAAACACTTTGATTTAATTTATGCTCAGTCTACGTATCTATACATAATCATCCTCGATTCCCTCAACATCTATCTATGGATAAAACCACCCCAAACACCTCACACAATGATGACATGATCGTTGTGGCCATATCCCATTAAGGGAACATACCTAACCTTTATGGGTCTATGCCATCAAACCAACCATATAATGGCCCTCCTCTAACACCAATTGTGAGTGCTCCACCAAATGGACCTAACCCACCTTATGGATAATTAACGCATGGACCATATAGTCCTACTTTTCCAAACATGAGTGCACAAATTGGTGTGCACCCCCTTCTCGTAACCCCCCTGGGTCCAACATCAACTTCATATTGTCCCTCCCCTACATAGCAATCCCTCATCTTACCCCTTATTTCCCATTTCCTAGTCCTTCACATGAATGTTAGTTGATAATCATCTCACAACATATGCCAGTGTAAACATTGTTTAACCTTCTCCAACTCACAAAATTCAATAGTTTGAACAGTTGAATGTGACAAACCCCCCTAGTACACAAAATCAAGGAAAGAACAAACAATAGAACCAACCCCCCTAACCAACAGAATCGTAATGTCGAAAACTAGAATTAAGACCATGAAAACTGTTATAACTAGATCTTGTTCTTAGTTTATCTTTTCTTTTTGTCCTAATTTTCAACCATTGGTTTAACTTTGATTTTACATTTTATGTTGATTTTAAGAACTTTTGACAATCAGTCATTTTTGTTGATTTTAATGCTTTTAATGGTTAAATTATTTCATTAATTTAGTTTTAAGGTTTGTCTTTTGGGCTTATAAGTTAATATGTATATCTTTAAGCTTTCAAAAAATTATAATAAAAGTTTATTCCAAGTTTTCTTTATAATCTAACCCTCATTTTTTAGTCCTTTGTCAAATATTTTCATGAGGAGATTCCTGTAACAGCTCTGTTTTTCCTGTTTTTTTCATTATCATTGGGAGCATATTACGAGGTTATGGAAACGAATTATAGAAAACAAAAAGAGGTTTTTGTTCACAACGGAATCATGCACAAAAACCTCTCTCAGTTTTTCAACATCTCTTACCGTTTGAGAGATTAGAATTCATCCTTGTGGCCTATTTTCAGGGTTTGAATTATTTAATAATTTTATGTTTTAGTCACAAATTTCCAGAATGTATTTCGATCAATTGAAGAGGAAGTTTTAAAAACCAAGAGAGGTTTTTGGTCATAACATATTCATTTAAAAACATTTCTCTCATTTTTTGCACAGGTGTCCCGGATCGAGAGATATGAAGGCGTCTTTGAAACCCAAATTTCCAGAAATTCGCCAAATTTCCCCAAATCCGATTTGCTAATTTTGGGTTAATTGTCTTTAAATATTTTGAGTTATTATGTAACTAATTGATGTAACTGTTTCAAATTTTGACCTAGAAGGTATTTATGGAACTACTTTACCTTCGTAATGATAAAAGGAAGACAAACATACAGTTTTATGGGGGATTTTTCAATCAAGGAGAGGCTTTTGGAGCTTTGATTTCTCAAGCTAGCATTTATAACTCTTATTGAAGTGGATGACTGTTATTGATTATATATAAACTGATAAGCCCTTTTACCTGTCATGTTTTTTTCATTTTTGATTTGGTTGATTCCTTAGTCTACAATTTCATTTCCTGTTTAAAGGTTTATTCATGTAAATGCTTATAGCCTGTGGATGAAATTAGTGTTTCATGTGTAATGTTTATGGTTTATTGGAATGTGTTTGACCCCTAATTTATCCAACTTGCATGATTTAGTTCTATATTAGCTTTTTGTTGTTTATTTCCTCCTTGATTGATGAAGTTTTCAACCAAAACCCTTAAAACCAATTTTATTTTATTTTTATTTGAGATTGTGTTGGCTTGTTCTTCTAGTAGTCCGAGAATAATTTCTGGCACTAACATCTTTGGGGCCATTTCCGGGGACGAAGCTGAAGTATATCTTCCCTGGGATATCATTATTCATCTGATTTTGAGAGGTGAACAAAGTCAAAAAATCTTTTAGACTACAATTTTTCACCGACGGCTCCACGATTAAAGATTCCACTGCAAGGAGAATTTTGTTGACATAAAAATGAAGAATCCAAATGGAAAGACTGGGTATCAGCTTGTTACTTTCCTCCATGAGGTTTTGTTCTTATTCATCAGTTCTTTCATGTCTTTCCCATTACATGTCAAAGGAATTATTTTTTGTTTTGTCTATTCCGATGATCATAAACCTTCAGGTACATATCCCTCTTTGGAAGAAGAAAGTCTGCATTCTTCTTGTTTTATTGATGTTGATCCTATTCCTTCATTTGAAATACATGTGCAACATGATATACATATACCCATATCTCTTGAACCTGATTATTCTGGTCATCTTGTAGAGAATAAAGCTAATCTATTACCTTCTACCATCACTGTTGAAATTTGCGAACAACTTGTTGAACCTCATTTTCAACTCACATATTTTCAGTCTAGACTCAAATAGAAGATGTTTAAACCTCTTAGGCTACCATCTCTCTTACATCCTTACCTTTCCTACTTTGTTGAATATCTTCCCCATTTTACTGGAAAAGACCATATTATAGCAGAGAAGCATTTATAATCTTTTCATAATTTCATTGATAATTTTGAAATCATGCATGAGGATGTTGTCATGAGGTTATTTTCAAAATCCTTTGCTGGAGATGCTGGGTTTTGGTTTCGAAATTTAAAAGCTGATTCAATTGGATCATGGGAAGAGTTACATGATGTATTTTTGAAGTATTGGGGTAAGAATAAATCTTATGATCAATTTCTTTCCGAATTTTATAGTTTGAAAAGGGAAAATGATGAGCCAATTACTAAATTTAATTGGATGTTTCAAAGTTTTTATATCAGTATGCCTACGGAGATCAGACCTTCGGAAAAACTTGCTATGGTATATTATGTTATGGCTCAACATTCAGATCTTGTCTTTTTCCTGTTATAAAGGAAATCATCATCTTTAAGACAATTGTTTGAGGATGTAAAAGGAGTGGAGGAGAACATCCAAGCTTGCAAAATGCTTCTAGATCAGGGTCATGTTGAATATATACAAGCTTATGAACATGAAGAGGAACATAGGTATCATTCAGATTTAAAACAATTTTCTTCATCATTTTCGGATTTTCATATGAACAAGGATATAAATGACGCTTGTGTTGATTCTTCATGTCAGTTTGCTAATTTTTTAGATGATAATATACTTTCAGTGGATTATAGTAGAAATTTCCTAATTCCTGCTATGAGATTATCATGTTATGAAGAAGAAGTTGTTGCTCTTCAACCTCTTACTATTGATATAAGAAATAAGCTGCCATTCTTGACTTATGGTCACTTTCAGAATTTTATTTTTTCAAGTTTTGATCAAGGGTTTTATTTAAAGGTCGAGAAGTAGTTTGAAGAGCCCTTGGTTTCCATTCTTGAGCCAAAGTTTAAAAAGAACAGTAATGGAGAGGAAGAGAATGCTTCACTTTATGATGAATATAATGAAGACATTGAATTTTTAAATTGGAAATTTCATGATCCCGTGGCTTCTTGGATGGAGTTGTATATTTCAAAGGTTTCTAATGCTCCAACTTTTGGCATACTTCCTATTTCCAGTCATAAGTATCAGCTGCCTACAAACTCTTTATTGCATTTATCACATATTTTGTGGGTTTTCTCAAACAGTAGCATGCATGGAATTATGATTCTCAGTCAAATGGTTTTTCTTGGCATCACTGGAAGTATGATTACACTTGATTGGTTTGTTTCCTCCGATTAGAAGTAGGAGTAAATAGCATAATGAGCTCGTTATACGAGCATGTAGATTCTTTTCGGTATTCTGGGTTGTAGCAGTATTTTGTCATTTCAGAGGTATGTGTTCAAAGTTTGAGAAAGTTGCAGAGATTTGGTAAATGACTCCATCACCCAATGAATAAGGCACAAGGTCTACAGGTTCTTGAAGCCTCACAAGGAGGACTTCATCCCGCAACAAGAGCCAGATGTTATAACTAGATCTTGTTCTTAGTTTATCTGTTCTTTTTGTCCTAATTTTCAACTGTTGGTTTAACTTTGATTTTACATTTTATGTTGATTTTAAGAACTTTTGACAATCAGTAACTTTTGTTGATTTTAATGCTTTTAATGGTTGAATTATTTCATTAATTTAGTTTTAAGGTTTGTCTTTTGGGCTTATTAGTTAATATGTATATCTGTAAGCTTTCAAAAACTTATAATAAAAGTTTATTCCAAGTTTTCTTTATAATCTAACCCTAATTTTTTAGTCCTTTGTCAAATATTTTCATGAGGAGATTCCTGTAACAGCTTTGTTTTTCCTGTTTTTGTCATTATCATTGGGAGAATATTATGAGGTGATGGAAACAAATTCTAGAAAAAAAAGAGGTTTTTGTCCAAAACAGACTCATGCACAAAAACCTCTCTCAGTTTTGCAACATCTATTATCGTTTGAGATATTTGAATTCATCTTTGTGGCCTATTTTCAGGGTTTGAATTATTTAATAATTTTCTGTTTTAGTCACAAATTTCTAGAACGTATTTTGATCAAATGAAGAGGAATTTTTAAAACCAAGAGAGGTTTTTGTTCATAACATACTCATTAAAAACAATTCTCTCATTTTTTGCACAGGTGTCCCGGATCGAGAGATATGAAGGCGTCTTTGAGACCCAAATTTCTAGAAATTCACCAAATTTCCCCAAATCCGATTTGCTATTTTTGAGTTAATTGTCTTTAAATATTTTGAGTTATTATGTAACTAATTGATGTAAGTGTTTCAAATTTTGACCTAGAAGGTAGTTATGGAACTAATTTACCTTTGTAATGATAAAAGGAAGACAAACATACAGTTTTGGGGGGGATTTTTCAGTCAAGGAGAGGCTTTTGGAGCTTTGATTTCTCAAGCTAGCATTTATAACTCTTATGTAAGTGGATGACTGTTATTAATTATATATAAACTGAAAATCCTTTTTACCTGTCATGCTTTTTTCATTTCTGATCCAGTTAATTGCTCAGTCTACAATTTCATTTCCTGTTTAAAGGTTTATTCATGTAAATGCTTATAGCCTGTGGATGAAATTAGTGTTTCATGTGTAATGTTTATTGTTTATTGGAATGTGTTTGATCCCCAATTTATCCAACTTGTATGATTCAGTTCTGTATTAGCTTGTTGTTGTTTATTTCCTCCTTGATTGATGAAGTTTTCAACCAAAACTAAAAACCAAAACCCTTAAAACCAATTTTATTTTATTTTTATTTGAGATTGTGTTGGCTTGTTCTTCTAGTAGTCTGAGAACAATTTATGGCACTAACAAAAACACTAACCCACCTCATTAAGGGAAATGCAATAACCTTAGAACTAACTTATCTTACATGCTATTTGGAGAGTATGGCCATTACACACATTGTTTCCCAAATATTACTAAGTGTTGGAAGATAATGGAATAAAAATCTCAAACTATCATGAACCCCCCTCAAGCCAATAACATTGCCCCACCTAAGTAGGTTGTCTTATAGAACCCCTTCGCCAATCTAGGAGTTGTTTTACACCAAAAGGAGGTTTGGAAACCACCTAAGCCTCCCTAGGTAGGAGAGGGATATTACCATAACATTTACATGAATTCTATATAGATTAATCTTCAAGTGATCTTCAGACCGACAACTGAGCCTACAACATGCCAAAAACCCACCCACATAGCGTGGGAATTCCCTAGATTCCACTAGTAGGGATCTTAAGATCCCATGCCCTAGCAATGACGCCACCCCATGAGTACCAAAACCAAATCTACAACATACTTCCCATAACCCTTATGCAACAACTACACACAACTACAACATCATAGATGATTTGACCCAATTCCCTATCACCATTCCTACCCTTGAAGTTCTTCAATCTTTCCCTTCCCAAAAGGGCATTATTTTCAGCTTTAGGTGCCATGGATCCATCTAATTCCCACATTATTACCTCCAAATTAGACATTGGTGAACCACAGTTTCCTTCATCAATAGCATTCCAAGTCCTCTCAAATATCAATAATATCATCATTCATCAATGCATCATCAATTAAGGTGCCTCTAATTGTGTCATGTCAACAAATGTTTGGAAGAAACTTAGATCTCTAAGCCTCATCCCTTTAACAATCACCTTAAAGGCCTATGATGGTTGTTCCTTACAACCTTAATACCTCTACTAGAATGTATGTATTGAGAGACAGGAAAAAAGGTACTCTTAATGTATAAATCATTGATGCCAACTTGACTATAAAATCCTTCTTGGTCATAGTTACATGTACACCATGAAGGAAGTCACATCATCAATATCATTCACCATGATGTTCCCCCACAATAATAAAATGGTCACACTCAACTAAATTACTTATCACTAGTTGTGCCCAAATGGAAACCTTGTAATATCCTATCTACAGTAGGATCAGAGAAGCTTCCATTGTTCAGTGAGATAGGACTTGGAATCTATAAAGGCTCTTCAGTGTTGGGGTTATACATGGGACAACCACCTAGAATTTCCTTATCAACTGATAGCCTCATGTGTGCAATCTTCTCCTCTATAAATTAACCACCTTCCTTTGCTTCCACATCTATAACATCATCTGATACAAATATCCATCATGAAGAAGGAGCAATTCCCTCCCCTCCTTCAACCATGCCCATCATAGAGTCCCTTTCCTCTTTCCCCCTCTTGACATACAAGGTATTTCCATCATGGCTACCTTCATGTTTCCAAGCCTAACTCTTATGATTATCATATGGTACTTAACCCCTCCATACCCAAAAGTTACCCCAAAACCATACATCCACATTAACTTCACACATATCACTCCTACCAATGCCTCACTATCTAAGATCCCATGGCTAGTTTCACCTAACTCGGTGGAGCTATCATTTAAAGATAGTTCATCAAAAATGTATGTAGGCAGGGACACCAAACCCAAGGCCATGAAAATTGCAACCTCACCCAGTGAAACCCTTGCATGATTTCCCCCTCCATGCACATTATGTGATATTGCAGGTCATCCCACCAACCGGTGCCTAGCCCTACTTGAGCTTAGGAACCTATTATTCCCATTCAAAAGCATTGTTCTCATTTTTCATTCCTCAATGTGGGGGAATACTCTTTACTGCTAAAGTAGAGCTACTCAAACCAAAGAACAATCACAATGCATGTATCATGCATGCTCCATGTGTTTACATTTTCATCATTACACCCACCATTGTCTAGACCTCTCGTGGTATAGACCATTACACCCACCCTAACATCACTAGGAACATGTTACTCGGAGCCTCATGTTCTTAACAGGAAGTCACTACTTGCGAAGCATTGTTTTGAGAGTTTTGGGATATATTTTCCTAGTCATACTCATAAATGTTAAGGCTCGACCCCACTATTGTCAAACATCATATCGATGCATTGCCTAAAGCCTCACCAATATGAGAAAAATTAATGATTGGTACATCCATCCAAAGCATTGCCAACCAAAGCATAGATAAATAAATTTTTCCATCCAGGTTTCTTCTATCCCATTTCCTACATGTCTTGGACCTCTAATCCCATCCCCTTTAACAAAAAGCAGGGAACTATTAGTGTATGCACATATTTCAGAGACCTAAATCAATCTTGACCCAAGGACAATTTCTCAACCTCTTTAATTGACCAAGTCGTCGATCAGGCTTGCACCATACATGAAGTCCTATCATTTATGAATAGATTCTCTAGATATAATCAAATTTATATCCTCCAACACAATTAATATAAAATAGCCTTCGTTATTCCATGGGGAATATTTGCATATTGTATTATGTCGTTCAACCTCAAGAATGCTAGGACCACATTTCATGGCACTATGTCCTATGTGTTTAACGATTTAGAACACATCATCTTGGTTTACCTACATAACCTCACAACCAAGTCTAAAAAAATTTCCAATCACATTACTAACCTTTGCACCATATTCTACGGTGTCAAAAATATAATATATGCTTGAACCCTTTCAACCATATATTTTGCATCACAATGAGACATTTACTCTAGTTCATTATTTTTTAACAAGGGATCACCATTGGTCCTTTGAAATTTCAATCCATCCTCAAACTCCCCCCACCCCCAAATACATGACGTCATAGAGAATTCAAGGAAAAGATAACTGTGTTCATCGCTTTGTTCCTGATTATGCTACCCGAGCATAGGGATTCTTGCATATCTTAATAAAGGACATTGTCTTTCGATGGGATGACCAAGCACAGTGGGCTTTTGAGGTGTTGAAAAAGGCACTCACCTCTTCTGCTTTGATCTCTTCTCCTAAATTTGAGAAGGATTTCATCCTTTATATTTTTGCATCCCCATTTTAGGTTGTTAGGTTCTTCGCTCAAATAGGCGAGCATTATTGCAAACACATCATTTACTATGTTAACAAAACATTATTTGGACCACCTTTAAATTACAACCATGATGAAAATTTGGCCTTGGATGTGGCTTTGTTAGTTTAGAAACTTTTCCACTACATTCTCATTCACACGACTAAGGTCATTGCAAATTAAAAACCCAATGCAATAATTGCTAACTTAACGCATTATCAATGGTAAGTTAGCTTGATGTGTTGTTATTCTTCAGGAATTTGATCATGAGTTTGTGACCCCCAAAAGAAATAATCATTGGCCCTCGTTGAGTTCATAAATGGCCTTCCAACTATTGTAGTAGGCCCCCCTTTAAGTGATCAGTTTCTTGATGAGCACCTCTTCACCCTTTTGTCAAAGGCCTTTGGTACAATGAAGTGCACACTTATCTTTGCACACATAGATTTGATTCTCATCTCTCACATGATACCATTGTTGCATTTTCCATCATGCTCCTTATTATCTCCCCAATGGATACATTCTCTACCGATAAGGATCTCACACCATTTTGCAATGGGTCTTATCAAATGACATGGCTAAACAAGTCCTCAACGAATGGCATTTATCTAAAATAGCCACCACCCAAAAAATATTACACACCAATTACTTTTGTCCTTCACTCTTTAATGATTTTATTCATTATGTTAAGTGATGTGAAAACTATCAAATCTTCTCTCACAAAACATAATCCTCCATAGCTAGTTTCACCCACCTCGGTGGAACTATTAGTTAAAATGGTTCATCACAACTATAGGTCGCCAGGGGAACCAAACCCTAGGCCATGAAAGTTGCAACCTCACCCAGTAAAGCACTTGCATGAGTTCCCCCTCCATGCACATTGTGTGACATTGCAGGACATCCCACCAACCGGTTCCTAGCCCTACTTGAGCTCAGGAACCTATTACTCCCATCCAAAAGCATTGTTCTCATTTTTTGTTCCTCAATAGGGGGGAATACTCTTTACCCCTCCAGTAGAGCTACTCAAACCAAAGAACAATCACAATGCATGTATCATGCATTCTCCATGTCTTTACATTTTCATCATCACACCCACCATTGTTTATACCTTTCATGGTCTAGACCATTACACCCACCCTGACATCACTAGGAACATGTTACTTGGAGCCTCATGTTCTTAATAGGAAGTCATTGCTTGTGAAGGATTGTTTTGATAGTTTTGGGATATCTTTTCACAGTCATACTCATAAATGTTAAGGCTCGACCCCACTATTGTCAAACATCATATCGATGCATGGCCTAAAGCCTCACCAATATGAGAAAAATAATGATTGGTACATCCATCCAAAGCATTTTATATCAAAGCATAGATAAATAAATATTTCCATCCAGGTTTCTTCTATCCCATTTCCTACACATCTTGGATCTCTAATCCCATCCCCTTTAACAAAAAGCAGGGAACTATTAGTGTATGGACATATTTTAGAGACCTAAATCAATATTGACCCAAGGAAAATTTCTCAACCTCTTTAATTGACCAAGTTATTGATCATGCTTGCACCATACATGAAGCCCTATCATTTATGAACAAATTCTATAGATATAATCAAATTTATATCCTTCAACACAATTAAAAAATAGCCTTCGTTATGACATGGGGAATGTTTGCATATTTCATTATGTCGGTCAAACTCAAGAACGTTAGGGCCACATTTCATGGAACTATGCCCTATGTGTTTAACGATTTAGCACACATCATCTTGGTTTACCTACATAACCTCACAACCAAGTCTAAAAAATGAGCCAATCACATTACCAACCTTTGCACCATATTCCACGATGTCTAAAATACAATATATGCTTGAACCCCCTCAACCATATATTTTGCATCACAACGAGAAATTTACTCCAGTTCATTATTTTTCAACAAGGGATCACCATTGGTCCTTTGAAATTTCAATCCATCCTCAAACTCCCTCCCTCCCCCCCGCAAATACATGACGTCAAAAAGAATTCAAGGAAAAGATAACTTTGTTCCTGATTATGCTACACCAGCATATGGATTCTTGCATCTCTTAAGAAAGGACATTGTATTTCAATGGGATTACCAAGTATAGTGGGCCTTTGAGGTGTTAAAAAAGGCACTCACCTCTTCCACTTTGATCTCTCCTCCTAAATTTGATAAGGATTTCATCCTTTATTGTTTGGCATCCCCCTTTTAGGTTGTTAGGGTCTTCGCTCAAATAGGTGAGGATCATTGCAAACACATCATTTACTATGTAAACAAAACATTATTTGGACCACCTTTAAATTACAACCATGATGAAAAGTTGGCCTTAGATGTGGCTTTGTTAGTTTAGAAACTTTGCCACTATATTCTCATGCACACAACTAAGGTCATTGCAAATTACAAACCCAATGCAATAATTGCTAAGTTAACTCATTATCAATGGTAAGTTAGCTCGATGTGTTGTTATTCTCCAGGAATTTGATCTTGAGTTTGTGACCCCCAAAAGAAATAATCATTGGCCCTCATTGAGTTCATCAATGACCTTCCAACTATTGTAGTAGTCCCCCCTTTAAATGATCAATTTCTTGACGAGCACGTCTTCACCCTTTTGGTAAAGGCCTTTGTTACGATGAAGTTCACAGTTATCTCTCCACACATAAATTTGTTTCTCATCTTTCACATGATACCATTGTTTCATTTGCCATCATGCTCCTTATTATCTCCCCAATGGATACATTCTCTACCGACAAGGAGCTCACACCATTTTGCAATGGGTCTTATCTAATGGCGTGGCTAAACAAGTCCTCAACGAATGCCATGATTGCACTTGTGGTGGCCTTTATATAATATCGCCACCACCCAAAAAATATTACACACCAATTACTTTTGTCCTTCACTCTTTAATGATTTTATTCACTATGTTAAGTGATGTGAAAATTATCAAATCTTCTCTCACAAAACATAATCCTCTCTAACTCCGCTTCATCGTGTCATCATTGTCAAACATTTTTATAAATGGGGGATTGAATTTATAGAATCCAAACAAATATCTACAAATGGTCATAAGTATATCAATGTTGGTGTCTATTACTTTAACAAGTGAGTCGAGGCGCCCACCTTTAAAGCCACCAACATCTCACATCGAGTGCGACTATCAAGAAAAATTTGCACTGTTTTGTGTGGCAATTTCCTTGAAACCTAAGCAACCACGTGGAAACACTTGCTGATTTTTATATGGCTCATAAGATCCTTTAAGCTAGATTATACTCCTCTAGAAATGACAAGGAGATCTTGAGGACTAACCTGGAACTCGACACAAAACTGAAAATCATCGATCAAATATCCTAGAATTCATGCTAGAAGCTTTAGGGCATCAACAAGATGAAATATAGTAACAATGAATTTTTCTATACGGGCCCCACCCCTAATTATAGCTAGAAATTCCAATCTCCTATTGGCTCGTTTAGGATTTCCATAGCTCCATCAACATCATTATGATCAGGTTTGCAAGCTCTTCGGCATGGTGCCATTTGTTTTGTCTCCCTCCAGAACTTCATCTTGACCTTGTTTTTCAATCATTTACCTAAGTATGGTCACCCATTGTTGATACCATTTGCACCATTGGATTTATAGTCATGAGATCTATCACATTGTGGTATTTGTTTCATGTGTGTGGGATTTTGGATGGATAGTTTCTTCTTCACCCATAGGCCCATGACCACCTCAACAAGTGTATCTACTCAACCTTGCATATAGGCTTTGTATTCGCCCCATGTATATTGCATTTATCTAGTTATCCCGCTAATATCCTAAAGCCTTATCCTCTTTGGGAAATGCATACCATATCCTACACAACACGATGCCTTTGCTAAGAGTTGCACATACTTCTACTAACCACCCCTTTCAGATTCACAAGCACTTTATAGTTACAATTCACAAATATTGTCCTCACATCTCTATTATGATTAGTAAACCATATATAAACCCCACTATCTCATCTACCCATGAGAAGATCCGGGATGGGGTCCCACCCTTTGTTTAAAACACTATCATTGCCTCATCATACCTATATGGAAACTTTACATACTACTTACTCACTAGAAACCCATCTTCTCTTTTGTAAAAAAATCCCATATTATTTTATTCATTTGTAAGAAGCTATTCCCCAACACACCAAAAAGGAGGGAAGATTTAAGTACCATTTTTCTTTTTTTCGACAACAACACATTTTGTCACCCTTGATCAACGTATTTGCAACATGTTGATGTACACCTACCATCACATTCATTATTATCACTATCATCCTACCACATAACCCTCCTACTCATCCCAACTTACATCACCATACGATACACAACATAGCGTATATTCACTCCATTAGACTGCTCGTCCCCTGGTTACGCTCTGCACAAATAATTGATTATTGTTGCCTAGTGTCGACCATGTTTCTCACCTTGATCAAGGTAATTCACGAGCCTCATATTTAGCAGCTTGTTGTGTCTTATTCTGTCACCATCCCAGTCAGTTACTACATGTTATTGGTCCTCATCACAATATCCTCATCTCATAATTTACCCTTAGCTCTCGTTGTCTTTGACATAATACATTTTGAGAGTTACGATAGTAGTGGTTGTACCTTGGTTACCCTTATCCTCAATAAAGGGTCAACCTTGGACTGAGTAGAGATGTACATTATTGTTATTTTCCTTATTGTTCTCCCCTATGCTTCACACCATCTCCTTTATCACATTAGGGGGAGTCATACCATCCGATGGTATCAACATTCCTAGTTGTTATGATTAAATATTTCCATATTTAGCATTGTAAATTTCCATCTCAATACCTTTATCATTATTTAGGTCCCTCACCCCCATGGGTTGATTGAAAACATAAGAAATCACCCCCCCTCATGCCTCATTGTCATGATATTAGTATATTAAGCACAAGTACTCAAGTCAGGATTGAATCCAACTTCAACCTTACCACAACAAATCATAGAGTTTACCCCTCAATATACTCTCATTTTAATTACTTAGACATAAATTCGGGAGCATAGGGATGTCTGTTTCATTTGTATAAAACCATTCTTTATTTATCACATATTAGTTTGTTTTTCATAGGTCATCACCATCACTCCCTCATGGGTTATCCTTTGTTCTCAACAATTTCTCTCTTTCCTTCACAGTTTCAGCATCTCAACATGAGGGAAAAAAACAATGATGTATTATAGCTATATAGGTCCCTCCTAACATCATACATTAGGGAGAATTTACTATCGCCTAAATCTCACACACTTGTGACATTTTGGCATTTTTTATGTAAAGACATCATCAACATATAACATGTAGCTCAAATAGATTCCTTTTCATAAAAAATCAAGATGTGGAAATAATTTGTTTTGGCATAGTCAAACTTTTGTTGATTTGTGCAGCTTCATAACATGGGAGCCTATGTGGCATCACATGGAAAATCCTTCAAAACCTGCACAGTTGTGCATACAGGTGGACTATAAGTTCCACAACACATTCAAATCTCCCCAACTGCATTTTGAGTGCCAAAGATGCTTGAATCAATTTTTAACAGGTGCTTAGGCATTCAATAGCCCCATGTTTGTATCTACAAGTAATTTCATGGAGAAGAGCATTCACATCTTGAACCAATTCTTTGAAGACCTCCAAATTGCCTATAAAGGGATTCCATGGGCATGCATTCCATAAGAACAGGTTACGTTGCAATAATTTGTTTGGAGGACATCTCTTCCATCCACATTCTTACCATTCATTGGCATTTCAATCTCCCTTGACTTCTTCCTTAAGAATCAATTGTTTCCCTTCACTATTCCAAGTTAGTTACAGAGCAATTAGAGAGAATTCAAAGGACCCTCCCAAAGGGAGTGTTGTTTTCCCCTTGGAAGCTAAATTCCCCAAGGTGATTACTGTATTCAAAGATTTTCCATTGGACATAAGTTAATTATTTGGTTGAAGCTCATCTCTTTGTTTTGTTTCCATATCATTTTGGCAAGTTTAATATTATAAGTAACTCTTATATTTGTTATTATTTGTTTTATGGCTTCAACATCAAATTATTTGTCATACTAAACCACTCTTGTATTGTTGCCTTGGTTGCAAACTGCAAGGATTAAGGATATTTAACTCACCTTTGAGCCATTTTTCCCACAACATGCTCTAAGAGAGCTCTACTAAATTGAGTAAATATAAAGTGGAGATGAAATAACAAGGCTAACTAGTTATTCGAAGGCAATGCAAACACTAAAAATTTTCAACATCATGTAAATAGAAGAAAGAACGTGGTAGCTGATATAGGTACCGACTATTTAAAATCTATTTTTTAATGAGCCATGATTGAAACTCTTGTTGAATATTTTAATCTCTCTTCTTATTTCCTAAAGTTTGTGGATGAAGAATAGAACTCTTGAATTATGGAACATGTCACAAAGGAAGAACTCAACTTGTTGTAGTTTATTATTTTCAAAGGAATAAGAATCATGGACATGATGATTTTCCAATTGAGTTATGCCTATTATTTTATGAACATGTTGAGGATGACTTACTTACAATAGTGGAACAATCTATACTTTCAGGAAAATTGTTGGGAGATTTGAATGAAACATCCATTTCATTGATTCCCCCCAAAATGTACCAAACACATTTGAGGACTTTAGACAAATATCTTTAAGCGATTCCATATATATAATTACTTCAAAGGTTAATGCTAATTGGACTTGTTGTTGCACAAACTAGCATGTGAAGTTAAATCCCATGAGAACAATGCTAGCCAATAAGCAATTAATATGCATGCCACTATAACCTCACCAACCCTCTTATGCACTTTAGGTAAGCTCTTCTCCAACATAAGGGAGGATTCCCTATAATAGGATTGTTAAGGCTATGCCAAGGAGATTCAAAGTGATATGAAGAGACAACCTAGCAAAAAAATAAGTTGTAGCAATGGAAAATGTAAAGTGATGGATGACCAAGACCAATGCTTATCCAAGTAGGGAAACTAGATTCTATAAACCAACAAAGAGAGTTGCAAGTGGGTGGTAAATGGGAGTGATTAGTGCTCTTCCAAAGGTGCAAGAAATCACAAGTTTTATAGATTCAATTGGCTGAAAATAGATGAGAAAGGCCCCTTCCAAAGGTGACATTGCACACACATACAATTTAATCAGATGTGATCCTACATCTAGTTGAAACCCTTCACTAAGTAGCATAATATATAAGTAGGACATAGCACTTGTATCCAGAAATTGGGAGCCAGTGCCAAAACATGTGCCCTAGGATGATAAATATTATATCCCTAACAACAGTGCCAAAACATGTTGCCACCTAATATGCACCTATGAAAATTCAGAAAAATATTAACCCACTCGGTGCATCCTTGGGCGAAACTTTAGGTTGGGTGCAATTGTCATCACAACACACAAACTATTTGTTTAGGTCAACCCAAGGGAGGTGGTCCCTAATAAAATAATCTAAGGATAAGTAAACTATAGGATTTAATTGAAGTGGCAACCTGTGACTTAGGAAATAAAGCATGTAAAGAAAATATATTTTAGATATAGAAATAACAAAAAAACATAGATCTACAACTTCCCAAGCACGTAATATTCCCTACAAGTAAGATGTCTAGAAAGATCAGTGCCTAAATACAACGATCTATGCTACAAAGATAATTAATGAAAATAAATATTAGATCTTCAATATCAAGAAATATGCATATATGAAAATTTGTAACATAAAATCCCTTGCATGAAATACATTGAAATGGAGTTGTGATATGCCCAACGAAATAAGTGCTTGGTAGTTCCTTTTAGTTAATTAGATTTAGTGAAATTGAAAGTCTAGTCTAGATTGTTGTTGTCCATATAAGGGATGGACAAAAACTATAAAAGGGACTAATCTACAAATATAAAAGCAATAGAAATTAGTCCCAAGCTAGATGAAGTCAGTAGACCAAAAATAGAGAGACACCCTTTCCCCATGGGTAAGCTTGAGAACTGTCGATGCCCACCTAGTAAAACCATGGCTCAATTGACTCAGAATATCAAGATCTAAGGTATGCCCCAGCTACAGTGAGGGTGTATAACTTGGTTCTTTCTACTAGTAGAGTTTAAAATTTTTAGTTAAGGTTCTTTTTAGCTAAGTTTCTTTGAGTGACATCCACTTGTGGAGGGATGATAATCACAAATTCTGTGGGATGAAAGCTAGAATAGGCAAATGAAAAAATGAACAAAAAAATCAAACTACAACAATAAAACACCACTTCAGAACTAAGACAAGGGGTAGGGGAATGTGAGGGGCTAGTGACTTGACCATTGTTTCCAAGTATTTACAATCATCCCAAGTATTTTTTAGACTGAATGCTTGCTAATTTGTTTGAAGGGATACAATCAAGCTTTCAATTGCTTAGAAATAATAGAGAAATAAGGTTGAAATTGCCTCAAAAAGTGTGCTAGTTTACCATGCACTTCCAATGGATGACGATGCTCCTTTGGGGATTCCTTAGGGATTCTATAAAATTCCTTAAAAATTGCATGAACAACTGCAAATATTTCACTTGACGGCTGCCACCTAAGCCTACAAGAAAATTGCTAGTTCATCGTGCAAAATGAGCACAACTAAAAACAAATGTTAAAGGGAAAAGTGAGCTTAATAAACAACAAAATAAAATACTTTTAGGGGTTGTTTTATGGATGCTAGGACAACAAGACAATGAACAAAGATGTTCTAATTTACTTAGCACCAAGCTGACCTTATATGTCTGCCATTAGTAAGATCAATAAGTTAAATAAGAAGTCAATTTTGATAATGTAAAGCAAGCAAATATATGCATCCACGATGAAATGAATCACATGCATATAAGAGGATTTGCCCATATTTTAATACATATACTCAATAATGTTCAACAAATAAATATAGATATAGTAATCCGAAACCTACTTATGTGTTTCCCTGGTATTTTAGATTCCAAGTTGATGAAGTAAAGTAAAAACAATAGATATTTCTTTAGATTTTGGAAGGTTGAGAAAGAGATTAGTTCTAAGAAGGCATGGAATGGAATTGATGAATACTGACTCTTAGGGCCTTGCTTGAAAGGTCACCAAAAGAAGAAGGTTGCTCTAGGATAACCTTAGTCTTCTTGATGAGTGGAAGAACTTGCAACAAGATAGCAAATGGAAAGGGAGAATGAATTTCCTCGTCCTTTTCTCTTTAGGGTGCAATCTACAAAGAGGGCATTAGTATATCACAATCCTATTGAGGTAAATATGCTAAAATTATTAGCCTTCCAAAATAATTCAATAATAAGATTTATACTAAGCAATAACTTAATATATTTCTTATCTAATGGGGTAATTTTTTTCCTTAGAAAAATTCGTAATTTTATTTCAAAGTAGAACAAAATTACATCTGCACATGTAAGAGGATCACTAGGATCCCTACATTGTCACATATTTGCTGTCTCATATTAACATAACCAAAAAAACTGTCCCAGACATTACAGACAGAAAAATGCCTCATGGAAATAGACAAAAAATGGATCACTTATGATCATATATCAACGAGCACCACCAGAAAACCCACTACCACCCAAAACATCAGATATACTGCCGACAGCAAAGGCCACCACCTCTAAAGACGCCGTCACCGCCGCAGAGATCCCTAAGGACACAATACGGGTCACCACGCAAGAGTATATCCACAGTCACTGCCTCCGCCATAAGGCTGGCGATCTTTCTCTGCAATAGAGGATCCAACAGCCTCGAAAGTTAGCCGAAGCCCTCGACCCCAAATCTTGGAGCCGAAGCCCACCGATCTTGTCAACCAAAAATGAGCCAATCTTGTTCATGGAGCACACAATCTCGATTCTTGGAGTCGAAACCATCGACCCCGGATCTTGGAAAGCCCACCGATCTTGTAGCCGAAACCCCATCAAAAAGAAATGAATCCGTGGCATAATCTGTCTGATGAAGCCTCAACACATTCATTGAAAACCTTGGCGAATCCACGGCAAGATACTCGTTCTGCCAAAAAACTGTTCAAAGTGCGTCCCGCAAAAATGGATCACGAACACCGGTTTCATTCCTGGTTCACGCCTCTGCCATGATTCTGCGCTGAACTGGCTTCTCAGCTGGTGCCATTCAATCTCGAAAGTTCAAGATCGAGAGCCGAAGCCCTCGACCCCGATCAATCTAATGGGGTAATATTACCCTTTTAACGACCGTTTAGAAGAAGAAAATAATATAGCTAAGCAAAATGATATAAATTACCTCCAAGTAGGCAAAATGAGTAAGAACAAGTCACACAATGAGAAGTAGATGCACATATGACCTCCAAATTCTTCCTGTATATTACCAAAATCTCCAATAAAGAATGATTACAACAATGCTCAAAGCAACAACCAACAAAGAAAAGAGAGGGGAGAGTTGGCTTAAATATCAAACTAGGAAGAGGGGGCGAATTTCATGAAGTGGAGTGAACTAGAGTGTCATATGACACCTCATGGAGTTAACTAGAGTGTAATTTAACACCTCATGGAGGTAACTAGAGATTAAGGGCTCCTCATGCGCCACCTAGGAGAAAAAGAGGGAACAAATAGGGATTGATTGAGACAAAATCCAGTTATAAATGACACCTCACTCAAGGTTGGAGCTCAAGGAAGGTGAATAAAGTAATATTTCCTTTTTCCTACCTCTTAAACTCACTCAAATTTATCTAGAACACACAAAAATCATGGGATTTTGTCTCCAAAGGGTGTGTTAGGCTAAATTATAGGCTCTAAAGGGTGTGTTAGGCTAAACAAAAGAGATAAAGGTAAGATTGGTTTTAAACCTATGAAATCCAACATTCATTATTACCTAACCCTTGGGCACATAATAGAAGATATTTGGGATAACAAAGGAGAATAAATTTGGTGTTGTTTTGTCAATTTGAAAAAGCCCTTCGACACTAATTTGAGGACGAAATTATGGGATGGGTTGATAAAAATGGGGCTATTTAATGGTTGAAGGGTAGCAATACACATGTTATATGAGCGCTAATACCACTATCATAGAGGCATCTTAAATCCAGATCTATCAATTATCGAGATGGATCCAATTTCTGGAGGTGTAAGTGTTTTTTAACTTAATTTTTTACACATAAAAAAAATTACACATCCATATATTTGATCTGTCTTGGTGCTTGATAGATCTCGGTGTAAAATGGATCTATGTAGGTTTTAATTTTAATTTTATTTTATGAGCTGACATAGATTTCCTTAATTACTTTTCATTTGGTTTTAATTTTTAATTTTATGAGTCAACATGAACTTTTTTAATTACTTTTTGTTTTTAGTAACATAACGCTATATTATGTGACAACATTTTTTTAATTCTTTTAATTTTGTTTTAAATTTTTATTTGATGCTCTGGCATGAATTTTCTTAATTACTTTTTTATTTTTATTTGTATTTATAGCATAATGCTACGTAATATGACAACATCTTCCCCATGCTGGGTTGTAGAGCACCTTGCTCCTCTCGGTGCAATAACTACAAAGGGTCTTTCAGACAGATTCAATAATGGCATCATGTGAAATATGATTACCCCTTCGCTTATCCCATATTGTTTGGTATTTACAAGTTGTTGATGGGTCAAAACAACACAGGGCCAACAATAGGGGTTGTCCTTGATAATAAGTACCAATTAGACCCTGAATCGTTTGGACTAGGGAGCCCAACTAGATTCTGGCCCAACAACCATTACTTATTTGGTTTCATTGGTTACATACTGACCCACCATTTAGGGTTTTATAATTAAGGGATGAAATTCAAGATAATATAACCTAAATGTATATCCTAACTAAACTAAAATACCCTAGTCGTGAACAAGATTAAAAGCGCACGCGATGAATGGAATTGATACACATATTCTGAAAATAGATAGTTGTAAATTAGACATGTATATAAACTACATAATAATATATGAAATTTAGAATAGTATCAATATCATAACATTTTGCATTTAGATCTCCTAGAAATAAAATAACACAGGAATACATATACAATAAAAAGAGACAATTGCAAGAATAATCCACAAAAAATCAAGAACAATTTTACTGCATATAGGTGAGAGACAAAGAAATAAATATTTCCATGACATTCATCCACGCCTAGTCATAATATTGTGCCAAACTTCAGGCAATAGCCCCTCTATTTGTTCACAAATATAGTTCTTATAAAATGAGAAATATAAGCAACAACCAAAATTTTGTGGCTTCTCCCTCACAGTTCAACAATAGTACATGAAAAGGTTCAAGAGCCAAAATCCCTTTCTCACCAAATGAGATTACAATATATATTCCAAGGCTACATGAACCATGGCCTTCCATATTCCCTTGAGGAACCTGAGCAACATTGGTTACTATGTGAAGCTGTATGGTCTGTGCGACAGGTCCAAGATGAATCCATAAAGAAAGCTCAGATGATCACGACCCTCAGAGGTCATACACTCGACTCGTACATGATATTATCTATAGTTCTTGTAGAAATTGCTTAGAATACATTTGATCAAATTCATAGAGGATAGATAAATGACTTCAAAAAATCAAAATATGAATCGTAATGCGTTATGGAGTTGAAGGAAATTAAATAGTTTCCTACGGAGTCCGTTTGGGACTTCGACCAAAGGTTCAATATTTTGATGGCTAAAGTCAGTTTTCAGATGTCAGACGTCCATCACAAAGAATGGTTCATTACGACAATGCTTCTGCATAACCGTGTCCCATTAATGCAGCAAAATATCGTATCACAAAGCGAGGCTCTAGAACTAGCTATGAAATTAGAAGCCTCACGGGTTGGAGAAACTGGTGCAGGAATAATGCAGATCCATTCGCAAATTTCCAAACTTACACTGCAACTTTAGGATATCAAGAAAGGAAAGGAAGTACAAGAATAACTATGTTGTACCAGATGCAAAACTGAAGGACATCACAAAGATAATTGACTAGCGCTTATGAATTATGTCACATCAGGAGCACCAAATCCGATGAATACACGAGGGAAGCATTCATGTCGAATCTGTCAAACTAGAGGACATCGATCAAAATAATTCTTATACTTACAGAAAATTGTAAGTGCGCCAATCAGTCTATACTGTAAATTTTGTTGGTAGGTGGGACACAACGAGAAAGATTGGAGAGCATATCAGCTAATGCAAGAAGTTGACATGTACTTGATGAATAAATACGAACAAATGAAGGCTGAGTGAGCTTAAGATCAATTTCGTCTGAACCACTATCCTTAGAAACAATATCCACAGAATCAATAAACTCAGTCGTAGTACCCTCAAGTGCAATACCCTCAACCCACAGGGGATGTAGTTTTAAGAGGTCGAGGATGAGGAGGAGGATTTGGTCACGGAAGAGGCTAAGTGATATGTTATAATTATGAACAACCTAGACACTTTGTTAGGGACTGAACAAATCCTACTACGACATGTTCGTATTGCAAGGATTTTGACCATACTATCGAAGAGTGCCCTTAATTGTTTGTGAAATGGCGGGCCAATAATGTGGGAAATTAGAATGCCAATCCGAACATACAAAAGGTATTATTTGAACCAAGGGAACTAAGTATCATTGTCGTGACTAGAGGAGGTGTTGTGACTGGAGTGGATCAAGAAGCACAATATGGAAAACCATGAGTCCGACTAACAATAGAAAATAAAGTACCATTCGATGTCCAAAAAGAAAAAAAGAAGTATTCCTGGACACACGGCAAGAATTCATCGACAGAAACCAAGTGTCAACCTCTACAACTATACCACTTGAAGGACAGATGTCAAAACCCCAAAATTTCCAAAAAATTTAAAATTTTGTAAATACAGATAAACTTCATTAATGCAGTCAACTAATTGTTTTAATTAGTTATATGTTAATGATTTCATAATCTGAATTATCGACTTGATTATGTTTATCTTATAGAATAATTCTTTTTCAGTTTAATGACTTGTTTTTCTTGCCACCACAAGGTGGAACTGTCTTGGTATTCTGGGCTTACTTAGCTTTTCAGCTAACGCAGAAAGTTTACCTGCTCTTACAGATTCACAGGTAAGAAAGATCCGGTGCTGCTTGTCAATAATCATTACGCATACAGATATATGTTCGTCGCAAAATAATAGCTCAGTAAAAGAATATAAATGCTATTCAATTTCAAATGTTTTATGAGGTAAAACCATTAAATCGTCATTCTTTTAAAGACGCTATGGAAATGAGATTCAGTCCTATCAGTATTGGTGACAACTGCTTTCTTTCTAGTAGTTGTAATTTATAGTTCTTATTGCGTACTAAACTCTTCGATGTTTATCTTAGTCGTCGTGTGTATAAATGCCTTAAATATTTCTTTGCATGCAGGCTAAGGATGGTAAGGTTATTACGTTTAAGGGTCTATCTTAAAATGTGAACATAAACCCTTTATGTCATAACAAATTTTGGTTACTACTTGCGATGTGAACGTAATGTGTAGTAGTTAAACAAGTTTCTATACTGTTAATCCATCTTCCAAGGCTTGAAGTTTTAAATGGATTATATCCTCATTACATACTACTTTCAATTAGACTATCATAATGTTGATGAATTAAATTCCTCTGCACATAATTTGCTTGGAAATTATTATCCAGTTATGGTTAAGATATCATTAAAATTTCAATGTCAAGCCCCTTAACAATTTAAGACTTAACATGTTCAAATGCAAACCTTACTAGTTTAATAATTAAATAGGAAAATGCGGTTAACATTAGCAAGAAGGATATTTATAATAAATTGATTCTATGAATTTCCTTTATAACATCAAATACTATAAACTTAGGATAGGGTTATAGTTGTTGGTTGAGCGAATACTTTGCAATGTATAAAAAGGTGCAATGTATAAATGCAAGGGGTCAAATAACAGACCACGTTCCACAATGAGTTTATAGTTTAACCTTGATTTAAAGTTCTATAATCTTTTATTAAATGCCTCCTTATTTGCATAATGAGCTAGGTCATGTATTGTTTATACCCTTGCTATGTTACAACTATTTGGTTGAATGAATACTTGTTTATAAGCAATGTACTCACCAAAGATGAACGTTATGAATTTCTTTTATAATATATTATAAGGCTTAACGATTACCAAGGTTATAATTGTTGAATGAATGTATGCCAAAATGTAAAATGATGGGTCGTATTATTCCCCACGCCTTTGATGATTATTATGGCATAGTTTTTATAGCAATGATTCTTTATTTACCATGTGACATGCATGCTAGGTTGAAAAAGGGAGTAAGGACTATGGTGGAACTTCGAAACAACAACAAATGATTGGAATAAAAACTTCTCAACGATTACACACCGGGACTATAGGGATTTACCCACTGCATGCAAATAAATTGTGCGTGAACGTGGCAACGTCGTGGCCAAGTGTTGGGTGGTTAAAAGGACTCTCTCGAACCCTAAACTTATTATTGTCATGTTGTTTTTGGCCTTCGACCGCTCTGATACTGTGTTAGCTACCCGCCCTGTCGCTCTGCAACTTGTCGTTGACAGTCTCCCGGCTTGGCTCCTTTGTCTCCTGTACGTTGCGAGTTCACCCTGAACGCTCATATAGACGAGCTGTAACAACTGAGTGTTGTTTTGAACGGGTTGTTGGTTTTCCTTCAGGGTTTCTCCATCATTGATTGCTCCTTTCAGTGATCTTCAGACTGCATCTGTTCCATTCACTCGCGGCCCAGTAGTGAGCGTCGCGGCTTCACCTCTTGTGTTTTGTTTTGGTCTTAGGGTTTTCACAGTAGAGTGGTTTTTAGGGTTAGAAAGGTTGCGGCTCCAGTGTTTAACCTGCTTGGCTTGTTGCTCCACCTTTTGGCCTTCGTTGGTCACTGCTGCGTGGGTTAACTCCATTTTTCCTGTGGCAAATGAGGGATTTATTCCTCTTGGCATTGGTTGCAGTTTTACTGTTTGTGAGTGATTACATTTCACTGAGATTTTAAGGTGAGAACTACTATTAACCATTCGTTATCTTTGTAGATTTGTTTTTATTACACAGTCATTTATTTTTTATACAAGGTAATAATATTATCGTTCTTCGATGTTCACAGGTGTCGATCTGTCCCTTTGCGTGGTTGGTGTGAGGTTGTGGCAACGACTTGCTCACGGGTAAGCCTTGGATACCCCATGGCAATTCTTCCTTGTCCGGTCCCTTATGGGACATTTTTTGGTTGGTCGTCGTGGCCTGCAAAACCCTCGTGGTTTTGGTTTACCTAGGTTACTTGGTTCACTGTTTTTAGTTGATGTTAAAACCCTTGATTTATGCGGGGTTTCCGGCTTAGGCCGTGACTATAAATTTTGGTTTTTGTTCTTGTTATTGTGTATATATATGTAAATGAAATAAACGTTGTTAAAGCCTCACTCTGTGAATTTTGTTTGAAGCTGAGAGGCATTAGAAGAGCTTAAACTCTTTGGTTTTACACCTCTGTTGTATATTTTGAGATAGTAGGGTTTTTACCCTAACTTGGCGATATGAAGAAAATATATTTACCATTTCTTTAAATTATCTTTTATTTATAATGAAATACTGTAAATTATTTGGTTATTACTTATATTGCATAATGGGTGGTTTAGCTCGGTGAATTGAGCATATCTATACTCTGTTTAGAATTAACCCTATAATATTATTTAAATGTTACCGGTTTAAGATAACTGTACATTGTTTTTATATGATCTTACCTTAACTCACTCTGTTCTAATAAGGTTATAATTATTGTTTTGTATTTCTAAACCTTCAGAATTTATGTAATTTAATGTTCGTACAGTTGTATTTGTGTAACTGATAGTTACATCTTTTAAGTATAAAATGTGTATTACATAATGTTTATTACAGTGAGATAAAAGTGTTATTTTACCTGCAAGTAATGTTGTTCCTACAATAATATATATTATCTTATTTCTTAGTCTATTTATATATGTTTAATAAGATAGTATTTTATTGTTGTATTCTTATACTTTCTACACTAAATAATTTATAGGAAGTACCTTCTGTATTCTAAGTTGCCCTATTTATGTTATAATATTAGTATTTATAAAATAAAAGAAATAACAAACTATCTATGTTCTATCCTGTAAAATATATTGTAGTATTGTTTTAAATTTTATAAAAGATAGGTTAGTAGCTGTAGATCTTGTTCAACTCAGCTAGATAAAAATGAATGAATTAATTACATTACCAACCATAAATAAAATCTGAAACCAACTAGTTTGTCTGTAGAATTAAATCAAGGTTTAGCTATTCTTACTCTCAGTTTGGTTGCTATACATATAGTAGTTAATTATCCTAAACTGGAAGGAAATAAACTGTAGAGTTGAAAAGCATTTTTATTTAACCTAACCTTACTCTAGTTTAACTATTATATTATTTTCTTTGGTTTCAAAATAAACAATAAGATTACTGAAATGAATGCTGTAAAGAGAACTGTTTATCTATCAAAACATATTACTGTTAATATAATAATATAGCTTCTTTTACCTTTACTAATAAGCTGACATTCACAGTCTAGGTCTAACTCTACTCCTTGTACATAATATTGTTTCTTCTGATAACAAACAAAAGAAATCATTCTCATAATCAAGCTAACATCTTATTTTAAATTTACATCATTCTATCTTCATTTAAATACACCACCTGTGCTAGAGTACGATCTGGATCACTCGAGATGGGGAAAAACACAGGTAGGGTTTGTTTCTCATTAAGAATAATTTCATTACTAAATAATCTGAGATATTCTATCCTCTAAGTTTTACATCATAACTGCAAATGCATCATTCAATCACACACAGATAATAACACATAAATTAATAAATGGCAGAACATGTTCTTAAAGCTTGGTCGACAACAGCAATGGGAGGTCGTTCCTCCCTACCAACTCCTGGAGAGTGCTCAAACAATGACTCCTCAGGACCCCGAGCTTGCTCTGGTCTCCCTGGCTGGAACTAAGTGCAAAAAATAATCAAGTACTAGTCCTGAGACTCAATACTAGTCCTGAACTTATCAGTCAATTCTCTCAACTAGAAAGTTGTATCAGATCAAGTTACTGCAGTTCATCCCTCAAACACCTTCCTTACAGCTTTCCCTTTTTTCCAATGAATTCCTTGAAGTGCATTCCACCTGAATGATTCTTCTCCGGGGAAATATCTGAGCAGCCTCAGCTCTCTACATTGGGTACTTTTAAAAGATTGCCTAGGTCTTTTTGGGTTAGTTGTCATTAATTGAGCCACCTGCTCTGATCCCACTTTCTTGGGGGATCATGACCCCAAATGTAGGGAAGTTGCCACCTGCAACATAGGAAGTGTTTGAGGATGCTGCCACTTGTATTTTGCTCTCCACCTAGTTCCTTCCACCAGTTTGACCATTAACACTCTTATTAACAGCTCTCCCAAGCTGTTGTCTCCACTTTTTATTTATTAAAAATAAAATATTCAGAATTACATTCCACATCTTTTGACTCTGCTGAGTCATCAGTTTCAACTTAACATTAATTTTAACATAATGTCTTAGCAATCTTTTTAAAACAATAACATTATTTTACAAAATTGGGGTATGTGACAACAGATCTAGGAGATGCCTGAGAGATTTGATCAGCTCTTTCGACAAAAACCAATGGGAAAGGTTAGTAAATTAAAAGAGTTCTTTAAAATTTGTTGAGCGGTAATCCAAGATAAAGATGTTGTAGCAGAACTAATAGCTCTAATAAAATAACCTTAAGAAGATGCGCGACCATAAAGAAGGGTTAATCATATTGGAAAAAGATTGAATACTGACTGTGATCTAAGAATGACTGCCCAGATAGGATATTAGGACATGGAATATATTATTCTGGACTTGGCCTCTGATGTGAACATTATTACCAAGAAACTTGGGAGGGTATGGGAAAACTAATACTAGTATGGTCTCCTATACATCTTGAACTAGCAAATCAATCGAAATGTTTACCTGTTGGTCGACTGTCGTAGGTTCCTATCGAGCTAGAATAACTTCACACTTATGCATACTTTGAGGTGATCGACAATTCTTATGCTACGAATCCGTATATGACACTTTTGGGAATTGATTGGGCCATTAATAACCAAACTCTCATCAATTTCAAGAAAATGATACTTATGTTTGAAGATGAATAACTAAGGGTGGTCGTACCACTTGAGCCTTTGGAAGGAAATAGGTACATCGAGTAGGTGAATAGTGAAGGACAGGGTGGATATTTGGACCTGTTGCTACTGCAATTGCTTCCCCGAAATTTTTACGTTTTAGGGCCCCTCCTTATGTTTTTTATCTTAAGCTTCCTTAAACAAGTTTTTCCTTCTTAAAAAATTTCATCCTAACACTTAGGTTTTTTCAAGGAGTCGAGCAAGAAAGTTTTTGACTAAGTTAAAAAAACTCAGGTTTTTGTTCCGACGTGTCAGGAGAACTCAACAAGTTTCGTCGACACAACAGAAGAACTCAGTGAGTTTCACCGATACATTGGGTCAACTCATCCATATTTTCCGACACACTAGATTAACTCGACAATTTTTGTTGACGTATCGAAAAATCCAAGCGAGTTTTTTCGACATGGTCGCAAGCTACTCGTGAGTTGCTTCCGATTTGATCAAGGAAGTTAACAAGGTTTGTCGAAGTTGTTTTTTGCTGCCAAGTTTTTGGAGTTTTTTTTTCTCGAATTTTTCCACTTTTTCGACGGAGTCAAATTTATTGGAAAGGTTCATTAAGTTTTCCCAATGTATCGAATAAACTTGGCAAGTTTTTCCAATGTATCAAAAGAACTCAGTGAGTTATGTCAACATGGTCATAAGTCACTTACGGGTTGATTCCAACTTGTTGCCAAGTTTCTTGCGACCAATTGTTTTGAGTTTACTCCAGACAACCTCCTACACATTAAGATTCATGGGAAAAGTTTTTTGAGTTTTACTGATGCTAAAACTCATCGGGAGATTTCTTTAAGTTCCGTTGACACGCTAAGATACATCAGAAAATTTCTTTGAGTTTTGTCGATGCTTTATCCATCAGAAGTTCTCGCTATGTTTTGTTGACGCTTTATAGATCAGAAGCCTTTAACGAGTTTTCATTGACATTATCGAAGGAAATCATCATTTATAGCTGACACTATCACAAAAAAATCATATTTTACCATCGATATATCAACAAAACTTGGAGAAAATTGTCGACCTGTGTCAGCATTGCACAGTGAGTTTTCAAAGTTGGTGCCAAACGACGTTTTTTCCCACTGCATTAATAGCTTCTCAACCACCATATTAATTATAGTTTTGGCGATTTTTATATATAAATATGACGAGTTAGTTTTTATTGTTTACCGCAAACCTCCTTTTGGAGAGCATCCAATCACCAAAGGACATTTGGATCTTTCACGCTATGCCCAACACCGTACTCATCGTGACAATCGACAGGTAGGCACATGAACCTATCCTCTTGTCCTTTTGCTCTTCTATAAGTTTAAAAGCTATATATGTGGTGGAGGTTTAGGGTTTTAGTGAGTTTTACCACAGTTGGCTTTTCCTTCTTCTTTTCTGCATTTTTCCCTGTTAAAAGGGATCCACGGCCTGTAGGGTTTTTTATAGTGAGTCGATTTCTAAAGTCACCCAGTGAGCCGAATTTGAAATAAATCCTTGGCCTCACGGCCGCTGTGGTACCCTAGAATGCATATCCAAGAGGGCATAGAGGATTCACAGAACTTCCATCATGTTAGTCCACCCATCGTGGGGTTTTTTCTTAGTGTTTGTCGTGCGGTTTCAGTCCTTCTCCAATACGATTTTGTAATTATCAGAGACCCCGGAGATTCAGTGATGAGATCTCAATGGGACAGGTTCTCTGCGGCTTGTGTGAGAATCCGGTCAAGCGGGTCAACGGATGAGTATGCAACAAAGAATAAATCCATGGCAGGATCATACGCTATACCTTTCTTTGCTCCTGAGCCTTGGGTTATATTCTCCTCAAATTGTGTATATGTAAAGGTGCATTACCTACGACCTTCCTTAGGGCCAACACTATTACGTAAAAAAGTTTTTTAAGGGTCTTCAGCTCAAACCAGAGCTTTAGAGTACCCCAAATATTCCTCAGTTTCGGGTTTATTAAGTCATTGTTGTATTTCGCTAGGTTGTTCTTTTTCTGTTGAGGGAAATAATGGGTAGGAACCTCGATACCTCAACGAGTATGAGTTTAGTGAATAAGAGATAGACTTGGATAAAAGCAGTTAACATTTATTGTTTGCAAAACAAGTAGTGAAATGTTTAGCCTTCAGTGTGTCAACCTATTTAGGAACATGAAAAAGGATACATGACAACATAGGTGTAAATCGCAAAATGACACATACACATATGTTGATAAGTTTTGATTTAATTTTTGTAAGCATACACCCTGTCACAAGCCTAAACTAGCTAAGCAATTGTTAAGAAATTGCCTCTCTCTTCTTTCTAACTGGCCAGTGATTAAATGGTTAAATAGACTTGTCTTCTATTATCTCATTAGGTGGTGATTGCATTTTCCTTTTAAAAAGATGAATGATTCATAAACTTAACAACTTTGCCTCTCATTTCAGGTTATTTCGTTCTGATACAAAATGCATGTTGTTTTAAGTTATCTGAGATAACCATGGTATTACTAAGACATCTCTCACCATGCTCATGTCACAGTTTCAACTCTCATCGAGAAGAATTGACTCCCGAAGGACAGGTTGGAAACAATAAACTCACATCAATCTCTAAGAAAAAAGCTAAGGCCAGTGAGATCGATTTGGATGCGGATATCATCTCCAGGACTGACATCACATTTGAGGACACCAAGGCCATTACTGGAGCTGACCAAGAGTTCAAATGGGGAGGGGATATATCAGGTGATCAGAGACCAGAACGTTCCTGATGCTGGTATGGAAGATATGTCCTTATATGAGAATATAAAAAATTTGGGCATTACTAAGGAAGCTACCCACTCAAAACTATTTCCATGCGCGGAGGTCATCAGATGGATTTTTCCCTGGACAGACCCATCCAAAATTATTATTTCTAATATAGAGGGAGAAGCTTTCACTTCATTCACTTTAGCCTACATAACATCATCCTACAATATTCCTACTCCGTAGGTCATGATGACTGATGAGTGGGTTAACAAGGTAGATTTGGACATTTTGGAGTGTGCCAAGAAGATGATGATAGCAGGAAGACAACTACACCGAAAGCTAACTGGAAAATATGAGTCCGCAAGATTACGCCGCCCTTACAAGATCATAGCCTTGATGCTAAATAGGATTTTTGGCTGGGAAAATGGGAGATTGTATAAATTGAGTTGGATCCCACTAATATACTATGTGGCCTTTGAAGGCACAATTTTCAACTGGGAAGATATCATATCAAGTAATTTGTCATCATGTGTAGTTTCTGTACAGGAAGGGATAACTCAGAGAAGGTCAAAATTCTACATGGCCTCTTACCTGATTGACTACATTCTGTACAAACACCCATTCCCCAAGCTCGGTGCACCTGGAAACACATCGGGACCCCTATATATGTTTCTTATCAAATTATTTGGATGCACAAGTATTCAAGTTTCTACAAGATTATACGTGAAGAGTTTCAAATGCCTATGTATGAGCTCATCTTCCTAAAAGAGCCCAATTGCTTGTCGGATAACGCCATGGATGTAATTTGTGAGTATGGGGATTACTTATTCTCTCGGGAAGGAACTTACCTAAGGATGTATGGAGGCTCCAAAGCCCCGTCACTACTTCCTAGATATGCCATGGACTATGTATTCCATAAGGAAGCAGTCAAAAAGTTGCTCATAAATGGAGTTGGTAACTTCCTCTTCAACATGAAAAAGGAATCCTTCCCACCATTTCCCTTTTGCATAGGAAGTTACAATTTCACTAAAGTCAAAGGTGCCTCCGAATTTGTAAAAGATTTGGAAAATTGTCACTTTGGGGAGAAGAGTTTCCATAGAAATTATGCGGATGGAAAATTTGCAGAACACTGTACGACCGTTGGAATGCACTATGAATACTCTCATCACTTCGATAAATATGAATAGGTATACAGGAACGCCCATAACATGATTGTGTAGAGTAAGCGTTTCAAGAAGAAAGGCAGCACCAGCAGGGGTAAAGATAGCAACAGTGCAACAAAGAAGCAGTTGAAGAAGAAAAAAGAAGATTCCTTTAAGTTACAACAGGAAGAAGTTGAAAATAAACAAGTAGAATAGGCTAAGAAATAGAAGGAATAAGAAGACAAATTAAAGGAATAAGAAGCACAGAGAAAACAAAAGGATTCTAAGAAAGCAGCTGAAGAATAAAAGAAGGAGGAAGAGGACAAGCTTAGGGAACAGTTGGACCAAGAAGTAGTTAAGAACAACCCAATGGATCCTCCTACTTCATCAAGTGGCACAACCATAGGAGACCACATTCCTCTTGTAGAACTTGGATTAATTCCTTTCACCCCATCTAAGCATCACGTAGTGGCATGCTTAGATACCATATTTTTTGATAAGCCAAAGAAAACTGTAGCCAGAATATCAGAGAAATGATTAAATATTGGCACCCAAGCTGATGTGGTCACAATGACTGAAAAAACAGTTGTGGAAGGAACTAAAAAAGACCCTATTTTCTTAGCTTCTGTAAGTATAGCAGCCGCGCAAGCCAGCGCTGATAATGTCAACAAGCTGGTGGAGGATGTCACACATCATAAAGAAAAGATGTTTAAAATGAAAGACACTCTAGTTAAGGAAAGAGGAGAGGGCATAAAATTGAAAAGAAAACACGATGCCATCTTATTCGGGAAGGAAAGACTCCAAAGGGATTATCAAGATTTAGAAATAGAAAAGGATATTGGAGGTGCAGGTGACCATTATGGAAGGAGAGGAAAAAGACTTAGAAAAATGTACGGAGTTCTACAAAAAGATGCGCCAAGTCCATAATAAATGCTAGCTTTCTTCGGCTGCAAAAGTCAATGACTTCCCAAAAAAGGACCAACATGTGGTGTATCTACAAGACATATTGCATGAGGATGAACGATACATTCTAAAAATGGAAATCAGAAGTGAAGAAGATGTTAAAACTTGGGTTGCACAAGCCTCTGTCAGCAGTTATATCTTGGAAGACCTGTACAGGTTAAATCCAGCAAAAGTGACAAATGTGGAGACACAATTGGTTGTACACGAGGTGACCGTGTAAATTTTGGAGCCAGTAAATTATCAGACTATTGCAAAGGAAGCAAATGCATGGGGGGAATACATTTCAAACTCAGCTGGGCATACTTGAAACTTTTGTCTTTTAATGTATTTTTGTTACTTTGTGTAATTTATTATTATTTTTCTAATGCAAATCACTAAAGGACCAAATTTTGGAATTCCAGAGGTCAGGGAAGTCAAGGAGTTATTGTAATTGCATTATAAATTGAGGTAGAAGGTAGACTAGAAGGAATTTTTGTTGGCACAACAAGGAGGGTTTATTTGTAAGAAGAACTGTTTTTTTCTACTAATAAAGATGGACAATTTTATTGGGAAAGGACTGCAAGTGTTTTTATATGGATTGTGTGGAATTTCGAATATGGAGTTACTTCTATTGAGTTTCCATACAACTGTGAAATCATTCTAAATTTTATGAACTATTTCTTTAATGATGAATGGTTTTGCTTTCTATAAAAAATTATGTGTACAAATTGAGTAATGAATACTTTATTATTTCAAAGCTAGATTTTATAAGTTTTTTTGTTGTAACTATGCGTATGGAACTGGAACAGTTATCTGCAAGATTCATTATGAATAATTACAATACATAACTCTCTTCCTTTTAAATTTTCTCCCCAAGGGGATATAGTAGATTAGAATAAAATTAATTAAAATACAATAAATTTGCTTAGTTTTAGATCTATAGAAGTGATTGAGGAACAAGAATGATAAGATGGGAGGTAAGAACCTATGCATCGCTTGCGAGGTTCTTGTTCATCAGTCGCCTACATTTAGCTTAGGCATTTGCATTTCATTCATTTAAATAAAATTACATAAACGGTGGATTGGGCCATAATCGATAAATATTTAAACAACCTTAGATCCATGGTAAATGGATCATTAACCGGATGTGTTCCCCATACCAAACGGTGAACAATCTAGTTGGGATCGATTACCGAGGAGAATCTCTACTGTCGGTACCTAGGAATTTTCCAGGCATCAACAGTTTTTGAGCTAGAAGGAGGGCCGCCGGTGCATCCCTGGAAGAAGAAGTTTGTTTGCAAGAAATTATTCCACTAGAAATACATCTAAAACTATGTTTCCTGAAGATTTCGTTCCTGAAGAACAAGAAAAGGTAAGTTCTAAAGAAGAAGGTTCAAAACATCTGTATGATGTCCCATTCGAAGAAGTTGATCACTTTCGAAGACACACAAGATCTTACGTTAAGAAACTTGGAGGATTGAAAGCAATCCCTGCGTTACCAAGAAGGCAAGTTCCTAAGAAAGCAATTTCTTATACTCAAGATTCTATCCTTGTGGAAAATTTGGAACAATTGGTGGATCTATCTATCCAAGAAATCATCCAACCTCTCTATCAGTTAGGACCAGAGTCTCCTACAACTCAGTCTCTACCACAGTATCCACCACAAACTCCTCATCGATTTATGGTTGTTGTTAATCAACCGACATGGAGGTCCAGAACACCACTTAATCTGGCTGCACCTTTACATGATTTTCCCAAACATCCATACAGACTGATACCGAAGTTTGACCCTGGAAAATGCATTTCTGTAGAAGATCACTTAATTTTTTTTTATCTAGCTCTGGAACTTTTAAATGTTGAGCATGAAGACTTTTTCCATATACGTTTGAGCCAAAAGCATCTTCTTGGTTTTTTAGTCTACAATCCAATTCAATAACAAACTAGAACACCTTTGAAAGGGTATTTAAAATCAAATTCGGTAGTCAAAAAATTGTCGCTACCCTTATGAAATAATTATTGTCTATGAATATGGAAAAGAAAGAAAAGGTACAAGATTTCAACCAGAGGTTTACTACTCTTCTAAGTAGTTTTAGTGTTGCGACAAAACCAACTGAAGAATGTTTGGTAGAGGATAATCCTACAACACTACATCCCCCTATAGCAATGTTTGTGAAAAGAGTAGTCAAACTTACGTTGATAGAAAATTATGATGAATCCAACAGGGTGGAAGCCTTTGTTGATAGTATAGAAAAACACACTTCAGAACTAGAAATAAAACTAGCAGCCGGTTAAAAACCTTTGTTGTTAACTAGACCCAAGGAAGAACATCCGAACGATTTGGAGAATGTAGTCAAGATGGTTCAAAATTTATGAAATAAGATAGTAGACTTGGAAATGGACAAGAGAACCAGTTCATCTAGAAAAACATTCAAACCTTATTACAAGAAAAGGGAAGAAAGTGGATAATATCAACTGCCTTTAATTACTTCTGTTGTTTTGAATTTCAATGAAGTAGGCATGGACCATTTCTGTACTTTTCATCAGGAGCATCATTCTGAAAAAAGATGCCCGCGGTGGATAAACTCAATGGCTTTGGTTATGAATCAACTATTAGATACTGAATTGACAAAGCTTGAGGCGGAAGAAGAGAAAACCAATGAGAAGGAAGAAACAAATGAAGAAACCAGGGTGGTATTATGGGATTGTGTACCTACATTGGGACTGGACGAAGAAGAGCTTATTGAGGAGATTCAAGTATCATCAGTTAATGTGACGACTAGAAGTAAAGGACCGGTAGTGGATGAAATTTTAGTACTGCCTAAAATAAAGAAGATAAAATAAAACATGAAGAAAATTACCAGTACTACTCAAATAACACCTAAGTTTAATCCGGTGAACATAAGAGAAACAAACTCAGTAGTCAACATAACTATGAAGACCGTGATAAATAAAACAGAAGGTACTAGAAAAGGTTTGGTAGAACATGACATGGGGTATGATATTGTAGTAGACATTAAGAAAACAAAAGCAAATATTTCTCTATTCGAATTACGTAATATGCCTTAGCAAAGAAAGAAACTTTTGGAAGCCTTTGACCCAAAACCAAACAGTATCCCAGAAGCCATTGAATCTGACACTGAAATTAATGAAGCAAGCATCTGAGGAAAATCTAAATCTTAGAATTTTCCTTTTCTTCTATCATTTGAGATTTGTAATCACAACGTACATAATTGTTTGGTAGATTCTAGATATTCGTCAAATGTCATGTCGCTTTCAATATGTAAGAAGATTAATGGTCAACCCACACTGTCCCCATCTCGGATAATTCAACTGGATAGATCCGTTTTCAAAGTCATAGGGGAAATGAAACATGTGTTGTTTTTTTGTCCACAGATCCTAGAGTATGCCAGTTCATAGATATTATGGTAGTAGATATATCAGAAGCTTATGGATTAATTTTAAGCAGGGACTGATCAACAAAAATAAATGGTTACTTTGCAACAGACTGGTCTCACATGTGGTTGTCGTACAAAAACAGTCAAAATTAGATTAAGATACAGAGGGAACCACATATGAAACATAATGTAACTCAATTGGAAGAGAAGAATGAACCTGTAAATTTCTCATCTTCAGTTTTGGGAAACTACTTTTTAGAGCTCAAACTAGGGAACTACCAAGCTGAAGAAGTCAGTTGTGAATTAGACACGCAGTCCGATCTCCTTCAATTTTCACGGACTGATGATATTGTCTGTAACATAGTAAATTTAGTTACTAACATAGGAGATGATACTAACCAAGTAGTTTAGAAGATAGATTTTGATTTTTATATTTTGATGGTTCTAAAACAAAAGGGGGATTAGGAGAAGGTTGTGTCCTAATTGATCCAGATAAGAATAAACATTTTCTCTCTAGTAGACTATAGTTTGAATGCACAAACAATACTGTTGAATATGAAGCTCTAGTCCAAGGTCTGAAGAAATCCATTGAGCTTAATGTAAAAATTTTAAAATTTTTTGGTGATTCTAAGATAGTGGTTAGGCAAGTTAGAGACACAATTCATTGTTTAGCGCCGCACCTAAAAGGTTATAAAGATGAAGTTTGGAATTTGATAGCACATTTTAATGCTTTTAATATAAACTCAACTCCTAGGTTACAAAATGTTACAGCTGATTTTTTAGCTACTTTTGCTTCTAGGTTAGTGCCTACTAATCATAAGTGTTCTATTGAACTTATTTTCAGGCCATCAGTAGCAAATAATATTACAAATTTGAGGGTGTTTGATGATGATGAACAAGTTATCGATTTTCTAACAAATGATGAAGTGTTCAAAGAATCTGTGATTGATGATGAAGAACATCAGGAAGATTTACAAAATGGAGAATCGACCAAAGGAAATTTCATGCCCAAAGGAGTAAGGACACTGGAAGGAATGTTTGATTTACATAATAAATTCAGGAAACTAGCCAATGTCAAAACCAACAGTTCATCCATGCAATATGAACTGATAAATGTAGGTACGAAAGTTGAACCCAAGTACATAAATCTGGGAAAGTGTTGCTCGACTGGAGAAAGGGGCCAATTTATTAATTTGTTTCAACAATATAAAGATATATTTGCCTGGACATATGAATACCTAAAGACATATGACACACATCATTCAACATATAATTCCTATCAAGACAAGCGTAAAACCATTTCAGCAACAACACAGGAAAATGCATCCAAAGTTAGAACCTTTAATCCAAAACGAGTAAAAAAGTGACTAGATGCAAAGATTATCTTCTAGGTTCGACATTCTGAATGGGTGTCTAATTTAGTTATAGTAAGAAAGAAGTCAGGAGAAATAAGGTTGTGTGTTGAATTCTGAAATCTGAACAGAGCTTCAAATAAAGACAATTATCTGGTTCCACCAATGGAACAAATTCTTCAGATGGTGTCAGGTTCGGAATTGTTCTCCTTACTAGATGGGTTTTCAGGTTATAACCAGGTGTTGGTGGCCGAACAAGATAGATTGAAGACCACATTTCGTATGAATTTGGGAACGTTTTCTTATAGGATAATGCCATTTGGCCTTATAAATGTTGGAGCTACCTTTCATAGGGAAATGGACATCGCATTTTGAGGATTAATAGGCCACTATGTGGTGGTGTACTTAGATGATTTGACAATTTTCTCAAAGAAAAGAGAAGATCATGTTTTTCATTTGAAACAAATTTTTGATCGCTTTAGAAAATACGTCATATCTTCAAATCCAAAGAAAAGCATCTTCGTGGTTCTAGAAGGAAAATTATTGGGTCATATCATTTCAAAGAAGGGAATCTCCATAGACCCAGAAAGAATTGAAGTTATATCTCAAATTCCCTTACCCCATAATAAAAAATCTATGCAATCATTTATGGGTACAATAAATTTTGTTCAAAGGTTTGTATCGGATTTTGCACAAATCGTTAAACCTTTGCAACAAATGGTGAAGCAAAGCGTGCAGTTCAAATGGACTGATGTCAAGAAGGTTTCTTTTAAAGACATACAAATTGTAATAGCTCATGAGCCTTCTCTAAGAAGTCCTAACTTTGAAAAGGATTTTATTATGTATACTTTTGCTTCAGATAAATCTCTCCCGACGGCGCTCACGCAGAATGGATAATTGGGAGATGAATACCCAATGTCATTTATGAGAACTGGATTACAAGGGGCTGAATTGAACTACTATGCTGTAGATAAACAATCATACATAGTCTTCAAAGCAGTGAAACAGTTCAAACCTTATATTTTAAAAAATAGGACAAAAGTGATTGTTCCTCATCTGGCTGTCAGGTCCCTCTTCGTATAGAAAGAATTGGGTGAGCGAAGAGGAAAATGGGTGACAAAACTAAAGGAGTATGATTTAGAATTAAATCCAACCACTATTATTAAAGGGAAAGGACTATGCAAGGCTCTTACAGAAGGTCATGCTAATGAATATTGTGTTTGGGAGGATGAAGTTGAATTAATTTTTATTGATGTATGTCCCATCTTCACTACTCCTGAATCTTGGTAATGCCAAGGATATTTACCAGAGCATTGGAACTCCAAGCAGGGAAGGGCACTTTGGTTGAAGTCAGCCTCCTATCATATAATCAATGGAGTTCTTTTTCAGAAAAAACTACAATGGAATGTTTCTGAGATGTCTTGATCAAGAAGATGCATCCAAATTAGTTAAGGAATTACATGACAGCCCTGTGGGGGGGACATTTCTTTGGAGATACTACCACTCATAAGATTCTCAGAGCTGGCTATTATTGGCCAATGTTATTCAAAGATTCTCATGCTTATGTAAGAAAATGCGATGTGTGCCAAAGGAGTGGTGGTAGATTGTCAAAAGAAGCTGGGCCATTACAACTTGTTATTATATCTGAACCATTCAAGCAATGGGGTATATACATCATTAGGGAAATAAGTATGAACTCTTCACTACAACATCGATATATCCTCACAACTACAAACTATTTCACAAGAAGGGTTGAAGCAGTTCCGCTGTGCAAAGTGAACGAAGATGTGGTCATCAACTTTTTGCAAGAGAACATTATGAACAGGTCTAGGGTTCCAATTTCCCTTGTGTTTGATAATGCATATTATTTCTCATCCATTAATATAACTAAATTTGCTTGTGAAAAGGGAATAAAATTACATTATTCAACAAATTATTATCCTCAGGGAAATGGGTTAGCGGAATCAACAAACAAAAACCTCATCCGAATTTTGAAGAAAACTGTTATTGAAAGTAAAAGAGATTGGCACACAACACCTCACAATGCACTATGGGAAAATAGGGTCACCCCAAAGAATTCCTTAGGAGTGTCCCCTTATACTCTGGTTTATGGGAAGGAAGCTATTTTACCCCCGAACATTCTACTTCCATCCTTGCAATTAGCTCAAGCCTCACGGGGATCTTGTAGCAAAATATTACAAGCACGTATTAATACTCTGCTAAAACTTGAAGAATCCAGACAAAAGTCTAAAGAGATATTTAACCAACATCAGGACATTGTCAAAAGATGGTTTGATAAGCGAAAATATGGGAAGGGGAACTTTCAAATAGGAGACTTGATTTTAAAATGGGATCACCTGCATGACAAGAAGGGAAAACATAACAAATTTCAACATCTATGGGTTGGCCCCTATTAGATTGCTAAGAAGTTTGGCCCCTCAACTTATAAGTTGCAATATTTAAAAGGGCAGGAAAAGAACCTTCTTGTTAATGGCCTTGTTCTCAAACATTACTTCACCTAGTTCTTTTAGGAATCCTTTTGTACATAAACAAAACCTTTCTTTTATGTTCTTGTTTTACATTTTGTTTGCTTTGTTTTCTGATTTGCTTTAGTTTGCTTGATTTTCGCTTAGAATAAACCAACTCGACATTTGATGCTTGGAAACATAGGACTCTGAATAATTGCAAAAGTCTTGTAAATCAAGAGCTGCTTACAGAAAACATATGTGGCAATATTTTGATCAAATGTTAGATTGTTTAATTAATGATAGACTGTAGAAAGGGATGCCAATTTCAAGTCCACATTGAAGTCTTGTTAAACCCTATAAAATAACTAAGTCTCATGAGGTCTAGAATACTAGCTTGGGGCTCCGTTCATATTCACACTAATACCTGTCTTAGAAAGATTGTAATGATAGACCCACGGAAAGGAAGAAGGCCTGACATATGTATGGCATTCAAAATAATCCCATGCTACAAAATGAAAGCCAAAAGGCTTAGAGTAAAGAGTCAAAATTCCAAGACATACAATCTACATCAAAGAAGATATGTTGAAGAAATGATCCAGCAAATTAAAAGGATTTCTTAGAAAGATTCTTATTCGGCCATGAGCTTGAAATGAGTTTATCACTCACACAAAAGGACATTATGGATGGAAGAACCCAAATAAAATTCTCAAAGTAAAAGAAGCAATCAAGGAAGACTCAAAAGATAAATGTCATTAGGCATCAAAAGAATGTAAATAGCATGGGAATGAGGAACAAACGAATACGGTTGTCTAACCTTGTTACAATCCCGTGGTGTCATATCCGGCGGCAACTAAAATACAGAGTTAAAATGAATCTCATATTTTGGTCCCAAGAGAGTTATCAAGACTTCTAATCCTGGTTACCCTATCCCCAAAAGACTACAATCAATGTGATGCACATAATTTTATATCCCTGGACAAGTCTAGCTTCTTAAAGAATCTCGAAGAATGCATTAAATAAATTGTTGTATATCCATACTCAAGTACCATGTAGCAATTGTTGATTTAAAAAGATAGTTTTTTTAGAGATCTGTGTTCACCAGCCAATCACCAATTGTTGCTGCTGCAACTACTTCCCCAAAAATTTTACATTTTAGGGCCCCTCCTTATGTTTTAATCTTAAGATTAGTTAGACAAGTTTTTTCTTCTTAAAAAAGCTCATCCTAACACTTAGGTTTTTCTTTGGAGATACTACAGCTCATAAGATTCTCAGAGCTGGCTACTATTGGTCAACATTATTCAAAGATTCTCATGCTTATGTAAGAAAATGCGACGTGTGCCAAAGGAGTGGTGGTAGATTTTCAAAAGCAGCTGGGCCATTACAGCCTATTACTATATCTGAACCATTCGAGCAATGGGGTATAGACATCATTGGGGAAATAAATCCAAACTCTTCACTACAACATCGATATATCCTCACAACTACGAACTATTTCACAATATGGGTTGAAGCAGTTCCGCTGTGCAAAGTGAAGGAAGATGTGGTCATCAACTTTTTGCAAGACAACATTATGACTGGGTCTGGGGTTCCAATTTCCCTTGTGTTTGATAATGCATATTATTTCTCATCCATTAAGATAACTGAATTTGCTTGTGAAAAGGGAATAAAATTACATTATTCAACAAATTATTATCCTCAAGGAAATGGGTTAGCGGAATCAACAAACAAAAACCTCATCTGAACTTTGAAAAAAATTGTTATTGAAAATCAAAGAAATTGGCACACAACACTTCCCAATGCACTATGGTAAGATAGGGTCACCCCAAAGAATTCCTCAGGAGTGTCCCCTTATACTTTGATTTATGGGAAGGAAGCTATTTTACCCCCAAACATTCTACTTCCATCCTCGCAATTAGCTCAAGCCTCATGGGGATCTTGTAGCGAAATATTACAAGCACGTATTAATACTCTGCCAAAACTTGAAGAATCTAGACAAAAGTCTGAAAAGAGATTTAACCTATTATCACTAGAGTTGGACCTAGACTACTAAGGTTCAAGCCTAGAGAAATCTTAATGATAGTAGTTTAAGGATAACTAAGAATATTATTTTATAGTAATGAAGGTAGGTATGCAAACATAACAGAGATCTAGCTAGGATAGAAGACTAAACTACAGGAAATGTATCACTGTAAAATACAGTAATAGAAAAGGCTACGAGCATGAAATTATAAAAGAAATGAATCAGGTTTTGCATCGGATATTTAAAGATAATTTCATGTGAATCATAATAACTATGGCATAGATGAATAAGACCATACACAAAACAAAATCATGAATAACATGTAATTCAATTATTAAAGCAAAACATGTCTCATTTGATCAAAATCATTTCAAAGCAATCATTTCATATTAAGAGATACAAAATGCATACATGCCTGTAATTTGTTACAAGAAATTGATCTCCATATGTTGTTCCCAACTGCTCTATCTAACTTTACTGTCTAATATATACAACCATTTTCCAAAATTCAAAACAGTTTCAATATCCTCATCTCATGGATCTTGAATGAGTCAAAATAGCAAATTTGGTTTTATGTGGAGCTAACTTGAAAGTCAAATTAAAGTCTAAAACTGACAAGTGGAATAAAGATAACAACAACCTTATCTAATCCATTAACTTCAAAAATAACCTAGATCTTTCATCAAAGACTCTTAGACACCTCGGCTAAAATAGTCATATCATGCAGAACTTGAGATCTCTTTTGTAACTTGGAATACTCAACATATTTGTTAAGCTCCTTATTCTGCAATTCCTTGTTCTGGTTCAATACCTGCTTGTACTACTCCTGTATTTCTCTTTTCTTCTTCAGTATATATTTAGAAATGATGACAAGCTTCTAATAGTCAGCTTCTATTTCCTCTAAGTCCTCTTGCAATCTCTTGTTTGCAATCATTAGGTTTTCATTTAAATCTTGCAGATATTTATTTTGCTCCTTGTAAGACAACATAAACTTCTTTGTTTGAGCCAATTCTGGAATAATCTCTGCTTCCTCTGTGTCCACAATGGTTTCATCCTCTTGTACAAACTTTAGACCTGAGCCAACATCATTTTCATCATAATTTTGTTTGTTTGTACAAAATGATTCTGGGATATGTTCTGCCATTCCCTGAAGTTCTATAAACTTCTCACCCTCTGAAATATGTTCTTCATTTATTAACTGAATTTTTTCTCTGCTAACAGATTATGCTATGACCACCAATTCATTGTCTTCTAAAGGATCAAGTACAAGGTTTGGGCTTATTTCAGCTTCTAATTTACTTCTCAATCGCATTATGGGTTTTGAACTCAAATCCACGCCCTTTGCTCTTAGGTTTTCAACTGATTTCTCCTTTGCAGTTTCTTTTGAGCACAATTCTTTGTCAACATTTTTGGTAAAACACACTTCTGATAACTCATCATTCACCACAATCATTTTCTCTACTAATTCTTTTCCCTTTTCATTTCCTAGTTCCAAATCTTTCTCTATTTGCTTCCCTGATGTTTCACATTTGTTTTCTTTCACCTCTTCCTGCTCTTTTTCTGCATCGAATCTTGATACAAAAAGGAAACTTTCCCAGGTTTGCCCTTTTTTCCTCAAATAAAACACTATTAACAGCTTAATTAACCGCTGATGAAAGAGAGAACGAACTATATGTTCCTCGTGATTATGAATCCTAGCAATCATTTTCTGTAGACTCTTCAACAAATAATAAGGAAAATTTAACTTTTGGTCTCCACTAAGATGCATTAGAAAACACATATGACATCTTATTACCCTGTCATAACAACCTTCACAAGTTATATAGTTCTATATCATTTCTAATGGAGTTTTCCACATGGGCTTAAGATTACTAATATGTATGCCATTTTTCCAATCCAACTTCTCAAACCATGGAAAAAGGAATTTACTATAATCGGTTTCAAACGATTGCTTCTTAAACCGTTTTTCACCATCAGATGGTACACCAATAGCCTCTGATATAACATCTTCATCCACCCTTATCTGCAAATATTCAAACTAGACAACTGAATTCTTATAATTTTTAACAAATTCCCTAGTTACCTGTACATTATGACCTTGCAATCTTTCGCAGAAGGGAAACCATCTAGCATCACGCATCATCTTTGCAAATCTAGGAAATTCATGAACCCACTGCAAGTTATCGGGCTCTATCCTACATAAAAATCCACTGGGATTCTTGTTCTTGGTCATATTTCATGAATCTGGAATACTCTGGGCACCTGTGTAACAGAACCCTTATCCCAAAACGCAATTTTACAATATTGACAGTAAAAACCCAATGCGTGATGACAATGTAATGTAGCATAAACTATCATTATGATACAACATAAGGTTTTATGTTAGTGTTTAATGAATCCATACAGTGACCTTGACACCTCTGTACCATCCTTGCCAAGTGTCTCCATTTCATCATTGCAAACATCAAACTGGCAACAAAACCATATTTCACATTTTTCTATCTGCTGCCAATTTATAATCAAAGTCATATATAACATTTAATTTACCATGTCACTTTCTCTAATACGAATTAAAATACTTTGAAAGATTAATAATATGAGCCTTATTTTTATTTAACAAATAAATAACGAAAAAATAACAAAAACATAAAAAAACTAGGGTAAAAATAACATAAGTTTCCATAGCAAAGACTAGGGTAAAACTAGGATAATAACTAAATGGAAACACTAAAAAAATTAAACTCCTAAGGTAAATACAAAAAACAACCCTAGAGATAACATATGGCTATGACTGGGGATAAAGCTCTCCATGTGAGGCTTTAAGAACATTTTGACCTATGCCTTCTGAAACCTGCTAGAATCATATTTTCTGTCTTATTGGGCTGGAGTCTTATTCATGAAACTGAGATGATATATACACTAAATATGTAGACTAACCCTCTGCAACTCAATATGTGTGGAAACATTTAAAAAAATGTCCATTTAATGGACCTGCAACTTCTTCACCATTCAATTTCTGTAAGACAAAAGTATTATTTCCCAAAATCTTAACCACTGCAAAAGGTCCTAGCCATAGATTGTCAAAATTTCCATGCTTACCTTTATCTTATTTCGTGCATCCCACCTGAGAACCAATTCACCAACTGCAAAGACATCCTTTTTAATTTTTTTATCAAAACTTTCTTTTACCTTTTTTCTGTGCATCTTAGTTGTATCCATAATGGCTTCTCTTTCTTGTTGACACTGCTTTTCTCATTGTTATGCTCAAAAATTCCCATGACAGTCTCATCCTTTGCAGCGGTCATGAGCAGGGATGAAGGGAAAAAAAGGTGAGAGCCACCTCTGCACACTAATCCAATATTTTTTAGACCTTTTCTCGAATCTCTAACAGTTGCACCTAGTGTTCTTCCTCTACCTCACTAAGATCATTCCTCAGAAGGAGGAGAGCATTAGTTAGTCTAGCAAGCTGCCCTTAGATGCCTATCTTTGCTTCCCCATGGATGGGGTCTGCAGCTCTACCACTTCACCTTCCTGGGTGCACCATACTTTGTTAAGATAACACCACAATAGTTTCAGGGTTGATAATTTTCCACCGTAAGCAAAATGTGATATGTCCTCCACCCCCAGGAAGATGGTGCATGAAAAATTCAAGAGGGATGTTTCCCTGGGAAAGCGTCATAGCTGATAAGCTGAGATCACAATCGAGGGGGAGTAAATGACACTCGTGTGACCTTGTCACATCTTATCTAAGGATCATAACCATTTTCAATCCGAGGGATAGGTGGCAGTTGCATGATCATCCTATCGATTGTATCTACTTGCCACCTATGTCCACCCATCCCATCACGCATTAAACGCTCTGAACTGTTGGTTGACACCCCATCCGGGGAGTATATTGGCTATCTTTAAACAATATCCCTATGTCTATTATTTAAGGTGTGCACAAAATAATGATTCATATTTTATGGGTTGGAACTCTACAGGAAAAAAAAATTCACTTGGCCAACTGGGATATCATATCTAACCCAAAAGAGATGGGTGGTTGGGGCTTTAAAAATATAGTATGGTTTAGTTATGCACTTAGCTTCAATAGCTTATGGAGGGGTCTATTTGGTAAACGGATCTAGAGTGAGGTCATTAAAGATAAATATCTAAAAAATAGAACAATAGTAGAGTGGATTATAAACCCCATCAATAAAAATTTCCAATGCATCCATCATCTAGATAGGACTTGTTAGATCATATCCCTGGATGGGAGAGTGGCTCTCTTGGAGGATTGGAAATGGACTACAGGTATATGTGGGTATTGATCCCTTTGTGGGAGGGGAAAAATTCTATAATCTATTTCATCACCTTTTTTCATTCTTACAGGGGATTAATATTCTTTTTCCTAGCTCAAATGAAAAGAAATGACTTTGATGATTCCTCTCAATCATATTGTCTCCTAGTAAATGATCTAGGGTTAACTGGTAAAATTACTACTGAATGGAACAATTACATTTTGATTTTATATCATTCAGGTATAAGACTTGAAAATAGGGAGGATGTCATTATTTGAGCTTGGAATAAATCAGATGGCAAGATCACTGTAAAATTGACTTGTAATGATATAGCTAAGGGATCTGTGGAGGTATTAAGGAAATGGTGGCACAATATTTTATGGAAATGGCATGTGCCTATTAAACTTAAATGTTTTGTATGGTTTGTTAAATTTTGTGAAGTTGGATCCTCATGCCTAAATGAAATCAAATGTAAAAGAAGATTGTACAAGAGAGAGAAGCTATACAATAAACTATGATAAATAATTCATGGAAAATTAAACACACATGAGACCAATAATTGGAAGAATTACATTACATCCATCAATCTGTATATTGTGTGCAATACAATTGTATTACAAATAGGATAATTTGAATTCCTAAGATAGCATTCGAATATACCAACCTGAACTGACTCCGGAGCTAACTCGGTGTAGGAAAATCACCACTAGAGCTCACTAATGCAACTTTGGATCATTGAATCAATTCACAACTAGTTAACTGATTGAGTTAGGTGAGGAAAGGTGCCCTACTTTCCTCAAATCATGCAAAGTGGCACTAGGATGTCTAAGAGCGATTTAACTAATGGGAATAAGAGCATAACTGAACATCACTAAACACCGACTAGGGCCAATTGTTGGAAACTACTGGTGACACTTGGAGTGGATTACTAAATTATAGGGATTGATTCATGGAGCTCTTAAACTCATGCATATTGGTGCATTGAGTGTTAGGTGGCCCTCAAGTGAGTCCCCCATACACTAGTGAAGTGACAATAATTTCCTTAGTTAGGAAAATACAATTAGACTATGTTGGTCAAAGGGAGGATTAATTAATAATCCTAAGAGCCCCCCTTAATCCTAACTTGGACAACCTGAGCCCTAGAAACTAAGACCAAAGGTCACTTATACAATATAAATGCAAAAAATAGTAACTTCTTAACAAAACTGAGATTATGTGAAAAAACTCATGGGAACACCCCCCCCCCCCTCAAAATAAGTAGGAAAAACCAGGATCATGCTTTCACACTAAAATAATTTTNGGAAAAACCAGGATCATGCTTTCACACTAAAATAATTTTTTTCTTCTTGAGCAAAAACTTGTGAAAATATTTCTACAATCTACATGTCTGTGGAGCAGTAATGTAGTGTGATGGTTCTTGTGTGCACTAGTTTCATGGTACTATGCATATGAACCTCTCCATCTTCTTCCAATCCGATGATAGATAGGAGAAGAAATGTTTCCTTTGTCTCTTCTTTTTGGGGGAAGAGCGACATGATCCAATTTGTTCCTTAGTGAACAAAATTGTTGATTAGACCTTACCATCATGTAGCATCTCTTGGGTTGTTTGTAGCACCTATATGGAAGAAGTGAATTTTCTTCACATAGTGCTAGGATCTCTTTTTTAAACTGAGATCTTATCCTCCTCATGTCGGATGACTCTCCATCCATTATCCCAGTTTCCTCAATAACCTTTTGAGCCCACTTAGGCCTAGGATTGGGAGCAGGGATTAGACCTCATTCTGGATCCGATTAAAATTCATCTTCAATTCCATAAACTGATTCAACTTGGTTCTCTGCTTCAAATTTTGAGTCCAAAACATTAATGGAAACATTATCATATGCAGAATTTTTAGGTAGAATGATTTTACCTTCCCTTTCAAATGGAAGATGAGATTGCACCAGATTTGAGTATGGAAAAAAGTGTGAGAATTCATATGCCTTGAGGCATGGTTTGCAACACCTTTCAATATAAGCTCCCAAGTTAAAATATCTGATATCTCCACTAAGTCAGGACCAAATACCACTCGCTTTGGTGAGCCTGTATGAGTCATCTGATATATAGACAACAAATTTGTATCTAAGGAGGGAACATAGAGGATATTCTTGAACACTCCATGCTCTAAATTGATTGAACCCTTCCCTTCAACTTGAATTTGAGTGTCATCACCCATGTGAATACTCGGACCATCAATAATTTGTAATGAAGAGAATGATTCTTTGGATGCAATGATGTGATTGGAGGGTCCTGAATCAATGAGGAAGGCGATTTTGAAAAACCATCCTTCAGTGCGTGGCATCTCTCATCATGATATTTAGTCTTGTCTAAAGAATCAACCTTCCTTGCACCTTTAGGGGGGACAATATTGTGCTGCTGAAGTATTTTCGACATCTAATCTATGGTATTCTTCATACAATATTTCTCTATATGGTTTTGTTTCTTACAATAGGAGCACTTGCCCTTGTCAAACCTATGGTCTTTGTCCTTCTTAGAGCCTGAGGATTCATCTGCTGGATCAAAATATTCCTTGTGTTCGAATTCATTGTTCCTTTTTTCTTTTTCATTCAGCTTCCTCCTTGCTTGCGCATTATTTATCTCACCAGCCAAGAGAGCTTGATTTGGGGAGGCTCTGAGAGCTCCCATCTATATCAGCTTTCCTTGATCATGTATTAAAGACTCTGTGAAGGTATCAAGGGATGGCATTCACCAATTAGGAGTAGTAGGTATCCTAGAGTGAAAGGTACATACGAACACTGAGAATTTTGGGCCAAGTTTGCTCAAAATAGAGAGCACCAATTGCTCATCCTTCTTGTCAATCCCACGCTGCTTCAATTGTATGACCCGTGATTTGAATTTTGAGAAAAATTGTTGTATAGTTTCGAATTTGCTGGGTTTTAGTGCTATCAACTCATTCTCTAGGATATGGCCCCTCAACTCATCCTATTTTCCAAACAAGGATTCGATCATCCAATACTTATTTTGGTGTTCTCAATCTATCAAGGTGAAAGAGTAACTCTTTGGATATGTGGATGCACATGAATCCAAATGATTCATCAAGCTTGTTCAAATACTTAAATTTTTCAAGATGTTGTTGGGGTTCGATCTCTCTACCCATGGTGATCCTGTACAAACCCTTGTTGCGCAAGACAGATTGCATATTTCCCTCTAATCAAGATAGTTGAAGGGTGTGAGGATTATGGGCGTCAAAGCTATTGAATTCTCTATCTTACAACTTCAAGAAACAACCAATTATTTAGAAAATATTCAATTTACGTGCAAAAAAACTTCAATTTGAATCAAATAAATTCAAACACTATCCACTTCGACAATACACTTTCTCTGGGTGCATCACACCTAGATAGACTTCTCTAGACATAATCTAAAGGGAGGAAGGTAAGAATACCAGGATTTATGTGGAACCCAATTGGTTCTGGTGCATCAATGGAAGTTTCTGAGGGTTGAGGTTGTTCTAGATACCTGCTCTGATACCATGTTAAATTTTGTGAAGCTGGATCCTTAGGTCTAAATGAAATCAAATGTAAAAGAATATTGTAGAAGAGAGAGAGAAGCAATACAATAATCTTTGATCAATAATTCATGGAAAATTAGACACACATGAGACCAATAATTGGAAGAATTACATTACATCCATTAATATGTATATTTTATGCAATATAATGGTGTTACAAATAGGATAATTTGAATGCCTAAGATAGGATTCAAATCTACCAACCTAGACTGACTCTGGAGCTAACTCGGTGTGGGGAAATCACCACTATAGCTCACTAATGAAACTCTTGATCATTGAATTAGTTCAAAACCAGTTAACTGACAAATTTAGGTGAGAAAAGGTGCCCTACTTTCCTTAAATCATGCAAAGTGTCGCTAGGATGACTGAGAGTGATATAACTAATGGGAATCGGAGCATAACTAGACATAACTAAACACCGACTAGGGTCAATTGCTGAAGACTTATGGTGGCTCTCAGAGTGGGTTCCTAAATTATAAGGATTGATCCCTCGAGCTCATAAACTCATGAATACTGACACATTAAGTGTTAGGTGGTCCTCAGGTGAGTTCCCCATGCACTAGTGAAGTCACAATAATATCCTAAGCTAGGAAAATACAATTAGACTATGTTGGTCAAAAGAAGGATTAATTAATAATCCTAACGTGGTTATGATTTGAAAATAAAATCTTAACATGGGAAAATATCCTTAAGTAAGGCTTTGTTGGTCCAGGTATTTGCAATCTTTGTAGGCTTGAAAATGAAAATATTTTACACTTGTTTGCTCAATGTACATTCTTTAAGGGGATATGGACAAAGTTTTGCAGGAGGTTGAAATTTACAAGTATTTGGGAAGTTGATTTTTTTGTGGCTTGCATGGAAGAATGATTCAAACATATTATTATATACAAATAAATTCCTATATTTGTTATCTCAGGTATCTGGAAAGTGTAGAATTTGGCTATATTCGAAGATATCAAACCTTCAATTCACTTTGTTATCTCCAAGATTATTGTTTTTTTTAATACTATAAAAAAATAAAATACTAGAAAACACATGAATCTCTTTTTACCTAATTTTGTAGATGATATACCAAATGACTATTTTAATGGTGTTGCATATTCTCATGTATGTGGGGTTGTATTTTTGTTAAAATTAAGTAATAATTATCTTTTTCATCTACAGATGGGATGTGGTAAGGGGACTATTACCAAAGCTAAATTACTTGCATTAAGGGGACTTTTATGGTTTTCAAATTATGAAGACATCGAACAATTGCAAGTGGCAGGTGATTCAAAGGCAACGGTAGATTGGGTTGCACACAAAACAAAATTATGGGTCCTCAAGTTGGAACAGTGGTGCAAGAGATTTTGGAATTAAAAGAACATTTTCTTCATATTTGTTTTTCTCATATCTATCGAAAATTCAATAGGACACTACTAATTTATCGAAGAGGGTTGTGATCCCGATGGATGGTTATATCCATTTTGAAGAATTTTGGGGAAACGTTGTGGTTTTCAAAGGCTTTGTTTACTCTTTCTAGTTTTTTGACAATTCATATGTTTATGACAATGTAATACTTTCAACAATATAGCTTTTTGTGTGATTGAAAAAAAGCTTGAAAATTGTTTCTACTAGTGTATGACTTTGTTAGTCAAATTGAAGGGATTTTTATGAATGAAAAATAGTCTTTATGAGCAGTTGTAATTGGTATGATTACCTTTGATTATCCTTTTTGGATGAATAACAAGTTAACTATTTTTTCTTTCAAAAAATAAATATAAGTAGGAAGTAAAAACAACAAGAATTTGTAGGGCGTTTACCTCATCCAAACACTAGTACAAAATGAGAAATTTGTGACTAAATGACCAAAAACGCTAGTCATGACATTTTTTATAAGCTACATACTACCAAATTTGAGCAATTTTAAGTGACGTAGCTATAAATGACCAATCTAAATTACTAATACAACTAGATAATGACTACGTGAATATAAATTAGTAGTATTTCTTACTTATATGTAATTGACTTTTGGTAGTGTAGTTATTTTAGTGTGCTTTATCATGTTTATGATTAGGATTTTTCATGTTGAATTCATTTTTATAGTATCCATGGATGTGTCGACAATGCTTTGCAACTCCACACCCGATAACATGTACTTCAGTATAATTATTTACATCATAAACTGAAACTCAATCCTAACCCACATTTCACCAACTATATTAATTATGTTAGCCATGAGAAAAAACATATAATATTAATGTTTCTCAAATATTTATATATTATAAATTTCGATCCAAATTCAACCAACATTGCTTAATATGTATTATGTCACAATGTTGTACTAGTGGTTATAGTATAAATATATGAAATTATAGGTTAGATACTAAATATAAAGTATCAAATAGTTGTTGTGGAGGGAAACAAATATTTTGAGTGGTAATTTAGATTGGATATTATGACATTGTTTTCCAATCTCTACATGATCAAGAAAGATATGTAGTGGAACTATATCTAAAAGCAGAATTGGCAATCTAATTAGCTCCAACAAGTGGAGATTTGAGTAATATAGCTATTACTAACTGACAATCTTCATGTCTATTGCCACTATGTATTGCATGTATATTATAATATATAAACCAATATAATATTTAACATTATATACTCTATATTATAATATATAATTAATACAATATTTACCATATGTAATATATAAATAATACAATATATAACTTATATATAATATAATTGATATATTATACTATTTATTTATTCCAATATATATAAAATATTAAAAACATATAAAAAATGAAAAACAATTAATTACCACCGCCTTATTGCGATCGATACACAAAAACACCATCTTTTGGTTGATCATACACAAAACCCATTGTCTTTACACAAAACTAAAATGATTAGAATAAACCACCACAATGACTAGAGCAAATAGAGCTTCATGAAGCCGTGAAACCTCATGAGAGGAGGTGTATTTGGTGTCAAATTTCTAGCTTTAGCAGGAAGGGGATGTTTTTGGGGTTTTGAGAGGAAATTAGGCATATTGTTTTGAGAGGTTTTGACATTGTAAGGGGATCTAAAAGGATATTAGGGAATCATTATATGTTTTCTTTGTGTTTTGGTTGAGGACATGGGTTTTGGGGGCATTTAGGAAACTGTCCATGTTGTCGATCTGGGGGAAGGGGGTTGGAAATTTGAGTATTTATTGAAGTTTCCATGGAGAGAACATTGAGGATTTTGAAAAGGTAAAAAATGATTGGTTTGGAGTTGATCGAGAAGACTTCCACAACAAATTTGGAGCTGAAATCCCTTTCTTCTACATAATTGTAGGTTAGTTAGATCTCTATTGGATTCAGGTTCTGAAGCTGGTTTGGGAAGTAATTGTGATGTTTTTGGGATGATTTCCCTATTCTTACATTAGATACAACTAAATTTGCAATTATCATTTTTATAGGTTATTGTTTTGTTTGAATGATTGTGTCTCGTGCCTTTATTTTTCCATAGGCTTAGTTTGGTTGGCCATATGCCATCATTCTATTTGTTGACTACATTTTAAATCGTTTCTTTTAGTTTTGAAAGTAAAGAACTAGAGTTTGTTCTTATGTGAAGAATGTTTTGCTTAACTTTAGAATCCTCCTCATCATCATCATCATCATCTTCATTGTACCACCACCAACATCATCATCACTATCCTCCTCCTCATTATCATTAGCATCATCATCATCATCAACCTCGTCATCTTCATCTTCATCCTCATCATCATCGTCATCGTTGTCGTCATAATCATCGTCATCATCATTAGCTTCATCGTCGTCATCATCATGATCATCATCCTCCTCCTCCTCATCATCCTCCTCCTCCTCCTCCTCCTCCTCATCATCAACATCATCTTCATACTCATTATAATCATCGCAATCATCATCATGATGTTAGCAATTTATTGGCTAACGGTTAGGTTGTTGCCACATTTATAGAATTTTCTATCAATGCTTTGAAGTTTATTATGTTAGGACATGGATATGGACCTAGACATAGATAGAAGAGAATTGTGTTGTCCTTAGAGGCACATATAACCCACACACGCACCCACATTAAGAACAAAACTAAAAGAATCAATGCACTCGTCATGTGCACCTATGCACAAATATAACCCATGCAGTTAACAACCCATACATGTAACACTCATAGTTAACCCATTTATCTAATATATCCACGAATGCACCTACCCACACACCTATGCACCCAAGTAAATGCACCCAATAAAATTTAACGATGCATGCAACCTATGTAACTATATAAACATCTAACCCATGCACATGACCCAATAGTTAACTTATTCATTTTTAACACATGTACATGAAATGCAATATACATAAGGGACACAACTAATATTATGATGCTCCTAACCTATGCCTACCCATGCACCTATTGTTATGCACACCCATACATATAAGAAACACACCTAACATGAGAGATGAACGTAACTTGTATTACACCTAATAATACACATAGCCCATGCAATTAGCCCTAACATGTAACCCACAGAGATAAACCATGAATCTAGCCTATATATATATATATATAAGTGATAGGTAAGTTATATATTTTTAAATAATAAATATTAAAACAAAATTAAACATTTTTAAACAAAATTAAATAAAAAATATTTCATTTATTATTTATTATTTATTTTTTAAACAAAATTAAATATTTTTAAGTAATAAATAAAAATTAAAATTATTATTATTTTAATTAAAACAAAATTTAAAACCAAAAACAAAACACACATACCCTCATCCTCCATGAACTCTGCCTCCCATCAGCTCCTCCACGAACTCTGCCTCCCATTGCCTCCTCCACGAACTCTTCCTCTCGTCAGGTAGCAAATTGGTTCATGGGATCTTATTCAGGATTGGTGCAAGGGATATGGAACGAAGTTGAATTTGCTTGAATTTTTTTTAGGTTTGGTTTCTTACCGGATAGGTATCTTTGTTAGACAAAGGGGGATAAAGCACCAGGCACCAGGAACACCACGTAAATGAAGACTCTACCGCCCACAATGCCTCCTAGATCAGTGAGCTTTCTCTCTATTTGGTGTTTTTACTGAAAATGTTGCTATTGGGTTTGTTTTCTAAAACTATTAACTCAATTTCTAGCATAAGACATAATGCTTGGTGTGTATGAGAGTTGTTCCTATATGCCCTCCATAAAATGCAGTCAGGGTTTTAATGATAGTTTTGCTTTGTCGGATTTTATTACACATTGTCGAGTTTTACCTATATTAGCTATTGAGGGATAGTAAATTATGTCATATGACCAACCTTACCTGTCATGATGTACATCAATTCTCCAAATTCCAACTTTCTCTTTATCTCGAACAATTTATTACGATCGCTGATACAGAGGAAAAATAAAAATTGAGAATTGTTCCACATGAATCCATGCAGAGGGATGAGTGTATATGTTTGCCATGTTAATGAGTTGTTCCAGGTTTAATTATTGGACATTTTATCCAACAAAAGCTATGGTTTTAGCAATTGGAGAAAACACATCTTATGGCCTACCCATTGCTTCAGATACAAGTGACCAACCACACACATAATTGAGAGTGGTTCCACACCAACAATATTCTCATCCAGAACCTACTATTTTAGCTTGGATATTTCTAATTATGTAGCCTTTCTAATGGTTTTTTACTGAAATATCCAGTATTACATGGAGATGCATTCCCAAGGGTAGTGGATGTGCACTCCCCTTTCTCACGGGATGGGGTTAATCCATTGGGGATGTTCCCAAATGTTTCCTTTTAATGGAAATGCATAGAAATTCTAAAGGGAAATGTTCCCTCCCCTAAACAGAGCCTCCCACGCTCCTAATTTGTCTCTGTCGTGGTTGTGTGAGAGAGATTGACAATGTGTGTTTGTCTTATGTGAAATGATAGGAAACATGAGATTATTGCTATATGAGAGAGTTCTAGCTTACCTCAAACCATGTGCAATATAGGTCCTAATCCCATTACCCATGTGAACTACATCTTCCTTCAAGTTTGAACCCATGGGTTGTGTGCTAGGAAGTTGATTGAGCATTCAACTTGTGCCTATGTGTTATGTTTGAGCCTTCAAATTGTGGTTGTTGGAGTGTTCAATAGATAAGGGTGTTTGATAATGGTTAGTGGAGTCATTGTTATTGGGCAGTGTTACTTTGGATACATTGCTAAACAATGTTAAGTTGGAGACAATGTGGAGACTTGATTGTTCAAGTCCTTAGACATTTAAAATTCAAATCTTGATATAACATATTTAGAGTTTATAGTTTTCATTTCAGTATGACTGTATTTTACTTTTTTTCACTTGATATATGGTGTAAGCCTGCATGAGTCATCGAAATATCTTAACACTTAGATCTATAAGACTATATATTCTGATTTTTCAATTTTCTAAATATAATGTGATAGACAATGGTGATAGTATGATTGTAATTTAAATATTTTTAGTATTTCAAACAGGGTTCACTATGTTGAATATCCCAAGATTTCCTACAACATTCCCTAAAATTTAGAGCATACTTCTACATATGTCTTGGATGTGTTTCCATGCTCTAGCATCCTCAAAACTTGGTGGAACAATGAAAAAATTCTTTTGCAATTTGAAAGTGGACCTAATATGATAGTTTGTCACATTAACGCTTCTCACTAATATATGATTCTATTCATTCTTAGTTTGTGCTTTGTTTTAATTTAATGTTTGCACAATATCACATAGATTTTTAGTAATCTTCTTGCAATATGTAGCAATCCTTTCATAGTATTAGTATGAACCAAATATCCTTTTCAGGGATCAGCGTATCAATTTGAGTAGAGTTGCAAATGAAGTATGTAGCTTGTGTGTAGGGAAGGAATTGTACATTCAAATATCTAAGGCCAGAGACCATTTCATTTTAAAGATGTGATTAGGAATAAGAAATATTTACATGGAAATTATATAAATTGAGGAGTTTCTATATAATTATAGAGGATACATGCTAAGCCTTTTCATGGACTATTGCATGACTAGACCACAGTTGCAACCTAAAGAACATAAGGTTACATGTTATAGAACTTGTATATATGACACCTCTGATTAACACAACTCCATAGGTTGCTTTGTATTGGATATTGCATAAAGTTGTGGTATAAGTCCCAAGAAAGTTTACAATTTTAGTTGACAAAGACTAAGCTTATAGTTTTAGCTGACAAAACCTAAGCTTATACATTATAAGTTAAACTGAGTAGGACTTCAGATTGAAATTACTTTGATTGAACCTAAGAATCTTAGCTTTAGTAAGCAAATTGTTAATTAGCAATAAGAAAGTTTGAATATCTAAATGTTACTAAGTTATGATTATTTTAATGTTCTTGAATTTGCTTTTGTACTATTATTATTGTGCATCTCAAGGACCAACTTTAGCACAAGGATCATGGAAGAGTGCTAAAGTTGAAAGAGATGAAAAATATGTTTAAATTATCTTACTACTCCGCATTTAGCACATTGTTGTAAATTTTACCCGATTGTTATTGTTATACTATTATGCATTTGGATCACATCATCTAGTTTGGATCTTCTCCTTATACAGTGATGATAAAAATATATGAAACGATGTAAATTGAGAGAGATAAAAGATTAAATTTCTTGGTCTTGTTGGTCCTATGGGTAAAAGGGGTTGGTTATCCACCTTTATGGTACACCTTGAGCTTATGGGTATGAGGTTTGCCTTATCTTCTTATTGTGACCCTTTGGTTGACTTATGGTCCTTTATATTCTACTTGGCCCTATCACTCTTATTGTGTGTACCATTAGTATGATGACTTTTATTTTATGGTTTTTATTTCGTAAGACCATTTAACTATTTGTACCCTATCCTAAGTCAAATTTTATTTTATGGTTTTTATTTTTTTAAGACTATTTAACCATTGGTACCTTACCTTTATTTTATATTGGTAAAAATCCTAAAAGCTACGATTAGTTGAGTTATATTTCTAGAAGGCCTCTCAAGACTATAGATTGAAGTTTCACTTCTTCATTTGTGTGTGCCATCTTGACAAAAAGAAAAAAAGAGTTAGATCTTATTCTTTGAGTACGCAACTATGGTTTCTACTACTTGGAGTTGACGTATTGGGATTGGAAGTGAGTTATAACCCTTCTCTACTAGCATATACCCTTTTGTTCTTTGTTGGGATCATCCATGACCTTCTGAGATTAAACTTCATGACTGTTTGGTAGCTCTCTCTATTGATCATGACTGTGTTTCTTTGTTGGCAACGATTGTGTGTCTCTCTGTTGGTTGTGACTGTGTTTCTCTGTTGGACATGATTGTGTGTCTCTCTATTCTCCATAATATGTTTCTCTACTGGTTGTGACTGTGTTTCTCCTGCTAAGTCGTATATGATCTCCTCCTGCTGGGATGTGGCTTGCTTGTCCTCTCTTTGTTAGGTTGTGGTCTTATAACAACCACTAAGGCTGGGCCCTAAATCTATCACAGCCTCTAAGGCTGAGTTGTGACCTGTTAGTATCATTTCTGATGACTTATGTCTCCTAGGGCTGGTCTGTGAAGGTGTATTTTCCTTCTTAAGAAGTGTTGGATAAAGGATTGAAGTTTCTCTTCATGTTGAATAAGAATCTGAGGTTTTTACCCTTACTAATATAACCTTCATAAGCTCTCTCTCAGGGTATATCATTTGTTCATCTAGGTGACTTTTCCCTTCAACAACAAGATCAGAACCTAAAAGTATATGAGTATAAGGCTGATCCAAAACAATTATAGATTAGTATTGTTACTGATTAGTAACGTTGCTATTTTTCTATACATTGTTGTTGTTTTGTTTCATCAGTTATAATATTGTTACTGTACATGGAATTTGGTAAAAAATCTCATATCGGGGGGATGCCCCTAGGTTGGATGTGTCAATCAAGGCCAATTACTTAATCCTTTTATTAATACCCTTAATTCACAAGACATTCATTATCTAGCAAATGCAATAGACCTATCTTTATCATCCATTTGGAAACAAATATGGAAAATAGAAACTAGCATAGGATTACATAGAGAGGAGGAACAAATTTAGAATCAATTTGTACCAATACTTCAACAATGTCCTATAACAAAGCACATATGGCGTGTCCTCCTTGCTTCATCATCAATTTTTAGGGAAGAGTGGAGATTTTTTTTTAACTTGGAGATAAAATAACAAATTTAAATTGTACAATAAAGTATGTGATAATAAAAATACCATGTGGGGTTCCCTCCAAATATAGTTATATCCCATGGAAAGAAATAAATCTTACAAGTATACCACCATTGGGCACTTTCCTTTGAAATAGTGTGCATCCAGTTTTCAAATTTTCAATAAGAAAAATTTTGTTTGTACAAAGTCTCATCCATATTCACAATATCCACATAATACATATTTGTACATTTATATGACAATTACAAAATAGGTCTTGTACTGCCAAATAATAATAGAACCGACTATAAATCAATGTAGGTACCACCAAATAGGTACTTGTCGGATCTATCTTGCTCGAGTGAGGAAAATAGACTAGAAGACGTTAAAAACGAGACGTCTATTACAAGATCTAACAGGTCAAGATCAAGTAGAGGTGAAAAGGTAAGGAGAAAGTTTCATAGACCCATGGAGCATTTTCTTTCTGAAGGAGGATCATGTGATTATGATAATGAGAGCATAGGTGACATTGAGTTTCCCTTGAGGTATATACATCTTGTCAAATGATGGATACCCAAGGAGCTACCCCAAGTGGAGACATATTTCTTCCTCAAAGGGAGGATTTATCGCATTGCTCCATCGTCTTTACATGGATTGGGGCTATTTTCCATGGATGGCATAATGGTCAAATATGGCACTGAAACAGAATTGTTGGAGTATGTCGGACAAAGATACAAATACAATTACTGGTTGTTGTTGGTCCAATATACGCGAAGTATACAAAGATACAGAGTTGCAACAAATTATATACAACTACTGGACAACAATCTGAACAAAGGATCTACTATGTATATTGATGAAAGGCCAAAAGGTTCCAGAAAAATCATAGTGTTTATAAATATTACATGAGCAGGGACACCATATAAGCTACCCAATTGCATATTTTAGGGTTGTGAGGGAAATCGTGTATTCATATGTGTGCAAAAAAATCAATAGTTGCAGGTGAAGAGTTGTTTATCAATTACAATTTGAATCAAATAGATGCGAAGCTTGCTATAATGGGGGTAATTATTTTATACAACATTTAACTCAACCTTTGATCAATGAATTATTATTTTTCTCTTGCAACAATTTTAATTATATGTACTTTTCATTTTTAATATGTATTGATGCTTGTATTGTGGAGGGGTGATCATGGTTACATTACCACAAGCAAGTAGACCTAATGAGGTAAACATCAATGTAACAGTAACCACAATTCATGATTATATTACAACTGTTAACATTTGAACTTTTTTATTCTTGTGAGATCAATATTTCAAGATGATATCATGCTTATTATATTGTGGAAGGGATGTACTTAGAACACACCTGCAACTTCTGGTCATGTAAACGTGATTATCATATTAACACTAATGTTTTTCTTCATTAATCACATTTATTGGTCATGGTTCAATTTTTACTGTTCAATGTGAATATGGCTTGCTTCTTGAATTGTGGCAAGCTGACCATGGGAAGTCACCAACGATGCCACGTCAGGTAAATGTTAGCGTAATAGTACCCAATAGCATCAATGTAATAGTAAACACAATTCATGATTATATTACAGCTGTTAACATTTGACATTTTTATGCTTATGAGCTCAATATTTCAAGATGATATCATGCTTATTGTATTGTGGTAGGGGTGTACTCAGAACACACTTGCAGCTTCTGGTCAGGTAAACGTGACTGTCGTATATACACTAAAGTTTTTCTTCATTAATCACATTTATTAGACATGGTTCAATTTTTACTTTTCAATATGATTATGTCTTGCTTCTTGTATTGTGTCAGGTTGACCATGGAAAGTCACCAATGGTGTCGCATTAGGTAAATGATGGTGTAATATTACCTAAAAATGATAAAGTAATTTTTTTTTATTATATGCATGCTATTAAGTTGACGTGAATTTTTGTAATGATGAAAATAAATTAACTACTTTTATTCACTAATGTTTGTAGAGAAAACCACATTGGGATGATGAGTTGGTTGTTGAGGAAGATATATTTTATTCAACTGACCCAATGGAAATTGTGAAGAAGGATTTGAAAAAATCCAATCAAGAACTTCTAAGCTGATTGTAATCAGACCTAGGACTAAATAAATCAAAGCAAAAATTGATGACTTGAGGCAAACAATAGAACAATATGGGGTAAGTGGCATCGTTGAAAGATTTTACAAAATATGAAATATATTCATTATGTTATTTTAGTTCTCTATTTTTTTATGATCTAGTCAATTAAAGTTTTCTCCTTGTAAAAGTTTTTCGAGATAACACCCATTCATCGAGTATAGGTTGTAGAGGTTGGTATTGGTAGTACTGATGGTTCAACACATCGTCAATATACCATACCAATGAGTCTATTTGACTCTCCTGAACAACAATTCCATTTAGATGCTACGACCTCACCGGATGTTGGAGATCAACAGGGCCCTTCACCCACTACTACTTCACAAAATGTTAGAGAGGACAATAACATCGAATGTGAAAGTTGTTATCCTGGAGCAATATGTGTGGTTAGCAGGAGATCATTGCATGTTACCTTCTTGGTGGACAATGATCATGTTCCAATCAATATACCAAAGATTCCAGGTATTGTTTAATTAATTTAGTGTTTTTTTCATGTAACTCAAAGCCACATACCTCAAATTATTTTTAATTAATGATCATACTTTTTGCAAGAAATAATGTTTTTTATAAAAACCTGCATGAGAAGGCATTGGAGTTTTTTCTCCCCGCCATTCATACACGGTGGAATGCCCAAAATGAAAAATTGAAAGATGAATCGATGAACCACATGCTCAGCTTGTTTGGTGATACCTTCAATAGAAAATGTGTCACCACAATAGCTGGCTTAAATTTGAAATATGTCAAGGCAGATTATATGGACAGTTTGGAAATTACCCCTAAGTATGAGCATCCTATGATGGTTCCAGATAAGGAGTGGAAGGCACTTATGGATGATGAAAAGGCGAAGGCATTGATAAAACAAGGAAAGACCCAGCCACTCATTTCACAAAGGTATGACAGATATCATATTTTCAATGAACAATGTTCAATTTTTTTTTTTTACTTTTAAATAAATTTAAGTTGTGACATCTAACATATTTGAAACCTTTGATAGGCTCTCTGAAACCTATAAAGAGATAAAGAAAAGAGTAGAAAAACATGGGCAACACAAACTAGGACATAGTGGATATCAGAAACTTTAAGCACGAATTGTAAGAATCAAATAATGATTATTTGTATCCAATTTTTTCTAAATGTATAGAACAAATAATTGATTTATCACAAGCAATTTTCATGGTGTTATGGATTGCAGGAAAATGATTTTCAAGAGGCATCCACTAAAGAACACTTGAGTCTTGGCTTCAAGTACAATTTTCAACATGTGGTGGAACGTCGAAAAATCTTGGGGCAAATCCCAATTTCCCCATTGACACACACAGGGGTAAATAAATCCAATAAGGCCATCATTATAATGTACTTGTGCAATCTATTCATAAATTATTACATACAAAAATAAATCAATTTTTTATTTCTTTTTAGGGTGAGAGCAACAAAACCAGCGAGGGTAGAGGTACCAAACAGGCACCACATGAAGGTGCGGAGCTGCCTCATGGTGGTGGCGAGCAACATATCCATTCAGGTATGTATGATATGAAATAGAAGTATTTAACATGATTTTAAATATGTAATTGATTGTAGAAATAATAGGTCAATTCTATGAGCAATGATTCTAAGAAGAAGCACAGGAAATAGATCTTGCTACTAAGAATTCTCACATGCATACACAGGAAAAATAGAGAGAAGAAAAGAGACTGAATCACGTGAATGAAGAGATGACTATTGGTGTGTATCCTTCCATTGAATAATGATGAATAATAGTGTACATAAATAGTACATCCCTCATAGGAAAATCGAGTTGTATGGAGACAACTCATAAAGCTCAGAAGGGTTGACTTACCAAAATATAGCAAATCCCCATAGGTGGCTAAAGCACTTCCCAAATCTATCAAGGAGCTCACGAATTGGAAAAATCATGGGTGAGTTGTCAAGGAGATGTAAAAAACATGTTAATCCTAGAAAATGGATGAAAATTCATGAAGGATGGGTTGTGTTGCAGCTCCCACATTTTCCCAAAATTCCAAAAATTTTGGGACCCTCCTTTAATTCGTTTTGCTTAGCTCTTTGTTTTGTTTGATGTTTGCGAAAGGATTTATTTTTATGCCAGCCACGTTTTACTGTTGGAATTGATTTTTCCTTGCTATCGGAAGTGTTTAGATTTTTTAGTCGGGAGTCCAGTTATCTTCACTCCCACCGTTGCAGAAAAGAACAGGACATCAAGTCCGAGTCAAGTGTATTTGGTCTCCGATGCATTTTTCTTTATCGGCGTTTGTTTTGAGATCCCGTTGAAATATTTTTCTCTACATCTTCCGCCGTTGCGGAGAAGGTACTGCGAAGTTTTCTAAGAGTTGTTTTATCCTTTTTCAATCCTCATCATCTTGTATCGCAGGTCCTTGTTTTTTTCAACTTTCGTCGTTGCGGCTCTGGAAAGCACTATGATTCCAATAGTTTGATTTATCTTGTCTACTTGGTTGATGTTTTTTTCGCTTGAGACATGTTTACTTTTACTCCATTTTGCTGGCCTACGGAACTTGTTTCCTCTATGGTTTCCACCGTTGCGGCTCCTCAACCAACTATTGGTCTGAGGCTTTAGATTAGCGAGCTCCGATGCGAAGTTTATTTGTTTCTCCCACCAAAGCCATTGCGGGTGTTCCGACGGTTTCATCATCCGCTGTTGCGGAGGCGAAACTGACAAGATCGCCAATCCCATAGCCTTTTCGCCTCCCTACGGTTTTATGTTTCCCACCGATTATAGTTGATCAAGGCGTATATATTGTGGTCGGGATGTTTTATTACTTTATTGTTATTTTGGTGATTTCCTTGTGCTGTCATCGCTTAAGCAGACCAATGCATTCATTGTCGGTACCTTTGCTCCTAGTTGGCTTCGCCATGGAAGTTTACGGGTTTTTATCCACCAGTCGTGCAGCACAGTGCCAGGTAGGCCCTTATGCTCATTTTACCTTTCTGTTCGATTGGTCAAATTGTTTTTGTTGTCTCTACGGTTAGTGGTTACCTAGGTTTTCCCATCTCAGCATGTATATATATAGCGAGGTAACTGGGAGGGTGACCCAGTGGGGGTGTTTGTGGATTTGCATGATGATTTCTTTCGTGGTATTTATGGTTTTGAAACCCGCACTCGATTGCTGGGGAAACCGGTGCAGACGGCAGTTACGTTGTCCGCACCAGTTTCCCCCAGTCTATGTGTGGTCGTTCGGGGGGGGGACATTTTTCATGGGTTTCTTTTGGGATGCCGAGGTGTTGTTTCCACTGTTTGGTCGCCCTCATTTTTGTGAACAAGGTTCGCAATGTTGAGACCGTTAAACTCCATCACGAACCTCAAACCATTTTTAGGTTCAAAATGCATTATCTATGCGGACCGTGACGCGAGTGTTTTTGCAGCGAGTAGCTTCATCTTATCACTTGCAGTGTCTTTCACTCGGAGTTAGGCACCATGTTTTCCACGTAACGTTTAGTTCATAGCACCGAGAGGGGGTGTCGAGACTGTTATCTCCTTGACGAGAGGAGGAGTATATGCGTCGTTCTAGAGAGGCCATACTATTTTAAGTTGATTCTGCAAATGTTGGTCGTAAGCTGGTTTTAGCCTTTTGGGAAGATTAATTTTATGTGGGAGCATTTGGTTTTTGAGCATTGTTTTCTTATTTTTCATAGCCGCACTCATGTTTAGCATAGACGAGGTAAAATGCTTATACAGTTTGTCTCCATTTTGAATGTTATCTGGAAATGATCCAATATAACTTAAAAGAAATTTATGTATATGACAGGGAAATTCTTCAGAATCCAAGATGTCTAAACGTCAGAAGAAGAAGGCTCCCGTAGTAGAAGAGGAACCCGAAGTCGAAATCGTTACCAGAGTTGAATACACCTACGAGGACACCAGATGCATAGTGGGTGTGGTACCCGAACATCAATGGGGGGGAATTTACAGATTAATAACGTGCCGAGAAGTGCCTGACATAGGTTTTGAAGAAGAAACCATCTATTCCAATATAGAGAGATCTGCATTGATGAAAATTGCCACTAGACCTGAGCTTTTTCCATGTTTAGAAGTGATTGGGTCGATTCTGCCCAGGGCAGATGTAACCACCATGATTTTGGAAAATGTTGATAAACAGGGTTATGCTACTTATAGCCTTGGGTATGTGGCACTGGCCTACCACTTACCAAAAGCACAGGTGTACTTGACTGAGGACTGGCTAAAGGAAATTAAGATGGACCTAGTCGAGACACTGAAGAGGATGCTAATGCCTGGAAAGAACTTTAGAACTAGGCTGACCAGGGAATATGACACTGCCAATATAAGAACGCCTTACAGGTTAATTTCCCTGATGCTGAATAGGATTTTCTGGAGGTCCCATGGTAAAAGCTTCAAATTGGAGTGGGTTCCTATCATTTTCTATGTTGCAACATAGGGGACAGTGTTCAACTGGGCAAACATTGTGTCCAATAGCCTCTCGGCCTGCATTGCTTTAGCATTGGGAGGGGTGTCCCAGAAGAGATCAGAGTTATATATGAGCTCTATACTGATTGATTGCATCTTATGCAACCAACCCTTCCCCAATCTGAGGTGTATCTGGGACCAAGAGAGAACACCAATCTACGCAGCTTACAAGCCACTGTGGGCACACAGTACCACAGTCACTATAGGGAAGTGTGTGAGCACTTCATCTTGCCACTATATACATTGATCTTCTTAAAGGAGTGCAACTGTATGTCAGAGGAAGCATTGTAGGTGATTGAAGAATACGCAGACTACTATCTGACAGAGGATGGATTGTATTTTAGAATGTATGGATGCTCTAGAGCACCCTCACTACTGCCACAATATGCCACTGACTATATAGTCCACAAAGAGGCAGTTAGACAAGTCTTTCTAGATGGCATAGGGAGTTTTCTGTTCGAACATAAGAAATCAGCTTACCCTCCTCTACCATTTAGGTTGGGAAGCTATAAATTCACAAGGGTGAAGAAAGCTGAGGAATTTGTGGAGGAACTAGGGAAATTCCATTTTGGGGAAATGAATTTCCACAGGAATGATTCCCGAAACAAAGTGGTAGAGCACTGTAGGGAATAAAATGTGCATTTTGAATACACAAGCCACTGGGATCGAGAGGAATCCATTTTCCGCAGTGCACAAAATCGAACAACCTTATGAAGAAGGTTTAAAAAGAAAATCACCACTAAAGGCAGGAAAGGACAAGATGAGCAAGAAAAGGCAAAGGAGGAAGAAACTAGAAAAAGAAATGAAGATGCTAGGAGACTAGCATAGGAAGCCGAAAGTTGGCTCAAAGGTGACAAGGAAGATAAGAGAAGAGTTGAACAAGAAGTATCTAGGAAGGCATAAGAAGCTTCCCGGAATGAAGAGGAGGAAAAGAAAAGAAATATAGATGAGGAACTGAAGAAACAGGAAGCAAAGAGGCTAAAGTTGACAAGGGCAGAGAATTCAGCTTCCGATCCTGTAGATAGTCAGGCTCAAGAATTGGGTAATCCTGGTATTCAAAATCCTGTGGAAACTGCTGGCAGCACAATAGGACAGGCTATGGTCCCCACCCTTAGGCTAATCCCTTTGGAGCAGAAGAAAGGGGAGGAGGTACCGGATTTAAACACTATCTTTTATGATAGGGAAAGGAAAAGGATAGTGAAGAGGACCGAGAGAAAGGTTGACACTGGGGGGCAGTCAGGTAAAATGATAACTGATACAACTATAGTATATGGGACAGACAAGGACCCCAAATTTACTATCAGAGCTGCGGCTGCATTGATCTATGCTTCTGAGGACAATGTAGATTGGATGATGACTGATCTTGAGCAGTCAAAGAAGTCTTCTGCCCAGCTGAAATATACCCTAAGAAGAGGGAGAGAGGAAAATAATAGGTTGAAAAGAAAGTTTGAAGACATACAATACGAGATAAAGTCTTCAAAATATGAGCTCTAGCCCCTCCAAGTAGAGAAGAGATCTCTGGAGGCTGTCCAAGGAATTTTGCAGGAATTGCAGCAGGAATGTCAAGGGTTGAGGAAAGAAAAGGAGCAGTTGCTAGGTATGATAGGGGAGTTGGGGCTATAGAAGGTTACCTTGGAGGAATCTAAAAGGCAGTCTCAGGGGTAGAAGACAGAGCTTAAAGAATAGATTGCCTCATTAATAGCATCTCTAGAAGAGGCCAAGGAACAGTAGGCCAGTCTTCTGCCTTTCAAGGGGCACGTCCTAGCACAAAGGAGCAAGATGCACAAGCTGCAAGTGGCCATAGAAGAAGAAAGGTGCAATATCTTGCAGGTAGACAATTGGCTAGAAGATATTTTGGAAACCTCTTCATATTTTGTGGACAGATCGCAGGACATCTTTGAAGTCCTAACAGGAAGGATGGCGAGATTGGAAACGAATGAAGAAACTCCTGCAGAGTTACCCTCAAAAGATCAACAAGCCCTAAGGCAAGACTATGATCTACTGGAGTTTACCATAAACACAGCCTAAGAATTCAAGAAGGCTATCAAGAAGACAAGGGGGGCTTGTACAGAATTCTTCAGGAGACTTTTGATCACTTATAATCGCTACCAGGTTGAGGCTGAATAGAGAATGGATACCTTTCCAGACCAGAGCCTGTTTTTGGAGATGATGTAAAGGAGATAACAGGAAGATGAACAAAGGATCCAACAAATCAAAGCCTTAGATGAGCAAATCCTGAGGAATGAAGTAGCTCATTCCGCGGTTAATGTGCAGTTGCTATGAGATCGTTCTAACTCTTTGAACCTATGTTCTTGTATGAGTGATCTCTGGTTTATTTTATGAAAATTACCACTATGAGTGATGAATGTTGTTCATAAACAATTGGCTATCTGGTTGTTCAAATATCTTTAAATGTTCATGTGTTTTGAAAGAAGTATCAGCTATCTGTGATTTTTCATAATGCATGCACAAAATACATTACTCATTAATAAGTGATAATCTCGCTCCCTAGGGATGGGTTAGGTAGTTAGATTTAATTCCTTGATGTGTGTGATTTAGATGCAAGAGAGTCTAAGACGAGAGGTAAGAACCTGTGCATCACATTGTGACCACTCCTTTCATTCTCAATCAATCTGCATCTTTAGCTAGGCACTTGCATGTCATACTTAAAGTCAAAAATACCAAAATATACACGGTGGACCAGGCCGCAACCGGTAAAACCTTTTATTTTTGTCACTTGACCTATGGTAGTCGGACCGCAAACCAGACGAATTCCCTACACCAAACATTCACGGGCTAGTTGGGAACGTTGACTGGGGAGAATCTCTTGCTATTGTTGCTTGCAAATTTCTAGGCCTCAATAGTTTCTGGTGCTAGAAGGAGGGCAGCCGGTGCATGGCTGGCCGGGGAAATCCATTTCCTCGAAACAACTCCACCAGTGATAGTTTTGAAAGTGGTTTATTTCCTGATCCAGATATTGAAGAGAATAGAGAACATTTGTTTGCTGTGGACAACCAAGTGGTAAATGATCTGAGAAGACACACACGGGCTTATGTAAAGAGTGTTGGAGGATTACCCATTATCCCTGATTTACCTCGAAGAGAATACAATAAGAAATAGCGTCCCATCTTGGAGGACTTGGTGTTGGTTGGAGATTCGGAAGAACTTGTAGAAACAGCCTTACAGGAAGTTGTGCAGCCTTTGGATCAAGTAGGCCCAAACACACCTTACGGTTCTCCTGTTCCTTCACCTCCTCACTCTCCACCCAGACTCATGGCAGGTGTAAATGCAAACCATCCTAACCCACCAAATCCACCACCAGCTTGGAAATCCAGATCACCCTTGAACTTAACATTGCCATTGCATGACTTACCTCAGGCTTTTGAGAAGTTGCTTCCTAAGTTTGATCCCAATGAGAAGATTGTAGTAGATGACCATTTGCAAAGTTTCTATTTGGCAATAGAGGGATTAAGGGCTGGGGAATATGAGGATGTTGTTTGTAGACTTTTTCCACACACCCTTAAAGGAGCAACAGCATCCTGGTACTTTGGTTTTCCTGCAAACTCTATCCCAGATTGGGATACCTTTGAAAGGATTTTCAGAAGCAAATATGTATCCCAAAAGACGCATGCAGCACTGATGAAAGGTTTGGGCGCTTTAAAAAATGAAAGGAATGAGAAGGTACACAATTTCACTCAAATATTTTCTGCTTACCTCAATAACTTCTCTGCAACTGATAAGCCTTCTGATAAAGTTCTGATTGAGTATTATACCTCAGCTTTAGGTCTGGATTTGGCTATGTTCGCAAAAGCTCAAGTTAATCCTACGTTAACAGAGACTTATGAAGAGGCAGAAAGAGTAGAGGCTGAAAAGGAAAGTATAGAGGATTATCCCAAGCAATCTGGAGAAAAAACTTCCAGGAAAAGAGCCTTATTGCTATCCAAACCCAAAGAAGAGCAATCATATGATTTTGAGGGGATGTTAAAGATGATGCAAAAGCTTTCCAACAAAATAATAGATTTGGAGAAGGAAAAAGAAGCTCAGAAAGCTTATAAGCCTTACTTAAAAAAAAGGGAAGATAACAACCAATTCAAGACCCCTCCACATGGTTCAGCATCAATGAATCTGACAGAAGTAGGGATGGATCATTTCTGCACTTTTCACCAACAACCCCATTCTGAAAAGAATTGTCCTCAATGGTTAAATTCAATGACATTGGTAATGAATCATCTCTTGGACTCTAAATTGACTGAGGATAGTGATGATGAGGAAAAGGGCAATAAGACCATAGAAAAACAAGAAAATGATACCATGTTTTTATGGGATTGTGTCTCTCTATTTGATACAGAAAAAGGTACTCTTAAACCTGAGAATATACCAAGAACAACAAAATACATAAATCTGGTAAATAGAGACAATTCAATAATCTCAAAGATTAAGAGGTTGCAAGAGAATGTCAGGAAACATCCAAAGAACAATGTTGAAGACAAAGTACCCGAAATTACCATTATCAGCCAAGATCCGGAGCAAATCAATGAGCTTGCTAAGCCTATGGAAGAACAAGTAGAGGTTAACAAAGAAAATACTGAAAAGCCTAAAGAGCCAGAGGAAGAGATACCCATTGAAAACCAACATGTGGAGGAAGATGTCGATTCAATTGGGGAAGAGAAAGCTAGAACCCCACCTTTCCTTTTGACTCTGGAAATGCTGAACCATAAGGTGCATAATTGTTTGGTAGATTCTAGATCATTGGTGAATGTTATGCCACTCATAGTTTGCAAAAAAATTAATGGGAAGCCAAAACCTACTGCTTGGGAAGTCACTCAACTAGACATAACTAGTGTCAAAGTAGTGGGGGAAATGGAGACTGTTCTCATTTGTTTATCTGCAAATAACAAGATATGTCAATTTATTGATATTGTGGTGGCTGATATACCAGATGGATATGGACTTATTCTAAACCGTGACTGGTCCACAAGGTTAAAAGGGTATTTTGCTTCAGATTGGTCACATTTATGGTTGCCTCATAAGGGAGTCCCAAATCGGATCAAAATTTTAAGGGAACCTTACATGAAGCACACTATCACTAAGTTGGAAGAAGGAAATGAATCTGCTAATTCTGTTTTGGGGAATTATCTGACGGAGCTTGAACTAAGATATCATGCATAAGAAGAGGCTAGCAATATGATTGACACTCAGCCTGATCTCCTTCAATTTTCACAGGCTGATGGGAGTGATTGTAAATCAGTAGACATAGTTTTGGTTTCAAAAATAGCAGAATGAGACCATGGTTAGGTATCTCATGTCTACAATCCATCCTAGCCCCTCGACTCATAAGTTGATAGATTTTCAGGGGTGGGCACAATTTTATTTTTCTTTTGATTTGATGACCTTGTACATAAATAATTTGATGCAGTTTTACTTTGATTTATCGCTTTTGTTTCTGGTTATTTTCGTTTGTTTTGAATAAAAGAGGCAAGCTTTTGGTTGCATGGAAAGCATTAAAGTTCTTGATTAACTGAAACCTTTGGGATAAGACTGTGCGTTTTATTTTGAAATGATAGAATTTATTCTAGTAAGTAGTTTTCCTAAATGGCTATGCACTCATTGAAGTCCTGCTTAACCCCTGAAAATAACTCAGAATTAAGAGGTCTAGAATACTATTTTGAGGCTCCATCCATTTCACATCTAAGTTGTCCTAGGGGGTGATAGCGAAAAACCCATGGAAAGGAAGCAAGGTAAACAATTTATTATATATAAATGATCCCATGCCATGATTTCAAAATCCTAAAGGCTGTTAAGAGTCAAAACTCCTAAAAAGAACATTACATATCAAAGCAAAGTATCAGAAACATGAATATTAATCTGCCAAAAGTTCTTCTCTGTCCGTGACCTGAAAAGTAAATTCTTCTCTCACACAAAAGGACACTATGGATAGAAGAGCCTGAATAAAATTCAGAAAGAAAGGCAAATGGAGGACTCAAAAGAACAAAAGTTCAGAAGGAACAAGGGAATGAGGAACCATATGTTACGATTCTGTGGTCTCCAAGATAGAAACTGCCCAAAGACAGAGTTAAAATAAAACTCACCTACTAAGCCTCAAAAGAGTTATCCGGACTTCGAATATTTTGTGTTCCCATTTCCAAAGAATGGACTATCCTAAATGATTCAAATGCATGTGTTTGCCATCTTAGGAATACAAGCATATAGAAGTTTTCAACTTATGAGCTAAATGATTAAACAGTTTTTTACTGGGAGGAAGTTGATTCAGAAATCTGGGTTTCACCAGGTAGTCGCCAATTGTTGTAGCTGCAACATTTTCCCAAAATTCCAAAAATTTTAGGACCCTCCTTTAATTCATTTTGCTCAGCTCTTTGTTTTGTTTGATGTTTGCGCAAGGATTTATTTTTATGCCAGCCATGTTTTACTGTTGGAATTGATTTTGCCTTGCTATCGGAAGTGTTTAGATTTTTGAGTCGGGAGTCCAGTTATCTTCACGCCCGCCGTTGTGGAAAAGAACAGGACATCAAGTCCGAGTCAAGTGTATTTGGTCTCCGATGCATTTTTCTTTATCGGTGTTTGTTTTGAGATCCCATCAGAATCTTTGTCTATACGTCTTCTGCCGTTGCAGAGAAGGTACTGCGAAGTTTTCCAAGATTTGTTTTATCCTTTTCTGATCCCCGCCGTCTTGTTTCGCAGGTCCTTGTTTTTTTCAATTTTCACCGTTGCGGCTCTGGAAAGCACTATGATTCCAATAGTTTGATTTATCTTGTCTGCTTGGTCGATGTTTTTTTTGCTTGAGACATGTTTACTTTTACTCTGTTTTGCTGGTCTGCAGAACTTGTTTCCTCTATGGTTTCCACCGTTGCGGCTCCTAAACCAACTATTGGTCCGAGGCTTTAGATTAGCGAGCTCCGATGCAAAGTTTATCTGTTTCTCCTGCCAACGCCATTGCGGGCGTTCTGACGGTTTCATCATCTGCCATTGCGGAGGCGACACTGACAAGATCGCTGATCCCATAGCCTTTCTGCCTCCCTACAGTTTTATGTTTCCCGCTGATTATAGTTGACCGAGACGTATATATTGGGGCCGAGGTGTTTTATTATTTTATTGTTATTTTGGTGATTTCCCCGTGCTGTCATCGCTCGAGCAGACCAACGCATCCGCTGTCGGTACCTTTTCTCCTAGTTGGATCCGCCGTGGAAGTTTACAGGTTTTTCTCCACCAGTCGCGCAGCACATTGCCAGGTAGGCCCTAATTCCCGTTTTACCTTTCCGTTCGATTGGTCAAACTATTTTTCTTGTCTCTGTGGTTAGTGGTTACCTAGGTTTTCCCATCTCAGCATGTATATATATAGCGAGGTAACTGGGAGGGAAACCCAGTGGGGGTGCTTGTGGCTTTGCATGATGATTTCTTTCGTGGCCATTACAGTTTTGCAGTCTGCACTCGATTGCTAGGGAAACCGATGTGGCTATCAACGGGGGGGGGGGGGG
>LPNX010230344.1:88149-269494 GCA_001517045.1 Pseudotsuga menziesii
GTTCTCAATGTTGAGACTGTTAAACTCTATTACGAACCCCAGACCATTTTTAGGTTCAGAATGCATTATCTATGCGGACCGTGACACGAGTGTTTTTGCAGCGAGTAGCTTCATCTTATCACTTGTAGTGTCTTTCACTTGGGGTTAGGCACCATGTTTTTTGTGTAACGTTTAGGTCGTAGCACAGAGAGGGGGTGTCGAGACTGTTTTCTCCTTGACGAGAGGAGGAGTATATGCGTCGTTCTAGAGAGGCCATACTATTTTAAGTTGATTCTGCAAATGTTGGTCGTGAGCTGGTTTTAGCCTTTTGGGAAGATTAATTTTATGTGGGAGCATTTGTTTTTTTAGCATTGTTTTCTTATTTTTCATAGCTGCACTCATGTTTAGCATAGACAAGGTAAAATGCTTATACAGTTTCTCTCCATTTTCAATGTTATCTAGAAATGACCCAACATAACCTAAAAGAAATTTCTGTATATAAAAGGGAAATTCTTCAGAATCCAAGATGTCTAAACGTTAGAAGCAGAAGGCTCCCGTAGTAGAAGAGGAACCCGAAGTCGAAATCATTACCAGAGTTGAATACACCTATGAGGACACCAGATGCATAGTGGGTGTGGAACCCGAATATCAATGGGGGGGGATTTACAGATTAATAACACACCGAGAAGTTCCAGACACAGGTTTTGAAGAAGAAACCATCTATGGCAATATAGAGAGATTTGCATTGATGAAAATTGCCACTAGACCTGAGATTTTTCCATGCTCAGAAGTGATTGGGTGGATTCTTCCCAGGGCAGATGTAACCACCATGATTTTGGAAAATGTTGATAAATAGGGTTATGCTGCTTATAGCCCTGGGTATGTGGCATTGGCATACCACTTACCAGAAGCACAGGTGTACTTGACTGAGGACTGGCTAAAGGCAATTAAGATGGACCTAGTCGAGACACTGAAGAGGATGTTGATGCCTGGAAAGAACTTTAGAACTAGGCCGACCGAGGAATATGACACTGCCAATCTAAGAACCCCTTACAGGTTCATTGCCCTAATGCTGAACAGGATTTTCGGGAGGGCCCATGGTAAAAGCTTCAAATTGGAGTGGGTGCCTATCATTTTCTATGTTGCAACACAGGGGACAGTGTTCAACTGAGCAAACATTGTGTCCAACAGCCTCTCGGCCTACATTGCTTCAGCATTGGGAGGGGTGTCCCAGAAGAGATCAAAGTTCTATATGACCTCTATACTGATTGATTGCATCTTATGCAACCAACCCTTCCCCAATCTGAGGTGTATCTGGTACTGAGAGAGAACACCAGTCTACGCAGCTTACAAGCCACTGTGGGCACACAAGTACCACGGTCACTATAGGGAAGTGTGTGAGCACTTCATCATGCCAATATATACATTGATCTTCTTAAAGGAGTGCAACTGTATGTCAAAGGAAGCATTGCAGGTGATTGAAGAATATGCAGACTACTATCTGACAGAGGATGGATTGTATTTTAGAATGTATGGATGCTCTAGAGCACCCTCATTGCTGCCAAAATATGCCACTGACTATATAGTCCACAAAGAGGCAGTTAGACAAGTCTTTCTAGATGGCATAGGGAGTTTTCTGTTTGAACATAAGAAAGCAGCTTACCCTCCTCTACCATTTAGTTTGGGAAGCTATAAATTCACAAGGGTGAAGAAAGCTGAGGAATTTGTGGAGGAACTAGGGAAATTCCATTTTGGGGAAATGAATTTCCACAGGAATGATTCCCGAAACAAAATGGCAGAGCACTATAGGGAAGCAAATGTGCATTTTGAATACACAAGCCACTGGGATCGAGAGGATTCCATTTTTCATAGTGCACAAAATCTAACGGCCTTACGAAGAAGGTTTAAAAAGAAAATCACCACCAAAGGCGGGAAAGGACAAGATGAGCAAGAAAAGACAGAGGAGGAAGAAACTAGAAAAAGAAATGAAGATGCTAGGAGACTAGCACAGGAAGCCGAAAGCTGGCTCAAAGGTGAGGAGGAAGAGAAGAGAAGAGTTGAACAAGAAGCAGCTAGAAAGGCAGAAGAAGCTGCCCGGAATGAAGAGGAGGAAAAGAAAAGAAAGATAGATGAGGAAATGAAGAAGCAGGAAGAAGAGAGGCTAAAGCTGACAAGGGCAGAGAATTCAGCTTCCGATCCTGTAGATAGTCATGCTTAGGACTTGGGTAATCCTAATATTCAAAATCTTGTGGTAGCTGCTGGCAGCACAACAGGACAGGCTATGGTCCCTACCCTTAGGCTAATCCCTTTTGAGCAGAATAAAGGGGAGGAGGTACCGTATTTCAACACTATCTTTTATGATAGGGAAAGGAAAAGGATAGTGAAGAGGACCGAGAGAAAGGTCGACACTGGGGGGTAGTCGGGTAAAATGATAAATGATACAATTGTAGTATATGGGACAGACAAGGACCCCAGATTTACTATCAGAGCTGGGGCTGCATTGATCCATGCTTCTGAGGACAATGTAGATCGGATGATGACTGATCTTGAGCAGTCAAAGAAGTCTTCTACCCAACTGAAAAATATCCTGAGAAGAGAGAGAGAGGAAAATAATAGGTTGAAAAGAAAGTTTGAAGACATACAACAGGAGATAAAGTCTTCAAAAGCTAAGCTCCAGTCCCTCCAAGTAGAGAAGAGATATTTGGAGGGCTTCCAAGGAAGTTTGCAGGAATTGCAGCAGGAATGTCAAGGGTTGAGGACAGAAAAGGAGAAGCTGCTAGGTAAGATAGGGGAGTTGGAGCTACAGAAGGTTATCTTGGAGGAATATGAAAGGCAGTCTCAGCGACAGAAGGCAGAGCTTAAAGAACAGATTGCCTCATTAACGGCAGCTCTAGAAGAGGCCAAGGAACAGTAGGTCAGTATTCGCCTTTCAAGGGGCACGTCCTAGCACAGAGGAGCAGGATGCACCAGCTGCAAGTGGCCATAGAAGAAGAAAGGTGCAAGATCTTGCAGGTAGACAATAGGTTAGAAGAGATTTTGGAAACCTCTTCATATTTTGTGGACAGATCGCAGGACATCTTAGAAGTCCTAACATGAAGGATGGCGATATTGGAAGCGAATGAATAAACTCCTGTAGAGTTACCCTCAAAAGATCAACAAGCACTAAGGCAAGACTATGATTTACTGGAGTTTTCCATAAACATAGCCAAAGAATTCAAGAAGGCTGTCAAGAAGACAAAGGGGGCTTGTACAGAATTCTTCAGGAGACTTTTGATCACTTATAATCGCTGCCAGGTTGAGGCTGAATAGAGAATGGATACCTTTCCAGACCACAGCCTATTTTTGGAGATGTTGCAAAGAAGATATCAGGAAGATGAACAAAGGATCCAGCACATCAAAGCCTTAGATGAGCAAACCTTGAGGAATGAAGTAGCTCATTCTGTGGTTAGTGTGCAGTTGCTTGAGGACCAACTTCGCCTGAGCGCAGCCAAAATAGAAGTAATAAGAAATCAGGCTGCTAAATTCGAAATAAATATTCGTCTCTTAGAACCTTCTGAGTTCGAAAGCATTGCCTTAGAGGCTTCAGCATGGAAGAAGTTTTTGAATAGTCAAGCGGGACCCTCCTCATGAGCACTTTATTTGTTTTATTGTAATATATTGTAATTTTGATAAGCACTTAATGAAAGAAAAGTGTGGGAGGTGAAGAGTTGGGGAAGCCCAAGAGTCATTCGTGGGCAGCCCAACAGTTTTGTTCTTTTTGTATAAATATAGAAGATTTAGGTAAGAGAAGGGACTTTTTCCCAGATAGATTGGAAGACATATTGTAAGAAGAACTATTTCCTTTTGCAATAGATAATTACAATTTGCCTGTTGGAGAAAGCTTGGTGGAATGTTCAAATGTTATGCTATGGATTTGTTGAAGAGGAACTATTTCATTTTCAGCTTTTTGTCCATTAACTGTGAGATCGTTCTAACTCTTTGAACCTATGTTCTTGTATGAGTGATCTCTGGTTTATTTTATGAAAATTTCCACTATGAGTGATGAATGTTGTTCATAAACAATTGGCTATCTGGTTGTTCAAATATCTTTAAATGTTCATGTGTTTTGAAAGAAGTATCAGTTATATGTGATTTTTCATAATGCATGCACAAAATACATTACTCATTAATAAGTGATAATCTCGCTCCCTAGGGATAGGTTAGGTAGTTAGATTTAATTCCTTGTTGTGTGTGATTTAGATGCAAGAGAGTCTAAGACGAGAGGTAAGAACCTGCGCATCACATTGTGACCACTCCTTGCATTCTCAATCAATCTGCATCTTTAGCTAGGCACTTGCATGTTATACTTAAAATCAAAAATACCAAAATATACACGGTGGACCAGGCCACAACCGGTAAAACCTTTTTATTTTTGTCACTTGACCTACGGTAGCCGGACCGCAAACCGGACGGATTCCCTACACCAAATAGTCACATGCTAGTTGGGAACGTTGAATGGGGAGAATCCCTTACTGTTGTTGCCTGTGAATTTCCAGGCCTCAGCAGGTTGGTAACAAGAGCACCCAGTTTCCTAGTTTGACTAGCTTTACCTTATCCATAGAAAAGCAGAAATAGCAGAATAAAGCAGAATCTGCTGTAAAGTGCTGTATACTAATTCTGGATGGTAAAAGGTGGTCAAGATAAACCCATAATTAGAAATAAATCATTCCTAGGATATATATGGCATTTATTGACTTTAAGGTGCAAGTGGATGCCAACTAATTAAGCTAGTGGGTGAATAATTAATCAAATAATGATAAATTATTTTATCCTAAGTTATGAGTGGGTTTAATATATTCCAACATTGATGATGTGTACTATTAAATTTTTCTATGTGAATGGTAGAGCATGTACCTGTTCATGTTCATGCTCAACTAGAAGAGGAACAAATGGCAGAACCAATGAACACTCCAGTTGTCTCAGCTAGTTAGCCAAATTGTAAAGATCATTGTAATGATATTCGAAATAATGAAATACATATCTCAATAATAACTATGCATTTGTATATATATATAACATGCATGGTTTTTGTAGGGGATGCCTCTCTCCAATGACCTCCACGCCCTACTATTCGACGTACCAGAAGCATGGTATGGGAGATAATGGCCACACAATCAACAAAAAGAGAGGGCACAACAACTACAATGGGAAATGACAAGGAATTAGATGTCCCATCTTGTAATTTATGAAAAAACAAAAAAATGTATTTGTATTCATTTAATATTTGTATTTGGCTGAGTAAAGAAATGAAATATTTACAGTTTTGTTACAAGTTTATTGATTTAGTCGGTGCATGGTAATATTTTAGAATTGGGGTTTATAATGTGAATGTTATTGCTCAGTTCATATTTCTGAATATGTATGACATTTTTCAAGGGCTATGGTTATCCTCAAGGGGCTGGCCACCCCTTCCCGAGTTAACCTAAGGAAGATGAGATGCCCATATCGTTTATAATGGGTTTAACTATAATATATCGATGTTATTGATATTTCAACATTGATGTCTTTCATTAACAACTTAGATATGATATATATTGCTACTATTATTATTGTTTTTGTTTTTAGTACTTTAATGACTATTGCGGCTCTCTATTTGATATTATTGTGCTGATTAAAACAATTAATATACCTATATTTGTGCTTTTTAAAATTTACATGCGAAATGTTTGTTCACTTTGTTGCATAGCTTATTTTTGAATATGTGTGACATATTCTGAGGACTATGGCTATCCTCAAGGGGATGGCCACCCCTTGCTGAGTTAACTTGAGGAAGATGATATGACCACATGTGATTTTTTATCTAGTGATGATGATTATGAACTTCCAATCTTTGCATGAAACACATGAGATGTATGAACACATATAATTGATAAGGTCGGGTAACATACCCTCACATTGACTTGACGTGCATGAGCCTAATATGATATCATGTTTTCTAGTTATGTTACGTTGACTTGCATGTTTACTTGTAGGTGATGTTTAGCCTTGTGGTGAGTCGTGATTGACTCTTGCATGGTAGCGTTGAGCTATACAACCCTTAAATGTTGATGTCCAACTTGTTGATGACCAACATGACCCCTTAGGGGGGATTTCCACCCTCGTGTTGACCTTAAGAGCCCTCCTTAGGTGCCATCCACCATAGCGCTACCTTATATGACTTTTTTGGAGTACTTTGTTGTTGTTTTTTATCATGAGTTGGTCATACTATTGTGCTACTATTGTTTTTTATTTGTGAGGGTTAGATGATCTATTTCAGGGTCTTTTCTAGTTTTGGGTTCTCTCCTTTCACAGGTATGTTGGTCTAGTTGAGTCCCATGCAAGTAACCTAACGCTAAGAGGTTGAAGTTTGTTTAGAAGCACTTTTTTTTAGGATAAAAGAGGTCTGTCCTAACATCTTATGTTGAGTTTATAATTGGTTCAGATCTGATATATATTGCTACTGTTATATATTGTTGTCTTTCATTAACAACTTAGATATGAGATAGATTTATATTGTTATTAGTGTTACTGTTTTTAGTACTTTAATGGTTCTTGTAGCTCTTTATTTCTTGGACATGAAGGATATTGAGGTATGGTTTTTATTTTCCACAAAAAATGACTAAATTTTATTGTATTGTAGTAATATATACAACATGACAACTGTGCCATACTATTTTTCTTTATAGATCTTCTATCTTGTACGCCCAATTGATGAGGTTGCTATTCCAAATCTTCAGATGTACAAAGACATAGGTTATAGATAATTGAACTTTAAAACTTTAATCCACAATAACAGTGCATAAAATTATCATCAATAATCCAAAGACATATCAAATCATAGAACATAGGATATACCTTGGGAAAACCCTCCACTAATTCGGCGGATGAAAAACCCAGCAAATGATCTTAGAGTATGATTGATAAGTAGCAGAGAATGAATACATCACAATAGCATATTGCTTTCATCGAGAGCACCAAAGAGTGGAGATCGAATGGAACACCATATCTAACTTTCCAAGTGCATAGCACTTTAATAACAAGTCAAATTATGTTTTACAATAAAAATATAATGGTTGCATGCATCAGTAACTTGTTAACACTTAGAACACTGATCCATCTTCAATCACGCACCCCTATTGTTATGGTACCAAAGTGGTGATCCATTATTATCTCCCACAAGAATATATGCACCTTCCATTAATTGACTAACTCTAACTGAGTTGTCAATTGAGTGTACTGAGCTGAATTGAATGGAACTGAGTGTAACTGCATACAACTGAGTGTAATTGAACAGAACTGAATGTAACTGAACAACAATTGAATGAAACTACATGCAACTGGATGTAACTGAAGAGAACTAAATGTAACTGAAGAGAACTGAATGTAACTAAACATAACTGCATGCAACTAAATGTAACTGAACATAACTAAATGTAAATGAACAGAACAAAATGTATCTGAACAAGAATAAATGTAACTGAACAGTATCTGAATGGAATTGCATGCAACTGAATGTAATTGAACATAACTGAATGTACATACACAGAACTGAATGTAACTAAATAGTAACTGAATGTAACTGAACAGAACTAGTGCTTCTCCATCAGTGTTTATTTCCAACAACCACTTGCATAAATTAAGGAGTTGATTCATTAATTAACTGAACTTTGTTTACCATAACCAATACTCAACTGATGTCTTATCAATTTGAGTTCACTTGGTGGAAACATGGGCAATTCGAATTCTCTCGCCATCATTATGCTTATATTAATTATCTTTGCATGGTCCATATGTGTTTTCATAAATTCTATATCATATCATACTCATAATATTGTTTCTGAACCTATGATCATATGTATTACCCCGGGTCATACAATTACATGCTAAAGTATATCACTCTAGGGGTAGATAATCCCTAAAGGAGACTGGTAGCACCTATTGACCATGACCAACTGTACATCAAATAGTATATCTACTTTACACAGTAAAGTACACCACCTCACAACATGAGGATATTTGTAGAACTTGATATTACTCACAAGTCTCGGCATGATATTACTCACAAGATTTACAAAATCACCACCTTAATCATATGAGGATATTTGTAGGACTTGATATTACTCACAAGTCTATTGTCTTGATGTTACTCACAAGACTGGAGAATGACTCCTGATGTTATATTCTCAACACTCCCTCTCAGCGAGAGAGACATTCTTTGCCATACCAATCTTATCCCAGAAGTGTTTAAACTTCATCACAGATAGTGGTTTGTCACAAATTTGCAATATTCTCATCAATACCTATGTATAGGAACTCATGACCATGACTTCAATGAATTAAAACTTCATCTTGAATGTGTTTTATCATTAAAGACATATAGGGTTTTTTCAAGAAATCTTGACTATTAACACCTAATAATTGTAGGCTCAAGTGCCATCCAAATATCTTGGAATACCCTTGGGGGTGGGGCAGCTGAAGAAAGCCTCTTGGCAAGATATTCTAGACAAAATGAAACAAAATCTCTCCAGCTGGGTTCTCCTTCCTCTAAATCTACCAAGCAGATTGATCTTGGTAAAAGTGGTTATGCGGGCTATGCCCATATATCTCTTCTTGATTCTCTCGGCCCTGAAATTGGTTTTGTGGGCTATTCGAGGTATGCAAAGGAACTTACTTTGGGGTAGCAGGGAGGCAAAAGAGAAATTTTCCTTGGTCAGCTGGGACAGAATCTGCAGACCAAAGGAGCAGGGGGGCTAGGGCTAAGGGATCTGAAACTCATGGCGGAGGTTCAGGGAGCGAAAATCTGGTGGAGATGGGCTAATCACTCAATGAAACCTTGGGCAAGACTTTGGCACATCAAATATGCCTGGGATAGGCCCAATCAAAAATTGATAAGATATAACAAGGAACCGAATGGTTCTCCCATTTGGTTGAAAGCTGTAAGAGGTCGGCATATTGTGCAAGACCATAGCTTCTGGGAGATAAGGGGGGGGACGACCAAGTTCTGGGAGGACTCTTGGAACCAGTTCCCCAAATTAGGGATGGACCCAATATGGTGACATATAAAGGAAAAATATACCGAGGAGGGCAAGGAGAATGTGAGCCAATTTTGGGTTGTCTAAAACTCAGAAGGGAAACAACAGTGGGAGTTTACAACAAAACCATACCTAACGAGTGAAGAGGATTGGAGAGCTTTCCAAGAGGAAATCCACTAGAGATTCATAAGAGTCAAGGAAGGCCCGACCATTCTAAGGTGGGGTTACAAGGAGAAAGGCTCCTTTAGTATAGAGGAAGCCTATAATCTCAATATTGGCCAGTAGGGGAATGAAGAAGGAATATGGAGGAAGATCTGGACAGTGAACCAATGGCCAAATGTTGCCCTCTTCACCTGGTTGGTGGTCAAAGGAATAATTCTTACTAGTGAAAACCTCTAACGTTGAGGAATACAGGGGCTATCGCAATGTTGCCTTTGTTATCAAGAGGAGGAAACCACTGGCCACCTCCTTAATAGCTGCCCCTTTTCTTCCATCATATGGGATAAAGGCACCATAGGGTCCAGATGGAGTGACAAGAGGAGAGGACACCTGACCCAAACGCTGAGTGACTAGAGCCCCAAAGCATTCAAAAATCGAATCATTCAGATGGTGTGGGAAGCATTCCCGGGCATGGCGATGTGTATATGGAAAGAGAGGAATGGCAGGATATTTCAAGATAAATGTAGCGATACAGACTCGGTTTAGACAACGGTGAAAGATAATCTGCTATCCATAATCAGAAGTATGCAATGGAAGGATCAGGATAAGATAATCCCACTGGAGGAAGCTCACATAGCAGAGAGTTGGGGTCTTGACAGAGCCTAGATGACAGGCTTGTGTAGTCAGGAGAGGATCTGCATGCCTTCTAGTCCAGCCTCTTAGTCTCCTCCCCCTCCCCAGGTTTTCAAGCTTAATTTTGATGGGGCCTCCAAGGGAAACCTGGGGCCTGCGGGCTATGGTGGGATATGTAGGGATCACAATGGAAGGATCCTATCCATTTATCTAGGTGCTCTGGGAACATACACCAACAATCCAGCCGAATTAGAAGGATTGATCTGTGGTTTTGAATGTTTGATCAGAGGAGGATACTTCTAGGTGATCATAGAAGGAGATACCAGGGTTCTGATACTGATGGCTAAAAATATGGTGAACGGGCAAGATTGTGCGAAGGTTTCCACGAGCTGGCGCCTAGCTAGCAGAATGGACTCCCTGAGAATTATGCTACGCACCCACTTGAAAATCTCTTTTTGTCACGTCAGACGTACTGCTAACAATGCAACGGATTTGTTAACTAACGCCGACCTGGAAGGCCATGTGGGGATCTGAATCGGTAACTTGGAGGACTTTAGTGTAGATGCATGGGCCCAATAGTGCAGGAAAGTGGCATCTAGGGACTATGATGGCAGCCAACAAGTGGAGCATCCGGACGATCGTGGTGTGGGAAATGACAGGGGGCGCGAACACGCCTGGCCAGACCATTCTTAAATGAATCGTGGGGCCACATGGCCAACGGGTCGGACCATGAGGTGGTTGTCCTTTGCCATGATAATGGTTTGTGTTGCAAGGATGGACAAGATGGGCAAGGAAGAGCAGGATCATCGAAAGGATTGGGTCTTAATAACCATCAGGATCTCTAAGGTAGACGAAGGTACGAGGGTAGTCGTTGGTATGATTAGAGTGACGCATGGGCAGTACTAGCCTGGGAAGATAATCATGGCTCCTACTTCCTTTTATTCTGGGTGTATTTCGCCACCCTTCATCCTTCTTTGGAGCAAGGTCTGTGTATTTTACTCCTCCGCGTTGTCTTTGTTTTTCTTCAATACTTTGGCCTCTCAAGTTGAACTGCTCCCCAATTCTCTATGTGTGGCTCGCACCCCTTTGCCCAGTAGTATGGCTCCCAAGCATCCTCTAAAAAGTGTCCAAAGCCAGGATGATGTTGCTGATGGCTGGGACAGAAAGGGGAAGGGTATATTGCTTCGAGCGAAGCCTGCGACAAGGTTGCAGGTTCAGGCTCAAGAAGTGGCGGATTTTTATAAGGTGCATATGCCTCTAAGCATCGGATTGGAAGTGGAGAAGGTGGTTGGTGATTTGTGGGCAGAGGTAAAAACTATGTCTGCGGAAGACCTTCACAAGGAGGTGGTGGGCTGGGTCCTCGACCCTGGTACCACGGCGGGCAAAGCCTCAGCCTATGATTGCTTGTTAATGTTGTACTAGGTGAATATGCATCTGGTTGGCCACTCCTCTATCGCAAGGGAAGCCAATTTTGAGGGGGGTGTAGAACCAGTGAAGTCCTGTAAGGAGCACAACAACGAATGCCATCTAATGCACCAAAAAATTAATGTCATTGTGGCAAAGATGAACATCCCCTTCTATTCAGCGGGAAGGGGGGCGGAGGAGTTTGCTCGCCCTAGGGAGAAGGGCAGCCATCGATGCAATGTGCTCTATGGATGCCAAGGTGCGGCCGCTACCCTGGTAACCTCCACTGTTTCGGCATCTGCTGCTGGTCTTAGAATGGATTCCGACCCCCAAGGTCCGGCTTGAGAACTGGTCTTCTTCCCTTTTTTGGCCTATGCTTATAGTTTTGCCTAATGCGTATTGTATAAGGGTCTCTTGGTTATGTTTTGGCCTAATTGTATTTGAGTTTGGGATGACCAATTTTGATTGTAAGGGGTTAGTAAGAAAGAAATGCAGTAGTTTGTACCATATGGGGGATATGAACTTATGGGGATTTGTGGGAAGGGAGCTTAAGTATGGAGCTGGGATGTCGAAGGGGAGCCATGGATGCTCTATTATGTCTGCAATGTAATTTCGGTTTCGGCGATGTGAAGTAATACAATGTTTTATTTACAAAAAAAAATTGTAGGCTCAAGTATTTCACCCTAGTAGGTAGTTTCCCAAGCTACACTACTCCTCAGTATGTAGTACTATCCACAACACTTATTTTTCTTATGTAGTACTCTCCGACATACATCTTGCTTCTATAGTACTAGCCGTAATACACTTAGCTTTTGTAGTACTAGCCTCAAATTACATCGCTTATCTCATTATAAAACAATAGGTGGATAACACAATCAAATAATAGGTCTGCCGTGTATCAAATACAAGTAAAGATCCCATTCTAATGTACCTCAAAGGTACTCAAACATATGCCTAGTAGAAAGCATAATATACAATAAGTCTGCTAAAAAACCAACCAACTACCTACACAACAATTGGATCCAATCCAAAATAAAGTTTCTCTAAACTAGAAACCGTGGATTTTAAAAATCCATCACATACAACATTATACAACAAATGTGTAATAACAAACAAAAAAGAAAGACTTGTCTTTTCTTTTACTCTTCAACATTTGTTAACTTCTTGAATCTTTTGCTATCTAGAAAAGATCTATGTGAGCTTTCCATTCTCTATGATGTTCTTCAAGTCATGTTCGCTTTCTCAGTGATCCTTCTCTTTATATTTGCAACACCCCAACTACCTCTCCGAGAGGTTTTAACTGTTCTCTAACAGTCTATACTATAAATAGTCTCTGAGACTTTTGACCATGTCTCTGCTCATGTGGATTCTCTCCACAAGATATCACAGCCCTTGGCTACCTAATTAATGTACGATGACTAACTAATGGGGACTTTATCTGTTGCCGCCTATGAAGAAACATCAATACTCCCTCTTCAACTAGAGGAGTTCTTATGTACTATACCAGCTTTTCCCAGACAAAGGCTTAGTAAGAATGCTAGCAATACAGCTCATTTGTGGATATGTACCATGTCTCAAATATAACTGAATAGAACCCTAAAAAAAATTACTGCTTTTCAACATGCTCTATCTAGAGGAACACATGTGATATTCATCAATCACTATACTAGTCAGATTTCATATATCTTTGAAACTCTATTTTACTAATCAAGACATATATGAGTCCATGTACACTTGTACCAAGTAGGTACCACAACACATGCTCTGTACATGTCTATGTACAAACTGCAAAGCACATAACAAATCCTGGGACCTGTGACTAACCAAATACATCTCAACTGACTTGAGATCCTCCAAATATGAAATAAAATTATGAAATTTCATATTTACCTTCATATGTGTGGCCATGGATTTGTAGTCCATCATCGTGACATTGTTTTAGGCTCTTTTACTACACATTTTCCTTAACTGAGGAAAATATTTGTCTGGTGACTGCCACACCACTAATCATAAGAATCATAACAAGATTCTTGAATACATTTCTCATATTCTTTATTAATATGAGCATCATGCATATCTCCTTTTTACAGGAGGTACATCAACCAATTACATTGGTTCTTTAGTAGCTAGCAAGACTAGCAATTCCCTCTCACCATGTAAATGTGAGAGTAATAATCTGGGTCCTCCATCATGGAGACTTATGCTCATCTATATATGAAGCTCTTCTTTCATACATGAATCTAAATAAGATAGAATATCTTCAGGAGTCTTCACATCTATCATAATAGAATTAAGCCATCTATTTTGTCTGCTTCCCAAGAGACATGGGAACCTCCCAAACTGTTCTCTTTTAGGCTCATCCATCGGAATTACTCCACATGCATGTCCTTCTTTACTTGTAGGTAATCGAATATTAATTTTCCCTACAATACAAATTATTCTAATGGTTAGAACCATTTCATACTCATAAATTTTATTCACATGAAATACTATCAATACACTAATAAATATTTATCTAGTTATGTACAGATATTGACCAACTGATTTATCATAACCCCTTATAATCTTGTGTACTGATATGCAGCCCTATATCAATCCAAAAAAATCATTTTATAAAATAAATATACAGCCCCATGTTCATATATCATGATGTAAGCATGAAGCCCTATATCTAGCTAATCATATAGTCTTATGTTCACAGTTTATGAAACAATCATGCTGCCCTAAATCTCATGACTTATGAAGGATTTTTTCAGCCTTATATCAGTCCTATATGAGTATGTATCAGTCCTACATAATTCTTATATCAGTCCTATATCATCTCGCAAAAATTTGGATTCGTGAGATTGATAACATGCCAATAAAGATAGAAAAAACAATGTATATGCTAAACACAATTCCAAGTCTACGAATACAGATCTCATAAAAACTTTTTAGATCTGATTTATAACAATATTTATATATATATAAGGTACTTATCTTTTTTTTTGTGGGCTCCCTCTTGAGCTCCGCACCCTTGCGGAGATAGGTGGAGTCCTTCTTTATTCACTGCAACTTTAAACGTTGTAAAAGAAATATTAATACATGTACTAGAAAGTGTGCCTCTGCATGGGAATAAGGATCCCGTGAAACAAAGAGTGAATGGTCTTCTTCACTAAAGGAACTATTTCTTTCTATTGTCCTCTTCCTTGGATGATTTCTCTTAAGAAGGGTCACCTCCTTCTACGGCAGTGGATGCATGAATTATTCCTTCTTTTCTTTTCCTTGCATTGCAATCCCACATGAAGTGACCTGCCTTTTTACAATAAAAACATATTAGTTTTGATTTGTCCATATATTTATGGATCTGTTTCTTCTTTGCACAGAAAGTGTTCTTAGGAGAAAAGTGTTTTCTCTCTTTCTTGGTTCTTGTCGTGAGGGCACGATTCTCCTCCTTAGTGCTCACTATCTTGTTCTAGATGTGCCCTTCTTCTTGGATTCAATAATGCCAAAGTCTTTCGAAATTTATTTTCTCTTCTCTTATGTTTACCACAACAAGAAAGGTCTCCCGTGAGGAGGGGATTCGGTCAATGGTGGTTTGTAGAAGATCATCCTCATCTTCCATGTATTAAAGTTGGATGTTCCTTCGAGTATATCTTCGAGTCAGACAGATATAGAAGCCATTGCTTCAAGATCTTGCTCAATGCTTCAAGATATACGGAGGCTTAGAGTGTTTGCACAAAACTAAGCTCTTGCACGCCCTTGCTCTGATACCATGTTAGTGATTGAGAAAAATATGAGGGTGTAGTGGATATATCAATCCAGGAAGTTTAATTGAAAAATATTCAATTTAAGTGGGGTATAAAATTAAATTATAGTCATTTACAAATTAGCAGCAGTTTTGACGTGGATGCATTAGTTTTACTCATGCTCTATAATGGTTTGGAAAGAAGGTCTGAAATTTTTACAAAGAATACATGACATACTACTCTACCTATGCATAAAATTGCAAAAAAAAGAGTGAGTATAAGAGGGTCAACAAATTTAAATACAGTCACCTACATGAAGCATGGGGGATTTAAAGGTAAATATGACACATTTTGGTATTTGATTGTTAATCCTTAATGACATGGAATCAAGAATTGAAAATTTTCCAAGATGTAGAGGATATCCTCCTTTATTACCTCGTAAGATTTCATAAAAACCGACGTGTATAAATGGGTCAAACATTTCAATTATAGACCTGCATCCAGGAAAGCCAATAAAGCATAATTGGCTATGTGTAAGCCTGTTGGTTCCTTATCCCTTGGGGAATCATGCCCGGCTCATGGGTGGCAGCGTTGTTGAGAGATTTAAGAGCACGCGGGCCTATGGTTGGGTGGAACGTTGTAGCGACGTAGCTGGTTGCGGAACAAGCTCTTTATGAGATAAGTATTCTTGCCTAACTTGTATCTGCAATTATAATAACCATTGATGAACGATGTTATACATGTTAAATGCTGATTTGTATATGCATGAGTGTTGATCGATATGTTTTGCTTCCGTTGTGTATATGAAATATTATGCTTGTAATATGTTTTATGTTTTAAAGCTTCATGCTTAAGCATTATATGTATGTATGTTCATGTTCATGGGGCTAGATGCCCAGATGATTTGGAGTATAGTAGCGTCCTCTTTGTCAGTTGAAGGGTCGGGGACGTTACAAATCTAAATAAGAATATTACTAAGCTTATATTTACTCATATCCTATAAGCATGGGATTAGATCTACTTTAGTAACAAGTATAACAAGGAAGCATGATTAGAATGGTGTTAATAGTATATGAAGTGTGTTAATAGTTACTAGATTATGCATAGTACATACAAAGCTTAGACATTTTGGAAACTTTAGTAAGAGCAATACTAGTAAGCTATGATATTGATACTGAACTTTCTTAGATTACACTATATACATGAAACTAGTTACGACCCTTATTTTCACACTAGTTACTACTTGCTATGTTGAATATGTAATGGAAATCACTACTTTGATCTAACTTACATACGTGTTAATCACTGAACGTGTGGAATTGAACCACATCCTTTAGCTCATCATACTCTTAGCTTATTCACATATATAATAAAGCTTACGTTTACTCAACTCAATTACATCTATGTACTTAGTTTGGCCTATATTGTGTTGATTATCTTACATAAGCCTATGGGTTTCATTAATCCTTATGGCACATTATACCCTGTATATCCTTTGCAATACTATAGAGACTAGTATCACAATTACTAACCCTAATCAATGGGCATAGTAGTACCAGATTATGTTGGAAAGAGTAGTATTAGTAGATATCATGAAAGTGTATACCAATAGTGAAAGCATCATGTTCACCATTTAAGCTTGATAACACATATCACTGATTTCACATAATGAATGGAACTGGTATAGCTTAAGTAAACAAGAGCTTTGTTCAGAGTACTAAGCCCATATTGTACCAATGTATTTACCCTAAGCTTATATGATAGGAATACAGTGTGTTTTTATCATTAAGCTAGGAATGGGAATCACCCTTATACCACATAGTATGTTCCAAATATATTAGGAAAAAAGGTAATCAATAATATAAGCAACTCACTCTATGATTATGATACCTTAATAGTGATAGTAATGTGGTTTGATCACTTGGTCGATACCCTATCTGTTACATGCATGAATCAATTTTGCTTACTTTACCATCATCTTTAGAGTACTCATTCTATATATAGTAATGGCGTACTAATTCATATGTAATTATGTAATTATGGCACTACTTATGAGGTTTATCATACATTTTGCATATCACAGCAACAAAAGCAAATTAATCTGGGAAACCCTCTTGGGGTTGAAAACCCATCCAAAACTTCTCTTGATATTCTTCAGCAAAGTACAATACTAGTACAAGACTTCTTAACTAAAAATATTGAACTTAGGGTTCTGAAATAATACTTTTGTTTCAACACTCACAAACTTCATTAAAAAATGATATCATACTTACAATAACAACCTGGTAATGACCCCAAATTTGACTATCATAACCTCTCACTGTAGAGGACTTATTACCTCTATTTTAACACCTTTATTTAAGCACTTATGTTACAACAACTATGTTTCAGCACCTTTGTTTCAACACTTCTGTTATAACACCTCTCTTACAACACCTTTGTTTTAGCACTTCTGTTACAACACCTCTATTTCAACACCTCTCTTATAGCACCTATGTTTCGGCAGTAGAACAATAGGACTACTAGGCATATAACAACAAGAGAATACAAGGTATAACTTTGCCTTATAGTAGTAGGAGACTTCACCATAATTGTGTGTCCAAATGGTGAGGGGAAACCTCTTTTTATACTTGGGGTTGGATGCCCTAAGATGCCCCCTAGGACCTCCCTAAGAAATCCTCTAGGATCGTTTTTTTAATACACAGAAAGCATCGCTCTAGCGACGATCATCCTTCTCTATAGCGATGATAATTCGTCGTTCGTATAGTAAATTCGTCAGCAGTTTCTTTTTAGGAAATAATTTTTCATCGCTAGAGCGACAATCCTGTGTTGCTTGTAAAGAAAATCTATTTCTATGTGCATGATCGGCTCGTGGTGCAACGAGACAAGTACATCGTTATAGCCACACTAGTACGTCGCTATAGCGACCAAGAAACGTTGTTGTAGTGACAGAAGAACATTGCTATAACGACGCAGTGATGTTGTGATAGCAACAAAGAGACGTCACTATAGCGACGACTTATCATCGCTACAGAGACGAATAAGGGTTTTTTTAAGCAGTACCTAATCACAACACGTGTTGTCTATTTACCATCACTATAGCGATGAACAACTCAAAGTGTGGCTAAAGAGACAATAATTTTTCCACGAAAATCTGGGGTATTGTTCATCGCTATAGCGACACAAATGTTTTGCTATAGCGACGATTTGACGAGGGAAAAATGTTCACATCTACTAGTGATAGCACTATAGAATTAATTATATAGAGCTGTAGAATTGAATATAGAGAAGTTCAAAAATTGTTTTAATAAGCTGCATAATCACATTGTAATTTGTAAACAAAGGAGCAGGAACTCAAACTTGCATCCCATATTTTTTCTTCAAGTATTATGTAAGTTGCAGGTTCAATATTAGAGAAGCACTCTTTGGAATAAATAGTTGATGCTATTGATGGGACCCTAAAAAGGCACATTATCTGGCCCATTTAATAGACTTATAATGAGGAATAAGGAATTAAAATGACAAGATAAATTTAACTTTATGACATTCTTCCTAAAAAGCCAATGCGTGTTTGCTTTAATGAATATCTTGGCATTGTTTAGTATTGTTCCCTATTTTTCTTATTCATTTGATTATTTATTGAGATAGTGAGCTTATATTTTTCAAAGAATTATTCATTTTTCATGGAGTTGTAGGTGGAGATTATCTAAAAGCTAAGTGAAAGAGATCAAGTTACAAAAATTAGCTCAATCTCTCTCAATCAGTTCACTAGAGTTCCGTGCAAAGATTTCAGGGATTATGTCCCCTCGTGATTCTCATGAACTTATAGTGCATAAAGAAGGAATCCAAATCATCCAAAGGTGAAAACATAGAGGCCAACTTGAATTCCTACGAGGGACAATCAATACCCCAAAATGAACATGCACAATTCTAGTTAACCAACACAATTTCCTTAAATCAAGGAGTTGATTGAATGGATAGTTTTTTCAAGTTCTAGCACATGTAATAAGGACTCGACATCATTCCAAGTCGAAATCATGGATGACAAGTTGAATTTCTAAAGAGGTAATTTTGCATGCATATTACTAGTTAACTGGGAAAACTTCCACAAATTAAGGAGTCGTGTTGCATGAGCAATTTTGAATTATTATTGTATAAATAATAGTGCATCTAATAGCACGAGCTGAAGATTCTATTATTATTCTTCTCTTATCATTTCCTTTTCTTGTCCCTTGTTGGCCAAGTCGAATTTGTAAGGGGCAACTTGTTGCCATGTTTTAGTGGCTGACTTTTAATGAATAAAAGCTAGTTTTGCTCCATCTTTAATATACTTGCGTAGGCAAGGGTTCCAGGAAATTCCTTGGGTTGGTAAATCTTAAGGGAAGGACTAAGAACCCCTGCATATCTTTCATTTCATTTATTTTAGTTTATTTCATTAGATTTCGTACGTTTTTCTTTCATGTAGTTTCATGTTAGATTATTGTAGTTTCCTGGAGAATCATTTTTCTAACAAACATATTAGTCATTTCATATTGTTGTGTATTCTATTTTTGCAAAATTAAAGTAGTTAAATGAATTTACATGCTTTCTTTAATTAGATTAACTTCACATGCTTTCATAGATTATATTCATGATTTTATTCATATTATATTCATTCTTTCATAGATCATATTTCCTGCTTTCATAAATTAGATTCATGCTTTCATAGATTAGATTGCTTGCTTTCATAGATTAGATTCATGCTTTGACAGATTAGATTATTTCTTTCATAAATTAGATTCACGATTTAATAGATTAGATTATTTCATTCATAATCTAGATTCTTGCATTCATAAATTAGATTTCCATGTTTTCGTAGATTTGCATTTATAGCCTTTCTTCATGAGCATTTCAAGTTTTCCTAGATTAAGTTATTACTTTACATTTACTATCTTCCACAGTTAGTCTTTCAAGATATTACCTTTGCAATTCCATATACAGTGCACGATAACTCTAAGTTTGCATGAACTCCCAGATTGATAATTTAAGTAATGAGCTAATGGATTCAACATAGCTACAATTATTTGGCCCACCACTTTTGGCGCCGTTGTTGGGGAGGTAATAAAATTGCATTAGGGTATAGTTTGATTTTATGGGAAAAAAACAATAATAATTATAAACTTGCATGCATCCATATGATTTATATGTATCAAACCCCCAAGTTTGTGGTGTATGTTTAAGCAATAATTCATGGCTAGTAGGATTCTAAAGAGACCTTGGAAGAAAGGAGGATGAATTGATGCAAGGATTTTCTCAAATCCATGTTGCACACCAAGAGATCCAAATAGAAATAAATTTTCATCCCAAGAAGCCATAAAATAAGGGATCCATGAGCAAATTCCAAAAGAAGATGATGAAAATTTTCCCTTGTCTTTATATTTTAATAAAGTTGACTATGGAATCCATGAAGAAGAAGTTTTTCTCATCCATCTGTCCATGCATGCGAAAGAGAGTGAAAATCCATGTTTTTATCTCATCCATCCTTGCACACATACAAAGGAAATAAAAGTTTCATGGATAAATTTTGATCTGGAGCAAACATTAGAACTTGAAGTTCAGGAATTTCTCGCATTCAAAGAATAAGAAGCTAGAACATCATAACTACATTGAGTATTGGTTTTAAGCAATCGCTAATAAGCAATACCACTCCAACCTTCGGCATTTCTTGAAACCTTCCCCACTTGTGCAACTGGTCCCTCATATCTTAGCATTTATCGAGGTACATTTTTCACACCCACATATGAGTTCGCTAAAGCTTATACTACGCAAGTGGATGCATTGGAAGAATTGCTACACTTGAGAAGAGAGGTAATCTTTTCCAAGTAGGGTAGGATAGTTAGTTTTTTTTTCAATAAAAAAAATGGAAGAAACAATAAAAAAATTCCTATGGTGAAAACCTCTCTAAGACGCCTGGGACAGGACTTTACTTGAAAACCTCATTTGGGGTAAGTATAGGTCTATAGAAATAAAGTATTCCTCATTGTGAAAACCAAAAATGACGCCATGAGGCAGAGCATTGGTGAAAACCAACAATGGTGCCCCTGCTTTGAGATAAAAATGAAAATGAAAAAAATAAATAAAGATGTATTTGTACAAGAAACTCTTCACACTTTCTTCAACATGCCATGCATGCAAAAGGATTACAGAAGCTCCATCAATGAGTAAAAGCATAACATTAAAGCATCAAGAACCAATATGGTCTAGTTTTCTCACTATTACTCCCTGATGCATTCCTATCAAAGGCTGAATTTTTTTCCAAGTAATAGAGGACATTTTAGTTTATCTCCACATAAAATTTTATGAAAAGTGGATTAGTTTAAGTGGGGTATACAATTCAAATACAATCCTCTACATGAAGCTTGCAGATTTAAGGGCAGATTTGACATAGGGACTGTACTCTTTTTCATTTCTCATTCATAAATTGGAATAAAGGTATGATTTTTTTAGGGTGTATAAAACATGTTCCTATATCTCCTCATACAATTTTATAAAATAAGGATGAGTTTAGGTGGGGTAAAAAATTCAATTACAGTCCTCTATAAAAAAAAATGACAAATTTTAGAACAACTCTGACATAGGTATGGTGTTCTTATCATTACCCATTAAAAAGTTGGATTCAAGTTCTGAATAAATTTGAGGGTGTAGTGGATCTATCAATCCAGGAAGTTTAATCGAAAAATATTCAGTTTAAGTGGGGTATAAAATTAAATTAGTCATTTACAAATCAGCAGTTTTGACATGGATGCATTAGTTTTACTCATGCTCTATAATGGTTTGGAAAGAAGGTTTGAATTTTTTACAAAGAATATAGGACATACTACTCTACCTATGCATAAAATTTCATAAAATAGGAGTGAGTATAAGAGGGTCAACAAATTTAAATACAATCACCTACATGAAGCATGTGGATTTAAAGGTAAATATGACACATGTTGGTATTTGATTGTTAATCCTCAATGACATGGAATGAAGAATTGAAATTTTTTCAAGATGTAGAGGATATCCTCCTTTATTACCTCGTAAGATTTCATAAAAAATCGACGTGTATAAATGGGTCAAACATTTCAATTATAGACCTGCATCCAGGAAAGCCAGTAAAGCAGAATTGGAAACAAAAATGAAGGATTTTCCATTCTTCCAAGGGCACGTAACAGAGTTTTTAAGAGCTAAAATACCAATTTGGAGAGATCTATTTTCATTGTTCCTGCAAACAAATTGAATCCCATCCAAACAAGCAAGCTTGTAATTATTTCAAGCGAGCCAACTCTCATATTCTCAAGCGAGCGTGCAATTATTTCAAGCAAGGCATCGCTCATTATTTCAAGCGATCCATCAAACGAGCCTGTAATTATTTCAAGTGAGCCATCCCATCCATGAAATCAATTCATGCAGCTCCAACCCCAATTTGTTCAATCCTTAGTCATCTCAAACGTTAACTTGCATCAAAAGGGTAAGAAAAACTAGGTAACTTGCTAGCCTATGTCAATTTATTCATTTAAATAAACATGCAAGGCTAACAGGTATATCATGAAGTTTCAAAATTGTCGATGGCATTGAAAAATGAGTTGGGGATTGTATTAATTCAGAATCCACATATTATGATACAAACTAATATTCGATGTGGGCATTGAAAATAGAGTTGGGGAAGGCAAGTTGAGACTTTCTATTTTAGCAATTCAATTTGCATATTAGACTTTCTATTCAATTTTCATATGAAGAAAAATCAATTGTGATAAAATGCATGTTGTTGGATCATAAGTCATTGTAAAAATAAAGTGCACGATGTTGGATCTCAAGCCCATCACTTTGCAAATTTACAAGTCCTAGTACCGGTGGTTAAGAGAATTAAGAAAACAAAATTAAAGGGAATCCCATCACTTTGTAGATTTATAAGTCCTTGTACTAGTTATTAAGAGCATTAATACACACACATATAAAGCACAACCAATGGCTATGAACTTTCTTTCTCTTACATGACAATGACCAAGTTCTCAGGAACTGTTTTGTTGCATGAGGAAATGAAAAATCTTAAAGTTGGGGAGTATGATGGACCCTTAAAAAGGCACATTATTTTCCCCATCTAATATACTTATTAGGAGGAATAATGAATTAAAATGACAAGATAACTTTAACTTTATGACATTCTTTCTAAAAAGCCAATGGGTGTTTGTGTTAATGAATATCTTGACATTGTTTAGTATTGTTCCCTATTTTTCGTATTCATTTGATTTATTTATTGAGATAATGAGCTAATATTTGTCAAAGGATTATTCATTTTTTATGGAGTTTTAGGTGGATATTATCTAAAAGCTATGTGAAAGAGATCAAGTTATAAAAATCAGCTCAAACTCTCTCAATCAGTTCATTAGAGTTTGGTGCAAAGATTTAAGGGATTATGTCCCCTCGTGATTCTCATGAAATTCTACTGCATAAAGAAGGAACCCAAATAATCTAAAGGAGAAATCATAGAGGCAAGCCGAATTCCTAGGTGGGGGAATCAATACCTCAAAATCAACATGCGCAATTCTAGTTAAGTGGCACAATTTCCTTAAATCAAGGAGCTGATTGAATAGATGGTTTTCTCAAGTGATAATTATTATCATGGGATGCCAACACATGGAAGAAGGACTCAACATCATTCCAAGTTGAAATCATGGATTCCAAGTTGAATTTCTAACGAAAAAATATTGCATGCAGATTAGTAGTTAATCGGGACAACTTCCTCAAATTAAGGAGTTGTGTTGCATGAGCAGTTTTGAGTTATTCTTGTATAAACAATGTGCATATCATAAAATGAGGTCAATATTATATTATTATTCTTCTCTTATCATTTCCTTTTCTTCTCCCTTACTGGTAAAGAAAAAATTGTAAGGGGCATCTTGTTGCCTTGTTTTAGTGGCAAACTTTTAATGAATAAAAGCTAGTTTTGTTGCATTTTTAATATACTGTCCTAGGAAGGGGTTCCAAGAGATTCCTTTGGTTGGTAAAGCTAAAGGGAAGGACTGAGAACCCCTGCATATATTTCATTTCATTTATTTTAGTTTATTTCGTTTGATTTTGTACATGTTTCTTTCTTGTAGTTTCCTGTAGTGTTTTTTGTACTTTCTTGTAACGTTTATATAGTTTCTTGTTACATTACTGTAGTTTCCTGCAAAATCATTTTTCTCACAAAGAGATTAGTCATTTCATATTGTGGTGTATTCGATTCTTACAAAATTAAAGTAATTAGATGAATTTACATGCTTTCTTTAATTAGATTAACTTTGCATTCTTTCATAGATTATATTCATTCTTTTATTCATATTATATTCATGCTTTCATGGATCAAATTTTCTGCTTTCATAAATTAGATTCATGCTTTCATTGATTAGATTTCATGCTTTCATAAATTAGATTCATGCTTTCACCTATTAGATTCCCGCTTTCATAGATTAGATTCATGCTTTCACATATTAGATTCTTGCTTTCATAGATTTTATTTCCTTCTTTCAAAAATTAGGTGCATGCTTTCATAGATTAGATTCTTGCTTTCATAAATTAAATTTCCATGTTTTAGTAGATTTACATTTATAGTCTTTCTTAATTATCATTTCAAGTTTTCCTAGATTAATTTATTATTATTTTCTTTCTTAGTTAGTCTTTCAAACTATTTCCTTTGCAATTGCATCTACAGTGCAAGGTACCTCTAAGTTTGTATGAACTCCCAGATTGATCGTTTAAGTAATGAGCTACTGGATTTAGTTTTATAGCTGCAATTCTTTGTCCCACCAAATTTCCTCACTGGAAAGGACACATATCCATAATGGTCAAGAAAGATCAAATCAACCTTCGTATACAATGACCTATGGGATGAGATATGTGAAGTAAAGACAAACTAGACAGAAGTAGATGTAATCATAACCACTAATCCAAAACCTCCTACATCAAAGAAAGAGCTTTCTATTTGGTTGTCCAAATACAAGAAAGCTTTAGCTATGATCACTGGCATTGTTAGTGAAGAGGCGAGCCAACACATTTTGCCTACAAAATCCTATTTTGCAGCATTACAGAGATTAAAAGACTTATATGATTCACATTTTGAGATGGAGGTTATTCAATTAATGTTAAAACTGTTCAATTTGGAAATAAAAGATAATGATCCTACGTTGGTTGTATTTTGAGATCAGAGCAATCACGCATGAGATCCAAGCATCTGGTATGAAAGTTGGTCTTACGCTTGCAACAATTGTAAATTTACTTTATCAAATTCACTCCAACTAACTTGAGTCCCTGCAAGCAAGCGACAAGTTCAAATACCTCACCTTTGACACCTAGTATAAAAGATTGCAGACATAGATAAATCCTTTGGAAAGAAGTCAAGTGATCCTAGTGGACAATCCCTTTGCTTTGTTCAGAAAGAAAATAATCAACCCAAAGACCCTTCCAATGGATATAGAAGCAAAAGAGGATGAGGAAAAAGAAATTTCATAGGTAGAGGGGTTGAAACAACTCAAGAAAAATATCATATTTGAAGTGAAAGCGATGTGGGAAGAATGGACATGAAGCAGATCAATGTTGGGATCCTTGGGATTCCATCAAACAAAGACACAATCATAATAAAGAAGACAAAAATAAAAACCAAAAGGCTGGTAAATCCCATGATTCTGCTCATTATATTGTTGCACATTGTAATAACTTCTCTTTAATTTTACAAAGATTGTTGGCTACTCGATATTGGTGCAACTTCTCACGTGAATTTTAGACAAGACTGATTTGAAGAACTAAATGACATTGAAAACGACATAGTATACTTTGCAAACAAATATAGCCTCAAACCAAAGGGAATCGGTTCAATCATGCTCAAGCTACCTGGTTTCCCTTATTTTGTGTTAAATAATGTTCTCTATCTTCTAGAGTTACAGAGAAGCTTGTTGTCCTTAGTGCAGATTCTACAGGAAGGCCATTCCATCCACATGTTTGATGGACTTGTAGAGATAAGGAATTCCTTTGACAACAAGGTCATCATGATCGGGTATGATGATGGAAAGTTGTTGAAGTTGAAGGGTTGTTCTGCAAGAGTTCAAAACTTTACCTACATGTCTCAGCTTGAAGAAGGTAACTTCTCATCCAGTTTCTTGTGGCATGAAAGATTTAGTCACTTTAATTATAACATACTTTGTTTGTTGAGAAAGATTGGTGTATATGGTTTGTCCATTATTCCTAAGCAAAAGATTAGATGTGATTCATGCATACTAGGAAAACATAGTAAGCAACCATTTCAAGAGTCTAAATTCAAAGCATGTAGAAAGTTAGAACTGATTGATTCTGACTTATGTGGCCCCATGCCCATTCCTTCTACAAATAGTAATAAGTACCTCATGACCTTGTTTATGACTATTCTAGAGTGTGTTGGGTATTTTTATTGAAAACAAATTATGAAGCATTTCAAACTTTTAATTACTTTCATGCATGGATTGAGAATCAATCACAAGCACGTATTAGTACGTTTCATTCTGATAATGGCAAAGAATTTACTTCTAATGATTTTGAAGACTATCGTAGTAAACATGGGATTACACATCAAACATCAATTCCTTACAATCCTCGACAAAACAATGTAGCTGTAAAGATGAATAGAACATTAATGAATATGGAATGATCAAGGATGTTTTTCAAGAATGTGAAACTAATGTTTTGGGGTGATGTAGTAGTATGTGCAACATATTTAAGAAACATAATTCCATCTCATGCTCTTGAAGACAAGACTCCACATGAAATATTGTTTACCCACCTTAATTTAATTAGGCATATCAGGGTTTTTGGTTCCACCTGTTATGCCTTGATACTAAAGGAGCAAAGAAATAAACATGGTGCTAGAAGTTGAAGATGCATTTTCTTGGGGTATTCAGACACTTCCAAGGCATACCGTCTTTATCACGAGGTAAACAAGAAATTTGTTGTTTCCAAAGATGTTGTTTTTCTTGAAACTAATAAAAATGACAAGTCTATTGAAATAGATCTTGATCGTCAAGAGAATTTTTCCCATCTAAAGACATATTATGAATTGGATAATGAAATTCCACATCTTGAAGGGGGGATCCCAATCTTGGATTAAGATCAATATCTAGAATTTTTTTTGAAGCACCGACACCCCCTAATGAAGAAAGTCGAGAAGAAGTTTCGACCACTTCACCTAAACTGGATGATGTGATTGAGAGGATTGGAATATTGAACGTTTAAGAGAATGAAGCACTTCCAGTTGATTAACCTGGACCATCAAGAAATTTTATGAAATGGGCCATAAAGACACTTGAAAATGTCCATCCATATGAAATTGAAAAGATAGGAACGAGAAGTTTAACCAGACAAGAAGATGGAGGAGAAGCAGATAACTCAGGGGATGACATGGATGTCTCATTTGATTGTGAATTGAATTTACCTGCTAATTATGAACCAACTTCCTTTATAGAAGTTGTTGCATATTATGAGTGGAAATAAGCCATGTAGAATGAATATTATGTACTTATAAAGAATGGAACCTGGAAGCTGGTTGACACTCTAGTTGGAACCAAACCAATTAAGTGGGTATACAAGAACAAATACAAATCAGATGGCTCACTTGACAAGCATAATGCAAGGCTCGTGGAAAAAGTCTATGCACAAAAAGAAAGAATAGACTATGAAGAAACATCCTCCCCCACAACAAAATGGGCTACCATCCGCACTTTGATCTGCTTGGTTGCACAAAATGGGTGGGAAGTAAAAAAAAACTTTCTTGAATGGAAACTTGAAAGAAAATGTCTTCATGTCTCAACCAAAAGGTTTTGTTGTGAAAGGACAAGAACAAAAGTTATGCAAACTTGTCAAATCCTTGTATGGCCTGAAACAACGAAGTCGAGCATGGTATGAAAAGCTAACCGAGCATATTCTAAATCTAAATTTCAAACATTATAATCTTGATGATGCAACATTGTTTGTGAAGAGAGTTGGAATATTTGTTGTGTTTCTTATGGTCTATGTAGATGACCTTTTGATGACAGAGAACAATGAAAGTTATACAACATGCATAAAGAAAGATTTCAATAAAGGTTTTGAAATGGCTGATCTCAGACATATTCATTACTACTTAGGATGTTGAATATGTACTCAGGATCTCGGATATATTCATTACTACTTAGGACATTGCCATATGTACTTAGGATGTTGAAGTGACTCAACATCCTAAGTACATATTCACATCTCAAGAAAAAGTATGTTGAAGAATTGTTGAACATATTTTACATGATAGAATGCAACCTTCTCTAAACTCCAATGCAACAAAAGTTGAAGCTCACATCAAGTGAAGGAAAATAATTGAGGATGCGACCAAGTACTGACAACTTGTAGGAAGCCTTATCTACCTTACCACTACCATACTAGATATTTCTTATATTGTTTGCATTCTTCCCAGATTCATGCATAAACCTTGTGAAGGACACTATTCTACTGCAAAAAGTGTCACATACCCCAAATTTGCAAAAACATTTTATGTTTGAGAAGACATTATGCTTTAATTTGATTGTAAAGTTTGTAATTATTGACCAAGTGGGGTCAAGGATGATTGTATTTAATTGCTGAATATTTTATTAATTAATAAATAAAAGATGAGAGAACAGCTTAAGGAGGCTGTTAAATGAATGTCTACTGGCCACTTGGTGGAATAGATTGGGTTGAGAGCATATTGACACTTGGCAACAACCTCAAACTACTTCTAGTTGTTGCAGGAGGCAACTTCCCTATTTTTGTGGTCATGTTCGCCAAGAAAGTGGAACAAGAGCAGGTGGCTCATTAAGTGAAAAAGTGAACCAAAAGACCTAGGCAAGCTTATAAACTACCCATCGAATTTAGTTGAGGTTGTTCAATGTTTACTTGTGAAATTTCTGAGTGAAATTTGTGCACAAGATATTCGATGGAGGGGAAAAGCATAAGATTTGAGTGTGAAAATGTTGATTTACTGAACTAGTGCAGCTGTCTTGGCTGAGTTCTTACTGCTACAGGTAGAAGTTTTTACTGTTGATTACTCTATGGAGTTGCAGGGGTCTTCATAACCCATTCTCTCACCCAGTGCTTTCAACCAGGTGGACCAGTGGACAGGCTTGGGGGTCCTAAGATCTGCAGCTAATCTGTATTCAGGAATTGGTTCGGTGGAACGAGATTCTTAGGCTGTTGTCTCCTCTACAAGTTCACACGTTCTAATTGTTACTTTATTTATCTTATGCATTTCTAAATACTGAAATTAAGGAAGTTAAGGTAGAATTACTATTATGTTTGATAAGTTGTTTTTTTTAATGTAGACAGTAACCAGTTTTTATTTCAAGAAGATACTGATTTAAGTTGTGGAATGAATGATTAGGGTTAGTTTTAAATTTATTGATGAATGAATTACCTGACTGTATTTTTCCACACCTCTGAAGAGGTAGTACTCTAGTATAGTAGGTGAATTTAAGAATGATGAATAAATCAAATCAATATGTGCAGAGAACTGATCATTTACTTTCAACTGATAATCTTTTTAGAAATGTATAAAAGAAATATTCCTCTAATTCAAAAGTTTCATTACTTAAATACAATTGTTTATTTATTTTCGTAAATACTTAAAAGAATGTTTTACTAAAACCCATACATAATTTTATTTATAACTGTGTTTATCTTAACACAGTAAGGTTATTTTTCTCTAAGGATAACACATTATACATAAATCATTCTTAACCTACTACATAATAGGAAAAACAGTGCAAACAAATAAAACTAGACTATATACACATTACTTTGAAACTATAATAATAACTTAGGTATTACTAATAACCAAATATTTTAATTTCTGAAAACATTAAACAATATAAATAGTAAATAGTAAAAATAATAAATAAGGCAAAGTATTAAATAAAAATGGAAATGTTATGTTTTTAGGTAAAAACCCTAAAAACCTGTAAACTCGGGTTTTCTTTACATCTCCCTTTTTAGCTAATTTTTTTTTCCTTTTATCCAAACCCTCACTTTTTCAAAGTCAAGCAAATTATAAATATTATTTCCTAGTTTAGAAAGGAAATTTTTACATAAACAGAGTTAGTTTTTCTTTAATATATTTATAGAAGAAAAACATAGTAACAATAATTAAGCTCAAATACTAAAAATAAATTATTATAATAATAACCTAGTTCAAGTCACGAGGTCGAACCTCTCGACCAAGAAGCCTTTCTTCTTTTTAATTCTTAAACATTTGTTTATAGTAAAAACCCCAGAATTTTCCTTCACATATATTTCTTTTAAAAAATAATAATAAATACGAATTAAAAAGAAACCATTAAAAATCTTTAATACACGAGGTATAAGTAAAAACAACAAAAACACAAAATCAAAGTTCTTATCATTATCGAGACTGTAAAATCTATCAAAATAAAACAAGTACTACTATCCCTGAACAGTCTTTAAAATAATAATAAGTATTGAGCCATATGGCTTATAATTTTGTCCAAAACAAATAACCCACAGTTTTTACGGCCATAAAAACCCTACAACCACGTTGTTCTACTCTCACATTACTCGCCATTAAAACCTTGCACATCCTGCTGAAGAAACCTTAAGGTTTACAACTGAGGCTTTGAGTTGTAGAAGCAACTAGTGTTTCCTGTAGTGAGCTTTTAAAATGCTCCCACCTCGACCAAGGGTTCCAATGAGTAATCCACCTGCAATCACAGTTTTACAAACATCAATATTTACTATTGTTACCTTTGTTTTATTCTAAAAATAGATTAAAAATTCCAGAAAGAGATTTGACGAATTGTTTACCTGAATTTGTTATGCTCTCGGCCGTGTTAGAAGCTTGGTAAAAACCCCACTCCAAGCTACACTTACAAAACTTGCAAGGGAGACTTTGAAACTTGTGACCGAGAAAGAGCAAATTACAACCATAGACTACTACGAGGGAGTGGGATGTAAATTTTTAGCAATGGCTCTTTCAGAAGTCAAGTAACCTCTGCAAACATGAAACAGTTCGACAACCAGCTAAAGCCACCTCCTATTTTTCGAAGACAAGGAACACATCCAGGACTGGTGCACGACTGATCACCTCCTGAAAACTCAAAGTCTTTCCTCGAAGGCCAAGAGGCTGAGAGCCTTATGGGTCAACCCTCAAACCGACAAAATAAAATGACAACCAAGTGAAAATATAGGGTTTAATGAACTTATACGGTGATGGTTTTGAGTAATGAATCTCTCCACAATCGTTTTACATGTGGATTCCACTACAAAAATGATATTGTGGGTTTCGATACGAGTTTCAATATAGTCCCAAACATTGGGAAGAGACTTGCAAAAAGAATTAAACTTGTTTTAATATTTCCATTCTTTCATAGTTTAAGAGCTTGGTTAGACTTTGTTTTAATGTTTGTTATGTGTATATTTCTTAGTATAGTTATAGATTGTAAGTCTAATGCTTACTGTTTTAGAACTCCACATGATTACTTTGGAAACAATTTACATAATAGGATCAAACTTTATGTTAACTTTTTATCCAATATTCTCTTAACAATACAAAAAATCTATGTAATAAAGAGAACCAAAAATACCTAAACTAAATGAGTAAGTGTAGTAACATAAGATTGTTTCACTTAATGATTTTAGCCTTTAATGGATCAGAAACCAAGCTAGCTTAGTTTCATAAATTTAAAGTGCATAGAGGGTAATTTAGTTTTTCAATACCTTCAGTATTAGAAGCCTTAAGTTAAACAAGTACTCTAGCGTTTATTCTTCTGCTGATCTGGATAAGTAAACTGGATGCTGATCTGGGAGTATAGGTCTTACCTCTACAAAAACCTGTAAAAAGAACACCAGTTGACTGTATTAGCTTCAATAAGCTAAGTAATCCTTAGGCACAACCAAGAGCCCCTTCAGAAAGACAAGAAGAACAAACTTTTAAAATCGTACTTTTACTAGGATCTTAATTTGTTATATATATATTTTTTGATACACTCCATGGGGGACTCAGTTAAACTGACCTTTTAATATTTCTCTTCATATATTGTCCGTAATAATAATGTTGTATTCAGGTATTTTAGAAAATGAATTCTTGCAACATTTAGTTAAGATATTGTAAAGTGTTATCTGTAGCGGTTAGTTGAACTACTTAGGCGATGTTTTAACATTTAATGTCGCATGGAAAAATTTTAAATTTTTACAATTTTTTGGAGTGTTACAAAAAGAGTTATGAGGTACTTGAAGGGGACACAAGACTTTGGACTCAATTACACTAAGGTGGAAGACTTCAAACTCATTGGGTACACTGATTCAAAATTCAATGGTGACAAAGAGACAGGAGTGTCCACTCCTAGATATACAATGAGTCTTGGATCAACAACTATCTCCTGGAAATCACACAAACAGTCATTTATAATAGATTCAACAATGAAAGCATAATATGTGGTCGTTGCAGAATCAACAAAGTAGATTGTGTGGATTGGGAAGATACTTGAAGATTTGCAAGATAAGAAAGAAAATTCCACTCCTTTATTGATTGACAACACTTATGCAATTAAGTTGGCCAAGAATCCAAAATTTCATGATAGAACCAAGCACATCAACACAAAGTACCATCTAATTCAACATCATGTAGAGGCCAAGACAATTAATTTACGACATTGTCCCCACTGCGAGTGAGTAATCGTGTGGCTATGGGAAAGGTTGAGAGGCATGTGGCCGGAAGTATCGTTGCCGATGCAAACACCTCACCACTGGGGCCAATAATATAATATCACTCATGCGTAGAAGGCAACACATAAGCTCATTTCCCCGCAAGGTTATCATATGTTGGAGGGAGGAGAGTACGAACCAACAGAGCACTGCTATTATTTCACATAACAGGAACATAATGGTTTGGATTGGGATGATATCATGCAAGGACAACCACTTCTCTGGCATGAAGGATAATCATATCAAGGCTCTGGGTTATGTGGACTCCATCGTTATCCACTGAAATCATTTCCCCCGTTGCTCTTTGTGGACTGCGGAGAGCGCCCTTTAATCATGGCGGTTGGATGCTTGCAATGTTTCGGCTGAAGGGTGGTGCCTTCAGTTGGGGGTGATTCCTGTTCGTAGTTATGCACAGGCTCTAGATAGCTGAAGTATCTCTTTCCTGCTACCAGTGCCTGTTTTTAGTTTGCAGCCTGCTTTTGATTGGGCAACCTCTTTTTTCCAGCCCGTTAAGATCAAGATTCTTGAAGCTCTTCCCTGCCGCCTAGCTGAGTTGTTTGTGGATGCTCCTACATCTACCACCTTTCTCCTTCATCTTCTTTTTATTCACAACACCCTCCTGAACCTTTGTTCGGTCCCCCACCTTCTCTTGCTCGTCGCCTCTCTACTGGCCACCATGCCTCCTTGTAAACGCTCACGCTCTGTTTCGTCCTCGATGGGGTTTGACAGGCCCAAGCCAATGGCTCCCCCCTTATGTTTCCAGAAAATGATTGTTGAAAAGAATAAGAGATATCAAAAGGAATTTCCATATTCTATCCAAGCTACCATCCAGGAGGCTGAGTTACAATGCAGTTGCCTAGGACCGGAGGAGATCAAAAAGGAATTCAAAGATTTAATCCCCGACCCTGGTACCTCCAGGGGTAGACTTACCTTATATCAGAAATCATTGAAGCTTCAGTGATCTCAGAAATTCATCCTCGACAAAACTCTCGTTGAAAAGGACGAGCGACATGGGAAAATTTCACTGCAACGGGACCAAATCTTGCTGATTTTGCATAAAGTTATGGATAATCAAGTTGAACTCGCCAATAAATTGGGTTTAAATCTTGATCCCCACGAGCATCTGTTTGAATGATCATGTTTCTTTCTGCAGTATTGTTTTAAGTCTTTTTTTTGTGTTTTACAGAACTGGTTCGGATAGTAGTTTCCTCCTATGTTTCTATGACTAATACTTCGTTAAGAATTATTAAGAATTCTCAATCATTCTGGTTCAGTCTTGTTTCCTCGGCGAGGGAGACTACCAGAATGATCTCCAAGCTCGTTTTCCCAGAAATGGGAGAGCATGGATTTTGTTGTAATTGTCTGTTATTCTGAATATCGTTGGTAATCGAAGGACTTACTTATTTACAAAAAAAAAATTAATTTACGACATTGTTCCATGAATGAGAAAATTGCATACATATTCACCAACGCACTTGGACGAGAAAAGTTTGAAAGGTTTAGAACCATGCTCGGACTCACAAACACCCCTTCAGATTAAGAGGGGGAATGTTGGAAACTTAATCCTCAGATTATGGTTCCACATATTATGTAAACAATGTAAATAAAATATGAATATGAATAGTCACATAGGAAGCTGAAAAGTCTAGTTGGTAGATGAAACTTAGCTGCCATATGTAATGTATAAATAAATGCATTTGGAATGACATATATGAATTTGGGAGTTATTCATTTGACAATTTAAAAAAATTTCAAGATGTTTTCCAATTCTAACAAGGAAACATACATTCCTACACTTTGAGATTCTTTTGGACTGATCAAGGAGGGATATCATCTAATAAATTTCATTTGAGAGACTAAATCATTCCTTTATGCCTCCCTAAATAGTGACTCGAAATGAGAGACAACAACCTCCTCCAGGGATTTATGAGAAGATATTAAATCACCATTTGAATTTCTCAAATCCCAAAACGAATTATGAATTCTTCGGTGATTAGCATATTTATGAAAATAATTAGTGTTGTTATAACCTTGTGACAACTAGATGGCGCAAATTTTGAGTCTCCATGACTCCTCTTCAAGCCTAAGGAGTCTTGCTTTCATACATTCCAAAGTACCAATCATATCCTTTTTCAAAACACACACACACACACACACTAGAATTGTTTAAATACTTATGTGAATATCCTCCTCAATAACGACCAGCTCATCTTTTAATTTGACATTTTTCTTATTCTCCCAATGAATCACCCCACTCTTTAAAAACCTTCATTTAAAAACCAATTGTTCCATAATTGAGCCTTCTTCGACGAAAGAAATGGTACTCCATTTTGACTTTGACAAATTTGAGAAATATTCTTCTAGCAACCAAGAGTGATTAAACTTGAGTGGAAAATTCACCTTACATGCATACATTTTAAAATGGAAAATGATAGGCAAATGATCTAAAAGACCAATGTTAACATACCAAGTCCTGAACTTGTTCATCATTCCCACTAAATTTTTGAAAATAAGAAACTTGTCTAATTGTTCATATACCCCAGTTTGTCACACTCTGCCATTTCTCCAGATAGGGGCCATTGGCATTGGAACAACATCAATGTGTTTCATCTCTTAAAAAAATAACTCTAAAGTAATCATCCAATGGGTATAGCCTTTATTTTTCTCCCCACACCTCCAAAGTTGATAGTGTGAGATTTAGATCACCTCCCAAAATTAAATTGGGACCAAATAACAACCCACAAACTATAGCTTCCTCCTATATTTTATGCCTATTAGAATAGGGCCAATAATAGTTTAGAATTTTAACCTTGTTAAGCATCCAAAGACCATAGTTTCTTGAAACAAGACAACATCAGAGAAGACGTGTCCATTAATCTTCTACGGGACAATAATTTTCGAGAGCCCCCCACTCCATGAATATTGAAAGACAAAATATTCATTAAACAATTGTTTTCAGGGGTAAATATGTTGCAAGGACCTCGTATCCATAAAGAAAAACACCGTCTAAAACAATCGGATTACTTTCATTTTTAACAGGGCTAGAAGAAGGTTCCATGTTCTTAGAAAGACCTCCATGAACAACCTTATCCTTCGATTTTCTACCTCCCCCGCTTTGTTTTTTCCTCACTGTGACATTAGGAAACATAAATGAATTCTTATCTCCTACTTCCAGGCTTGAACGCTTGTTAGTTGAAAAGGTTTCTAACGATATTTTTTGAAGTGCTTTTAAATAAGGAGTTTGGGTATTCACATATTGTTATGGAATTGAAGGTAGGTCCCCAATTCTCCCATCAGGGGAAGTCGATTTCGACAACAAAGAAACTTGAAACGGAGGGAAATTGGACTAATATAGGGGGAATCTGTAGAGTGGAAATCATGAGCCTCCCTCTTGACAAGATTATGTCCAATACCATCCACAAAATGACTACCGAGAGAAGCCCCTTCTAAACAATCATGAACATGCAACAACTTTTTTTGAACAATAGGAGCCTCTAAGCCCTTGAGAGAAGGAGGAAAATTGACCTTCTAAACCACCCCCGAAAAGAAGAACCAACTAGTATTTCTTCCTCATAGTCCTTAAGGAAACCGACTTTTTCACTTAACGGGGAATTTGAAAAGTTGAGAAAGATAGTTTTAAATTAGCCATGAATGAAGTATCATCAAACAAGTACGATTCTTATATTGAAATTATGAAAGAAGTCAGGGTTAGGATTAAAGCTAGAAATGACATTTTGTTTTGGCCAGAGAACAAGTAAAATGGGACCATTACAGCTAAGTTAGCTTATGATTACATATCCAGGAATGGGAGTAATACTGAGCAAAGATGGTGGTATATACACTTGTGGAAGTGGAATTCACCACAAAAATCGAAATGCTTATGGTGGTTATCCCTTAAGGACAAGACTCTTACTTGGCACAATATCACGAAGAGGGGTTGGCAGAGTCTAAGTTTATGCCCTCTTTGTATATAGGATGAAGAACCAGGCTTACATTTTTATTTGTGAATTGTTACTTTTGCAAATAGGTTTGGTCAGTTGCTAAGGATTTTTTGGGATTCAACTTAGATTGGGGTGCTAATAATTTGGAGGCTTCTTTTTCAGACTGGTTTCATAATATTGATTCCTTCAATCTGCTGCCAATTTTTATCTCTTAGTATCATTGGCTTTCGAGGAATAAAGTTGTTTTTCAGGATATTAGCCCCAATGCTTTTCTTCGCAGGATCAGGGGTATTAACCTCTTTAAAGATTTTTTGTTCTTCAACAAGATAAGGAAGATCAAAAGGTATCATCTGCCTGTTTTTTTTGCTTCTTGTGCTGAAGGTTATTTTGATGGTGCTTCCAACCTTTCCTATTGTGGTTGTGGTACGGTAGTTTTTTAAACAAATATCATTATATTTCTCTAAGCATGGGTGGAGGTCAGGGATCCAATACTAAGGTTGAGTTGTTGAGTTTATATGGCCTTCTTCAATTTGTTGCTTTTATCGGTATATCTGATATTAGTATTTTTGGAGATTCCAAAGTTTTAATAGAACGGATGAATGTCTTATTCAATCTTCAGGTGCTGTCACTCAATCAATGGTGTCAGAAAGTTCAAGATTTAAGAACCTTCAAGCATATCACTATCAGGCATATCTCCAGTATTTTTAATTCAAGAGCTTATGCTCTCTCAAAAAGTGTCATTTCTCTTAAATTTGGCCACTTAAGGTTTCAAGAATTTTTGGAAGGCATTGTGATACATGAAGGGGAGACAAACTTCATAGACTTGGTCTAAATGATGGATGTGAAGTTTCAGTTGCTCAGATCGTTATGAATGTTTTTCAGGCTATAAATTTCTTTTTGTAAAAAGGCTTAGCTTAATAGGTTTTTCATGTATTGAAGTCCTAATATGTAAGAAGGAAGAACTCTCTAAGAGTGATATACATATGTAAATCTTTTTCTTTGATTAAAAAAAAAAAAAAAAAAACAACTTTTTTTTTGAAAAAACAAATATATATATAATTAATGTTATCATCATTAAATTAATTAAATGAAATGTTTCATCTTACCTTATACCCCTTCAACCAACAACTACTAATTTAAAATGTATATATATATATAATTAATGTTATCATCATTACATTAATTAAATGAAATGTTTCATCTTACCTTATACCCCTTCAACCAACAACTACTAATTTAAAATGTAAATAATTGAATGTATATAATTAAATACATGTCTACCAATAGCTTGAGCCTTTTATACATATATGCTTTTTATTATTATACATATATGTAGAAGTCATTTAATTGTTGAAGATTCATATGACCATACTTGTTTTTTTTTATACCATGATTTCCTTCTTCATAATTTGACTATTCAAAACTTTACAAATCACCATCTCTTTATCTTTTACTTTTATTTAATTAATTATTATTTTGATAAATCACGATCTCTTTATCTTTTACTTTGAATGAATAGTGAGGTCTTGTTTTTAGTTAAGCGTTTTCTATTGGTTCATTTTTTATCGTCCCCCAGGCTAATCATATTTTGCCAGAAACTGTTGCTGCCGAGAGTAGAGTGCTGCCGAGAGAAGAGGAGCTGACCACCGTTGTTGATTGTGGAACATGGAGTTGTTGCTGCCGCTGCCTGAACGTGGAGATCTCGTTGCTGCCTGTGGATCGGAGAGCTATTGTTGCCCTAACATGGAGAGCCAGCCACTCCTGGACGTGGAGAAGTCAACCGTTGTCTCCAGAAGCGCATGGTGAAGAGAGCTGGCCGCGCGAAGAAGAGGGTATGGCTGGATCGTCTGCTGCTGTTGTAGGATTGTTGAACCATGTCGTTGCACATCTTCGTCTTTGAAGTAACAGAACCTCAATAAGTCAGATGCCCCCTTAGATTCACTATTGCTAAATTTCTATTCACAAGAAGACCCACCTCTTCTAAGGTAGAACGATTCTCTAATATAAAAGACAATACTTTAGATTCACTATTGCTAAATTTCTATTCACAAGAAGACCCACCTCTTCTAAGGTAGAACGATTCTCTAATATGAAAGACAATACTTTATTGTTTATCTCAAAGACTTGAGATTGAATAAACTTCAATCTCAATGTATTTGGAGAATTCATACGATTGTTGAACCATGTCGTTGCTGGGCAAGGAGAAAATGGAGTCTTCCATCGAAGAGTGGAGGAAGAGAGAGCCTGCGTGGAGAAAAAGAGGACCCTACGCGTGGAGAAGAAGAGAAAGGAAGAGCCTGCGCGTGGAGAAGAAGAGAGTTGCGCATGGAGAAAGGATTGTTATCTAGTGTGTGCAGGAACATGGTGAGGATGGGGATTTGATGTTGCAGGGTCCATGTCCGTGGAGAAGAGTCCGTCTGCAGAAAGGAGGGAAAAGAGTGACGGACCATGTGTGGAGAGCTGTGGACCGTGGATTGTGGTGAAGAGCGCATGGAGAGCTGCTGCTTGTGAATCGCTACTGCTGAAGAAGAGAGTTGTTTGCCTGTGTAGTCAGCCAAAAACACAGCAAAGTAAACCACCCACCCTGCTGGAGCATGCCCACTTTTGCATGGAACCTGGCCAATACTCTCCAACTGCAACGAAAAGAACTGGCGAACCCCTCAGCCCTTCGAAGAAATCATCCCTTCTTCATTCTGATCCTCTAAGCAATCTCTAAAATATTTGGAATTTCATCATAAAATCGCCTATTTAGGTAGTTACTGCTTTCTGTTTTCTTCTTGTGGTATAAGTTAGCTGGCTAGCTCGCCTTTTTTCCTTCTGCAATGCGGAACTGCTTGACACACGCCATCAGTTGCATACCTCTTATCTGGTTGGGCACTCAGGCCAACTCCCCTCTAAGGCCAAATAGTTTTCTGCTGAAGCATTCGGCAAACGCTTTCCCCATCTGCTCACGGAAATGTCCCTACCTCTTAAATAAGAGAAAATACAAATAGATAAATATTTTAAATGTTAAATAAAATATAATATTAGAAAAAAATTAAAGATTAATTAAAAGAGATCATAATCTTAATGTATATATATATATTAAATGTAAATTTGTTTTTAAATATTTTTTAATAAATTGTATAACAGTATTTATAAAAAAATATTTGTTGGGTTTTTTAAATGATATTATGAAATAAATTAAACTAAAATTTTAAATTATTATTTTTTATATTAAATTCACATTCATTTTGTTTTTTTATGTTTTTAATCTTTTTATTGAATTTAAAAAATTAAAACAAATGAAAACAATTAATTATGGAAAACTTAAAACTACTTAATACTTTGTTTTAACATTAAAAAAAAAATTATATAATATGCATCACAACTATGACTCTTCTCAAATCAATGTAATTACCGTCTAACTTTTAATATAATAATTACTCATTTTTAATCTATATTTTAATTTTATTTTTTAAACTTTCTTTTATAATAATTATTTCTCTAAATTTGTATAAGTATTTATAGATTTCTTGCTCATGATGAAGGTACTTCCATTCTTCCCTTCCAATAAAATCATGCTACTTTTATTTGACAACATAGTGAGTCCTAAAAAAATCATGCCACTTTTACATACAACATAGTGAGTCCTAAACCTTGACTCTCAATGGGATTTAATTGTTAAATAGTAGGATGGAAAGTCACTTGAGAATGATTACCAAGTTCTCTATTAATACATTGCAAGTCCAATTAATGTTGTTGACTATTGCCTTCTAAAGTGTTTGCTTTAATCTTGTAACTATAATTATGACTTTATACAAGAAAATTTGTTAGTTGAGTCCAATTAATGTTGTTGACTATTACCTTCTAAGTAAGGTGTTTTCTTTAATATTGCAACTATAACTATGACTTTATATAAGAAAATTTATTATTTAGTTTTTTAAGTAAAGATCATGAAGCAAAGTTCTAAATTTGGTCTATGTTTTGTACATAGTTAGTAGTGTTCTCAACAAGAGCAAAAGTACAAATATTAGCAATTGGACTATTATAATTGTTCAATGTTGACATAAATAAAAGTGAATGATCTGCAAGGGTGTAATGTCCTCCCATTCTTAGATAACAAACTCAAAGGACACCAAGGCTTCTTCCCTTTCTCTTGGCTCCCACTTTGGTTTCATCCCTTGAGAGATTCTTTGTCTTGTGGTCATGTGTTCTTATATATTATCAAAATTTCCCATGTAAGATTTATTTTTAATCCTTTCTTTTAGGATTTGGATAATATATTAGACTTTATTATCTTCTATACTGAGGAGTGGGCCTTTCACTTCTACAATTTATCAAGACTATTGTACTTTGTAATCTCATTGTACTATAGCAAGTTGGTTTCTAGACACTATTACAAGCTTCATCGTCCATTGCATCACTTAGAAAGTTGCCATGTCTTCCTCTACACTGTGGTGGTTGTACAATTTTATTGTTGATGTTCTACATATGCACACAACAACGACAGAGAAAAAGGAAATGCAATGTGACGGGGACACTCTTTTTCTTTACCTTCTCAATGCTTTGGCCTCATTGCCCCCTCCCTCGGATGAGAAGTCGTTGCATTTCTCCCTGCCATCCTATGATCAGTTCCACATGACTATAAGGGAGATGAAGACTAATAAGCTTCCAATTGGTGAGATAATCAACCGACATTGTTGCTCCTTCATTTGTAGAAGTTTTTCAAAAGATACGACATGTCAAATATCACCCAACAATCAAACTAGCCTCCTAAATTTTTACTTTCTCGTCTTTTCAAGTTCCAAGTCACCTTCGACACCTTATGTTTTTATTTTCTCGCTTGTAATTTGTGTTCCATGTTTCCTTTTACTTTCTCGCTTGTAACTTGTGTTCCAGGTCTTGTTTTGTTTGTCATGGATTTTTTATTTGAGAATACATTTATTCTCTAGCCATTTGAAACTCACTTGCATGCAATTATTTTATTTGGGAGTATCATGTGGGTCATTATCTAGGCATCGAGACAGAGAGATAAATGAGTTTAGTGATTATTTATAGTACTACCCAATTTTCCATCAACATCTCCAATAGAATTTGAGAATTGTGAAAATTCCAAGATTTTAATGAACCTAATTTAGCTTCCCTCAACTCAGCTACCTGGTTTAACCATTTAATATCTAGGTAGATTTTAGATCATGAATTTGGCAATTGTGGGAGTATAATCGAACTTCTCCTCCACCAACGCCTTGTTCTTGAGTTTCCTCACTTTTACAACAATTTATATTGTCTATCGTTTAGTATTTTTTGCATATCTACCATAAATAATGTTGTAGTAGGAATGGATTGGCATTGAACTTCATTTGGTCAGGAAATGTGAACAAGTTAATTGTTTTCTCTTGTCATTTCATAAATGGGGGATATTGCATTATCTAGAGTATGAATAGGTTTTAAGGGGTTCCACTAGGGTTTATAATATTTATATAACAAAGGTGCTCATTATCCTTTCACTTTGAGGTGATTTTGATAGTTCATATGCTCCATATGGTATACAACTATTGGTTATCCTTTGAATGTTTTATATTTGGTAGAGATTCATTAGACATGTATCTTACAATAAGAAGCTACGAGAAGGTCACAAACTTGACCCACATCTAAAAGAGAAATTTTCCAATGGTCAACTAATGGTTGTAATTGCTTCATGCCTTAGCAAATGTGGATGTGTTGATGGGGATGTTTGTTCACTTATATTAAGTGTTAGACCATTTAGACAAGGAATTTAACATGTTTTATTGGTACTAAAAATGGGTTGGTACCAGGTATATTCTTGAGGATGAAAATCTTGAGTTCTACATGAAAAAGATTCAGAAAGGGAGCTATTCTTGCTTAAACAGGAACTTTTGGCTTCTTCTACATTTTAACGATGTTAATGAACCTATATTTCGAATGTTTGGCATTGGCCCCAATTAACTTCAAAATAACATTATAGTTAGGAAGGATGATACTTTTTTGTGGTAACTTATGAAAGTTCTATTTTCTTTTGTTAGTACTTAACTCCTTAGAGCATAGCAATTACAAATTTCTTAGATGATTGTTTTTATTTTATGTTTATTCTATCCTAAAATGGAATTTCATGCTTAAGAACCATTTTTTGTTATGCCTCAAGATATTTGTGCAAGTTAAGTTAATGTTTTTAGGGAATCTATGGAAAATGGTTTGCATTTAAGACTTTAAAAAATCAAGATTTTTTTTTATAAATTATCAAAGCTAATTTACATTTATATTTGACTATTTTCACAAGTGAAACTTTTTGGTAGGATTCTAGGTACAAAAGAGCTCTATATGAAAGATGGACTTTTGAATCAAATCAACCTATTCTTAATGACAACTAATAGATAATTTTTCTTCAAAAATCTAAAAATTAAGATTGCTTCTCAAAACTAATATACATTTATAAATATTAAATCAATTTAGTGTCTTCTTTATTTTGATTTGTTGGAGGTGAACATTGTTTTTTTCAAATTGCTCCTAGATGGACTCTATTTTCTCCCAAGACTTGATGAATGATGTTTTTTATGATCTACACCTCTTTAATCTGTGTTTGTTTTGTTTTTTGAAGATTGTTTTCATTGTTTAGTATCATGGACAACCATAGATCCCTTCGACGTTTTATTGCACCTTTTGGGGCAATTGCTAGTTAATTACGCCGTAAGGCGTTTTACTTTTAGAAGTTTGATTTCATAGCACTATAGCATCGTCGTCCCTCCGTCCAACCATTGGCTGCCACGTCTGTTGTCCCTTTGGAAAACCATTAACTGCCACGTCCATCGTTTTTTTGTCGTGTCTTCCTGCCCACTCTATTTTTTGCTGGTTGTTTAGGGTCAGACCGTGATTCTGCAGGCGGATATTATTTCTGCAGAGGGCGAGGGAGATTGTTTTTGTAGAGGGTGAGGGAGAGGCACAGATGCTGAATAAGAAGGGCAAGAGACGGGGTTTGAAGCTGAAGGTGGGAAATGCTTAGTTGAAGAGGCTTCTCAACGGAGCCATTGCGGGGGTCATTTCAAGAACGATAGTGGCGCCGCTTGAAATGATAAGAACCCATTTGATGGTGGGCAGCAACGGGAAATCAATGACCGCGATATTTAATCATATCATGCAGAAAGAGGGTTGGCAGGGCTTGTTCCGGGGAAATGGCGTCAATGTTCTCAAAGTTGCCTCCCAACAAAGCCATTGAGGTATCCATAATTTGTTTAAGGGGTTTTAGTTTCAGTGCTTGCCGTTTCCTGAATTATTGTTTTTTGTCTCTTGAATTAAAAAAATTCAATTTCCCACATTATCATATTTAGGAATTTGTTCTGATTTCTAAAGCTTTAAGTTTTTATTGCTACCATTGTTCTTCCATCTTCCTGTGTCTTCCTCTATTCGGTTATGCATATTTTTCCCGGCCTTTGTCCAAAGGCCTTAATCATTTGAGAGCGTAGTAGCTATGATTTGGGAAAATGGGACTTCTTTGAAAAAAAAGGAGTAAAGTTCAGATCATACAAGGAAAAAAAAGGTTATAAAACTGCCAACTCATGTCTGTTCACTGGTGAGCTGGAAGACATAGTATTAAGCCGTCCACTATAGTTAGATTCTTGCTCTGGTTTGCCCAAACATTATGGCATGAGCCTCTAAGGGATGAGGTATGGGTGCATGTTCTGGGTGATTTTAGTGGAATAGTTATTCTTGATCTGGTATGCCTAAATAATATGGAAAGACTGCCTCCAATTAAGGCCAGGTACAAGTTCTGGGTAGTTTTGGCAGAGTAGATACCCCTACCCCTGACATTATTCCTACCTCCTTCGAGATGTAGTCGATTGGACATGTTTCTTGAAGTACTCGCTTAAAAATAAACATAATCACAATCACCCAAGAAGTTCCAATATGTTTATTAAAAGTGTTTATATGTGAACTCATTGTGCTTACCTACATATGTCGTCCTTGTTATTATTATTATATGTATAGTGGTATGATAATATTCATGGTTGATTTAATGGCAATAGAATTGAATTGAGTGGGTATGCCCGAAGCAGAATCAGAGGAGTCGCAGTGTTTCCAAGGTGGAAATCGGCCTAAGACGTGCGCGGGAAGCCATAAGGAAAGCGATTTTGTACAGGGAACAGAAACAAGAGCCGTGCAACTCCTTTTTTTATCATCGGTGACATCTATTGAAATGCCCATGCCTTTCATCGGTACGAGTTCCATTTCAACTATATATGTGAATCTTGAATCTCGTTGATCATATCTTGATCCCTGAAATTTGGTCACTGTTAGTAAGACTTATTTGATTTACATTTTTCCTTGTTTATGTGATCAGGTCACTGTTAACAAGACTTATTTGATTTGTATTTTTCTGTGTTTATGTGATCAGGATTTATAGGAAAATGGAGAAGCGTTTCAAGGTTTTCATATATCCAGAGGGGGAACCGCTTCTGGTACACATTGGGCCGTGTAAAAATATCTATACGATGGAAGGCAAGTTCCTTAACGAGATTGAACTGGGGAGTCGGTTCAGTACATTGAATCCAGAGGATGCCTATATTTATTTTTAACCCTTTAGCATAACTATGATGGTGACCTACATTTACAAGCCCGAGACATATGATATCACGCCCTTTAGACGGTTTGTGGCAGATTACATTTATGTGGTTTCCAACAAGTACCCGTTTTGCAACCGAAGTCTGGGGGGCGATCATTTCATGTTGTCATGCCACAACTGGGTATGTATGAATTCCGTTTTACCTTCCTGGGTACCCTCCTATTTTTAATTTTCTTCCTTTCATTTGTTTTGGAAAGTAAAACCAACTCTTGATCTCCATATTGATTGGATAATTCTCAGTTAAATCCCATAGAGGAATCCATCACAAATTGAGATTGAGCTCTGGAGCTATGATAGATTCCCAAAAGTCTACTTCTAGACCATGGATCCACTCACATTTCTATAAAGCCAACCAATCATGTACAGAAACCCAACTACCCCAACTGCAAGGACATTGCATTTGAATGTGATGACATGGGAAGCACTGTGGTCTAGTTTACTATAATCAGCATAAGACCAATTCTCCATCCATTCTTGTATGGCTTTTGTCTAAGGTTTTTCCTGAGAATCTTTGCCATTGATGTGTTTCAAAGCAATATATCCTTGCAATACCGCTCCATCAAGAAACAATTGTTTTGAATGAGCATAGGTTCGATTTTCGATCCCTTTCTGTATGGGCCCTGTCTAAGAATCTTTGAAGCATCATGACCTAGAAGTTTCAATCTTGCTTCACCCAAAAAGATATTAGTCTATGTATTTGAGTGGGTTTAATGGTTAAGAACATGTGTTATCTCTCTGGAGGTCACAGGTTCAAAACCGCGGTGGGGTAAGGGGTAGGGTTGCTCATTGACCTGTTGTGACAAGGCTCTGCTAAATCACAAGTTACTGGTATATCTGGCTTGTGGGCTGTTGAATATACTCTTGAGAGGTTCTTGTTCCCATGGTTTAAAATATATATATATATATANCCATCATACTCCTCCCAAAAATAGATTTTTTAAATGAGCTTAGCTTCGATTCTTAATCCATTCTATTGCAGGGCCTTTTCCTGAGGCTCTGCCTAAGAATCTTCAAAGCAACATGTCCCAAAAATGTCCATTTTGGTCCACCCAAAATTAATTGTTTTGATTGAGCATAGGTTTGATTCTCGATCCATTTGTGAATTGGCTCGTAAGAATATTTGAAGCCACATGTCCCTTGTGGTAAGCTGATGTAAGTCTACCATAATTGGTTTGTAAATATGAAAGGCCTTATGCTAGTATATGTAACCATATCTCAAAAGTTTTGAGCATGTTCCACCCCAAAATTGTTTTTTATTTTTTATTTTTTATTTTTACTAACCATAAGTTCAAATATCCATCCATTCTATTGCATACCTTTACCTAAGGCTCTGCCTAATAATCTTTGAAGCAACACGTTCCAAAAATTTCCATTTCACTCCACCCAAAAATATTTGTTTTGAAAGAGCATAGGTTTTATTCTCAATCCATTTGTGAATTGACTTTGCCTAAGAGTCTTCGAACCAATATGCCACCTACTGGTAAGCTGATGTATGTCTACCTAATTGTTTTGAATGGCCTTATGTTTGTATATGTAATCTTGGAAGCTACATGTCTCAAATGTTTTGAACCTGGTCCACCGTAAAATATTCTTTTTGACTTGCCATAAGTTCAATTCTCAATCTATTTATGTATGAGCCTGCTTAAGAATCTTTGAAACTGTCCCAAAAGTTTCAATATTGCCCTGCCCAAAAATACTTGTTTTGAATGAGCTTATGTTTGTGTATTTAATCTTTAAAGCAACATGTCTCAGAAGTGTTGAACCCACTCCACTCCAAAATAATTTTTTTTACTAAGCATTGGTTTGATTCTTATTCTATCGATGTATGAGATTTGTTTAAGAAACATCAAAGCAACATGTCCCAAAAGCTTCGATCATGCTCCACCCAAAAAATTGTTTTGAATTAGCTTATGTTTGTGTATGTAAACTATCTTCATTTTAGGATGGGAAGGGAACAAGGACAGTTAAATGTAAACATAAAGTCATTTTAGGATGGTCAAGGAATAGAGGCAATATTAAGTATCTTTTTTATCTCGTATCCTTGATTAGTAAGGCCATTTTTATTTCATCTTCCTTTTTCTAAGCTTTTTGTTTATATTGTTGTGGAATAGGTGATTTTCTGATTGCATTGCATGTTTTTTCTTTTGGTATTTGCAGGCACCGATTGCATCTACTGCTAATCCATATTTGTACAATAATTCAATTCGTGTTCTTTGTAATACCAATTCTTCAGAAGGATTCAATCCCATAAAAGATGCAACACTTCCAGAGATGAATTTGCTAACATGTCTAATGACTGGCTTGGTTGGTGGTCTATCTGCTCTAAAGAGGCCTATTCTTGCATTCTTTGCAGGCAAAAACCATGGACCTGTGAGATCAATATTGTTTAAGTATTGGAAAGAGGGCGCTGATGATGATATACATGTCTGTGAACGTGTGCCCATGGGATTGTCTTATCATGATTTTATGAAGAAGAGCAAATATTGCTTGTGCCCAAGTGGATTCGAAGTGGCCATCCCTCGACTTGTTGAGGCGATTTACATTGAATGTCTGCCTATCATAATTTCACAAAAATATGTTCTTTCCTTCAGCGACGTGCTAAATTGGACAAGTTTCTCTGTTCAGGTTTCCTTGTCTGAAATACCAAATCTCAAAACCATACTCTAATCCATCCCTGTAAATAAGTATGTCCAGATGCAAAAAAAAGTCAAGCAAGTTCAGAAACATTTTCTTATAAACCAGACTCCAAAGCCTTATGACATGTTCCACATGATTCTTCATTCTATATGTCTAAGAAGGATAAACATTCAAATTAGTTAGCGCATAAAAGATCCCTTTTCCTGTACACATTTCCCCAAAACACCCACCGCCTTTTTCATCCCATTGATTAGTCAGGAACAAATAATTTCCAGCTTAACAGCTAAGTGTATGATTGTTTTGTTGATACCATCGTTGCACTGATACTCATGCTGGTAAAAGGGATCAGTTTCCAATCCTTCCATCTTTGTAAGCATATGAATGACATGCCAATGGAAGAACATTTTTTTTCTGTTAGACCTCCATGGATTTACAATGATTATACAGACAGAGATGCAGTACAGAGCTACAGTTTGTTGTATAAAATTCAATTAATGAATTGATTGAATTTGGTCTGTTTGGTTGGTGCAAGTCTCTGAGAATTCCTAGTAAGTACCTAATGGAATATGGAATGGAAAAGATGTTTGTTTTCTATCATTTCATCCTTGGTAAAGGAAGCAAGCTGGTACTATCTTGCAATGGCATTTGCAAGGTGTCAGGAAATTTAATTGCTCAAATCCTACTACACTTTCTTATCAAACCGGTATTTGTAAACTGATGAAATGCTGGCAAAGTATATAAAATGGTAGAAGACTAACCACAAAAATACTGAGCTATCCTAGAATACTAACAAGTGAAGTAAAAGATCATTATACTTCATAAGTCAACTCAGGAATCAAGATCACTCATGGTATTTTATTTTTGTACGAGATATCCCTGTAACAATCTTTCATACATTTCTTTTAATGATCTAACCAATTCCTGGATTTTAAGAAAGCGTTAACATTCACATCCCTGTAAGGGTTATTAGGGTTACATACGTTGTGTGACACATTGTAAGGGGGCACCTTGGTTTAATTGGTGCCAAAAAAAAAGTGCAACCAACCCAGGAAGATATTGATCAACCCTTAATTATAAATCGAAGGGTTGCTCCTACAGGCTACGTCAAACCAGCGAGCCGGCTGACAAGGTCTTGGTCGGCCAGTCTAATGCGAAGCGTTGCTCTTGAAAGGCAGAGCCTTCTTAGTCAATGTCCTGAGCTACCTTTATTTGGTTCTGAAAGGTCGGCCGACTAAGGTCCCAATCAACCCTTCCAACTGAAATTTCAAACCTTCTAAAATTAAGTCCTGGGATTTATTTGGGATTTATTTGCTCATGAAAGGCTTTACTCATTGGCTTGGATATTGCACGTGTTAACCCCTTCCAAATAAACTAAGGTCCCATGCCTTATTTGGTCCCTCAGTGCTGCACTGGTTTTATTTGGTGACCGCTCTTTTCAAGTTGAGATGACCTTATGTTCTAGCTCAGGAGTCAAGACAAATAGTTGATTACCACAAGAAAAAAATGGGGCTACGTTAAACACTCCCACTAATCTAGATTATTAGTAAATGTTTTTATCAAGTAATATGTCCACAACAATTTTCACAATACACATTATAACATCCAAAAATTTAAGGCTCTGTAGGGTAATTGCAACAGTAAATACTCACTAAGATGAAATAACTCGGGCAATACAAATTTATTACTTAAACTACCAGAAGCCACCAGGAAGCGAAAGGTAGTAGCTCATCAAAATTATGTTTCTAGGGCCAACCAATGTGAGGTTCCTCTAAAATCAGGGACTTCCTCACCTTTTTATATGGCCAGAGGGATGCAAGGGATCATGTAATTAGTGGATGTGGACTATGGCTAATCACGACAGCTATGTAGCTCTATCTTCTTCCCCTGACTGCTCAGCCTGAACCTTCTCTGGATTACTAATACCGGGCTGGAGAGATGGCTGGTGGAATCTAAGGCATGTAGACGTGACACCTCCTTCAAAATTCCAATAATTGGCAAAGTGTTTGAGAGTCATCGCCCCCTTGGGCGCTTTCTAGCATGTTTGTGAAGAGATAATTAGGACATATATTGTTAGTTTTGAGATGAGGCTCCGAAAATTGATCTGCTACATAATTGATTTTAGGGTATTTGTTTAAATCATAGTTATAACTTAGCCCACATGGCGTAAAATGGATAGTGAATGGGTGTATTGTTAAGGACTCCTTCTGTAAGTTCACCGGTTTGAAACTCCTTACGTGCTTACTTACAAAAAAAAATCATAGTTATAACTTAACTCCTATCTTAAATTTAATAAATTCAACAAAATTCTCGCATGACCTTTTCCTGGCAACCTGAATGGAAAATATAAGGCTTTGAAGTTCACAATTGTGGGATATGAGCGAAACCTCCACCCCTGCAAATATAGAATTTGCAAGCCTGAATATATGTTGGCTAATTCTGGTAGGCCCTAAGGCCATCTAATCCTCTGGAGTAGTGACCTTAATTTCTGAACAAGAAATCCTGATGGCTTAGTGCTGCAAATTCTGCAAGTGCTATATTAATGAATAAAGTTTAAAACTAAAGTAAGAATTTTGTTTTAGGATTTATGCTTTTTAGTTGATTACTTAAATAAATTCTAAATAGAGGATATCATGCATTAAGTTATGTAAAGATCAATTAATTAGAGGCAATGCTACAAGCTAATGTTACCTGCCCAATGATAGGTTGTGTGAGAATGAATGGATTGCACAATGAGTTTTGCAAAGACTGGAAAGTTATTTTGATGAGAATCAATTATAATGGAAGCATGCTCAGTTACTAAAACACATTATGAATTTATGGAACTTTTTGGAGCCTTTTCTCCTAATAAAAAATCGGAAGTGCTTCCAATTAAGAATAGAAAACTACTTGGTTGCTTTTCCACTCAAACTGGTGGCATGATTCATTATTGGCCAAGCTTGCAAAAGCTACACACCCTTTTATTAGGGTCTTGGTTATGTAATTTGTAGAACCATTACAAATTCATCGTAATTAGCTTATGGACAATGGATGACTGACTAAACTCAAGGAGAAGCAATGTACTATTATCATATGAAAATTTGACTTCAATTGACATTAAAGATTTCATGTCATGTTTTAGCCATTGGAGCGTTTCATTCTTATTAGGGATCCTTCTAGGGATTTTTAGTCCTATGGGTCTCCTTGTTAGTCAGTGAACATTCATTCCACACATGGTTAAAGATTTCAAAACACATGCAAAATGACACAAATTTGGGGCAAATTTTTGTTAGTGCATTATTAGAACCATGTGGTGAGTCTTGCCCTATGGCATAGCGTTGAAGAATATAAATTAGAAATATACTTTTGCATAGGTTCGGTTTGAATGTGCCATAAATAGTTCGATTTAAGTCTATTTTGTATTTTTTCATTGAACCGATGCTCTGCAAACTTCAATCCTGTAAGATTCACTCTTGAAACAGATATGTCATTTCTTTTACTTGCGGGATCCTAACATTTCTTAAAAAATAAGGCTTTCCTATTATCGTCACCAACCATCGATTATTTGAAGGATAAAGAATGGAGAGCAATGAAGGCAAGTGCACATTAAAGTCTCCAAATTGCAAGTGTTACTTCCGTTGGTCTATTGATTTTTCTTTCCCTTGACATATTCCATCTTTTTCCCAATTTCAGAGGGAATATGAAGAGTACAAGATCCAAATTAATACTCTTGTGGCCAAAGCACAAAAAATGCCCGAGGAGGGATGGACCATGCAAGATGGGACTCCATGGCCATGCAACAACACTCGAGACCATCCTGGGATGATCCAGGTATCACATGCTTATCTTTAATCCTGTAGTCTTATCTTTCCTTTGTAGTCTATATGCAGTATCGATCATAAATTTCTTTTCCATTTGTTAAGATGCATCTACATATGTTTCAAATAGAGTAAATTAGTTTTACTGGACTTCTTACTTTCCACTTCAGGTTTCTTAGGTCACAATGGGGGAGTTGACAATGATGCCAATGAATTACTACGGTTAGTTTATGTATCCCGTGAAAAGAGGCCTGGTTTCCAACACCACAAGAAAGCTGGTGCGATGAATGCATTGGTATATTCCTTGCTAAGTATACATTTTTTTTTTTGATGATTTCCTACTATAAATTTCACGATTCATTATGTTGATGATCGCTATCCCATTTCTCTAATTAGGTCTGAGTTTCTTCTGTCCTCGCAAATGGCCTCTTTCTCTTGAATCCTAACTATGGTCATTATATAAACAACATCAAAGATCTTTGTGAGGCAATGTGTTTTCTAATGGATCATGCTCTTGGGAAGAAAACTTGCTATGTACAGTTCCCTCAAAGATTTGATGGTATTGATAGAAATGATCGATATGCTAATCACAACACTGTGTTCTTTGATGTAAGCACTGGTCAACCCCCAATATGCACTCTTCTATTAAATTATGCAATTTCCTTATATTTTCATCCTGGCATATTAATTTTGAAATCTTTACAGATCACCTTGGGAGGTTTCGATGGCATCCAAGGGCCTTTCTATGTGGGTACAAGGTGTTTTTTTAATAGACAAACACTCTATGGTTATGACCTTGTCCTCAGAGAGAAAGATCTTGAACAAGCATGTTTTCTGAGATGTTGTTGGGGATCTAGAAAGAAGAGCAAAAGGGAAAACAAAGGGTATGCTGATGATAAAAAGAGAACCAAACGAACTGAATATACCATACCCATATTTAGTTTTGAAGACATAGAAGAGGTTGTTGAAGGTGAGAAATCCTAGTCCAAACCAGTGACTTGTATTCTTTGACAATTGATTTAACCTTAAATATTTCTCACCCTCATCCTTCTTTGAAATTGCATTTGGCAGGATTTGACGATGAGAAATCATTTCTCATGTCCCAAAGGAGCTTAGAGAAAATATTTGGTCAACCACCAGTTTTTATTCAATCTACTCTCATGGAAAATGGCGGTCTGCCACAATCTGCCAATCCTACTTCTTTATTGAAAGAATCTATTCATGTTATTAGCTGTGGATATGAAGACAAGTCAGAATGGGGAAAAGAGGTATGTTTAGTAGATCTGGATCTGCATCTAATTGATGATGATTTGGATAAACGTTTTTCCTAAACGTGCATAAATTCTTTTCAGATTAAATCATGCCATGCTAAATTTATTTTTGTAAGTAGAGTAACATGATAGAATAAGTGTACATTGGTATTTGTTTTACAGTTCCTATGGCACCCTCTGGAGTTTCTAAAAAACATACTGTGCCTTTAGTTTTTTCCCCGAGTCTTGTTCTGTTGTGTACAATTGCCTTCGTAATTGGAAATTTCATTTGGTGAAGACAGAGACACAATCAACATTTTTTTGTTTGTTTTCAATGGTATGTTTGCAATCTCCATGGATGATCAGTTTACTATTCTTCTTCTCGGTGTTATACACTTTTGCTTATCAACTATTTTTTTCCCTTTGCAAAATATGAGCAGTTTTCTGATTTCATTTATCAGGGTTTTAAGTAGTTACCCATAGCTTCCCAATGGTACATATTTCTATTTCTGTAATTCATTTGTGAAATTATCATGAATCAAAATTTCTGTATTCTGATGCAACAACGTGTATGGTTTGATCTTTTTGCCTCTGTTTAGCAAGGCATGTATTGCATTTTTTTAATTTTTACTTTTTTTGGGTGATGTGTAAAAACTTTGGTGACTAACAAGCCAATCATCTTTTAGGGATAAAGTCTTATCTATATGTGATTTGTCAGTAAGTTCACCTATAGTAAGTCTGCATGTGCCTACCGCAAAGAAAGCTTTTGAGTTTTCACATACCAGGCCAATGCGCACAAACTTTTCACAGAAACATACAAAGACAAATTATATTTAGTATTTCCAATTTTTAACGGATAGAGGTTGTCTTACATGATTCAATGCTTCATTGGCTTTCTCAGACTCAACTTAAGATGGGATTTCCTATAGATAATATTAGCTTTGTTACAACATATTGTTTAGGTGGATTATCATATTTTTAAAATAAAGAGAGTATATTTCTTGCTTCTATGTAGGTCTGGCTTGACAAAAAATCTAGTTTGTCATCTCCATTTACTTTATAAGTTTCACTATTACTCTGTTTATTTTGTTGTTTCTAGTTAGGGTTCTACTCAGATACACTTGCATATGAAAAATCATTGTACCGGCAGGATGAATTCGGATCTTGTCATTTCCTAAGGAAATTTTTCAGTTCAAATACTCAATTTGAGGATTGCTTGGCCAATATATTTCCAAGATTTATTAGACTTGTTCTAGCATTGGTTGGTTTGATTCTCATTTATTCAGCAAGGCTGCCTCATATGACTGTAAGGTTGCATATTTCTAGGTATAAAAGCCAGTGAGTTTTAATTTGTAGATGGGTTGCGGTCAATTACTATCTAAATAATTCCAAGGCATAATTTTATTTATTTTTATGACATGCCTAGGTATTGAATCAGTACACAACTTAACTATTTGCCAATATCCCAACAGGTAATTTGCTAGTTAGTGCATCTAAAAAGAATAGACACAATTATTTTATTGTCAGAAATAGTCATGTCAAATCTTGCATTTTCATAGACCTAACCACCAATCTGCTAATTTAGTTTACTAATTTAATGGAAGGAAACTCTATATTTCTCAACAGTTTTGAAACTCTGGTAACTGTAGTAGTACAAGTTTTGGCACCAAAGGAGAGATAGCATACAGATTTTGGCTCTAACTTCAAGAAAAAGACATCTTTCAAAGTAAAAAAGAGAAATTTAGGAATAAGAATAAACACTTCTCTGCGATCAGACAGATATTTTAGGATTCTTCATCTTTGTTGCTTCATAAAAGAATTTATTAAAGAAAACAATATTAGTCATTCTCTTTCAAATTCTAGATTCTATCCTGGTTTTCTCTTTCTTAAAATATATATCAATCCTTTTGTTTTGCTTCCATATTATGTTGTAGTTTATTTCATCTCTTTTATCTTTAGGAAGGATATTTATCTTCTTGTTCACTGGCTTCTCTGCAGTTCATTTAAATTGGATATATGTCAGTTAGTTCACTGGGTTCTCTGTAGTTTATTATTATTGGCTATTGATATTTTGTCCATTAAGTTCTCTGGGGTTGAGTATAATTCTTTCCTTTGTTAGCAAAGGGTATTGATTTCTTTTCAATTTCTACATTTTGTGTAACCAAATACAATTCTTTGTATCATTGCAAAAGGGAGTCCATCATTACTTGGGGGTTTGAATTTTTGTTCTCCTCTTGTAGAATGTTGATCTTAATCATCTTGTTCAGCTTCTAAAGTTTTTAGTGGCCTATCCTTTTCAGATCCTCTCACATGGACATTGTCTGACACTATATCTCCAATCTTGTAGGAAGGTCATCAAAATATCCCTTTTATCTGCCATGGGCTACCAGGATCAAAATTGCAAAGGGAGTAGCTAGAGGCCTGGCTTATTTACACGAAAGGAAGTATGTTCATGGAAATATTAACCCAAGCAATATCCTTCTGGGGTTTGACATGGAGCCATGCACAACTAATTTTGGACTAGAAAAACTACTGGACAATGCCAATGTCAAGTATAGAAGCTCTTCCATCCACCTAAGGAACCTTGATGGTATATTTTTAGGGAGCAAGTGTTCCACTGGTTCCTATGATAGCCTGCGGACAACACTTGATTTGCTTGGAAGTCCAAGGACATCCAAGAACTTTGTATCTCCTTACCAGGCCCCGGAGGCATTGAAAACTCTTAAACCCAACCAAAAGTGGGATGTTTATTCCTTTGGGGTTATTTTTCTGGAGATTCTTACTGGGAAACCACCTTCAGATAAGGATTTTGCAGCATGGGGTCAAAACTTTGTCGATGACAAGCATCATCTTTTGCGCATCATAGATCCTACTCTTCGACCATAGGTTTAAGGAAAGGAATAAATATTAGTATCTGTGGGGATTGCATTGAATTGTGCTTCTTCTTCCCCACAAAAGAGACCATCAATGAAGGAGATATTGCATTTTCTAGAAAAAATCCCATCATCCGCAACAGATTAACCAATTCTTTCCGCCCATGTACCATCCTTGCTTTGCCATAAGTTGGACTGAGATGAGGACTCACACCCACATTCCATTCAACAGCTCTACTTAGACATTGACATAACTCATATCAACACCTCCAAGTTTGGCACTCAGTGAACAGACAAATTCTATAGGCAACTCTGCTGCTTATAAATGACCAGAGACTCAAAGATTTCAATATTTTTACTGTTGAACTTGATGTTTGTAGCGAAGCTCAGGGAACAAACTTAACTCAATGCTTATTAGGCATCCACATTCTCACAGTTTTCTTGCAACTCATTCTCAGTTTTGATGGAAAGGTGATAGATGGTGCATTATAGTTGCACTGGCAGGGGATGGATTTTAATTGCAGGTTGAAGCAAATCAAATTGATGAGAATTATTGTTGGAAATTGAATTTGTTGGTTCATGTATAGTTTGCATATACATAGCAGAAACTTCTTCTCTTTCTTCAGGTTAGAATATACAATATACATATAAATATGCTTTTCAGGAACAAATGATCATAACTAATGAAGACCATGAGAATGTTATATGGTTGCTTTCCTATAAAGACCATGAAATAAAGATAAGTGACCATGTGCTTGTATTTGTATTATATTATGCCCAACATCTTCTTACTTAGCTAGAGAACAATTGGCTGCAGTATTTATATCAGTGTCTATGGAATGCTTCTGTTGCTGTTATTGAACAGGTCCATCATACTATATTCCTCCCAAGTCATAATTTATTGATGGCAGCGTTGATTTCTTTTTAATTTTTTAGTATTGTATACATCATGATGACTGCATTGATTACCTTACACTATTTGGATAATATATTACATCATAATATTGTATTGGATTGGTTGGCAACATTATATTGTAATGTTAGGATATATCATTAATTTAAATCATGATAAACTTATGCAAACCATTGTACATTATTTTAAATGCAAAGTGTTGATTGTGTTGTCAATTGGTTAAGAATAAACTAATGTACTCCACATTACACATTATTCTAAATGCAGATTGCTTGGTGTGGTAGTGTCAATTCGTTTTGTGAGATGACTTATGGAAAATGATTAATAATTGTGTGATAAAGTTAGTTTGTCTGATATAATTAACATAAAAGCTTTCATAATCTCTAAATTGACTTTCAATTCAAGGTGACTAGATTGATTAGATCATAGATTTGACCACGTTACAGATAAGATTCTGAGTACAGAGTCACATGGGTGATGAGTATCTGGAAAGTGATAGCCGAAATATTTATATAATGCATATCATTTGTATAGTAATTGGGTTGGGGTTGCTGTGAAAAGTGCACACCAAGAAGAAAATATATAATAATAGTTATGTCATTTCACAAGGTACTTCACTTTGTAAATTATAAAAAAGGTTGATATAATTATAGTATTTGTAAATAGAATACAGAGAATCCATAAAATATTATAGAATTTAGTATTTGTAAATAGAATATAAGTCATCTTGAGGAGATATGGTTGCCAAAACAGGCCCATAGTATCCTACCTACTCTTGGCCAAATTCAGTTTTCTATGCGATAAATTGGCAACATGGAAAGTCACATAGCTAGAAAATGGAAGTATCTAATCAGTCAAAGTTTAATTCAGATTAGTCAAATAAAAGTTAGAATAGGTGAACTTGTATTAGATTTACTGTTGTACATTTTGGAGACATTTCATTAGAAATTAAATTAATATCTCTGTTGGAATACCTTGCTTAAGACTGAATAATAATTACTTAGAGATTTTGCAAATTTCTTGTACTTGAATCTTGTGCAATTGTTGGAATGTGTATATTCTGGAATTTTGTATGCTTTCTATAGTTGAATCTTGTTAAGGTATGTGTTTAACGATAATAGAAATTGTAGAATTTGCAGGAAGAATGTTAGCCTTATCAGGAACTGTGTTTAACAAGAATATACATTGTAAAATTTGCAGGAAGAATCTGAGGACATGTCCAATGTTTCATCTTCAGAGGATGATATCTCTCAGTATCAGCCCTTGGAACAACTGGAAAACTTGGTGAGACAATTAGGGGGTGTCAAATCTCTCATTCACAATCTAAGCATGATTGCAAAAATGTCAAAGTTGCAGAAGGAGGCTCAAAGCAAAGAAATTTACATCATCCATATAGTGGAACTATTTGTATGTTTTAAATTTTGTTCTAGTTTGTCACAGTGTGGTCACCTCTAGCAAGTCATTTGTAATATACAACAAGCAGGCCTCTACTTTCATTTGATCATGATCTTGATCCACTTTGTTTCTTTTATATTCCCAAACTCCCAGTCTTGTTTGAGAGGAAGAAACCAGTTGGCTGCGGTTTCCTAAGAGCTTTCACTTTTAAGTTTTTATGCTCATCCAGGGCTATTGTAAGAATTATGTATGTGATACAAATTTTCCTATATGTGATGTGTGTTCAACCAAGAATGGAGTAGAGCATATTTTCTTGCTATTTCATACAACACATTGACGTATTTTCTTCATCAAATATATTTCTCCCATGCAATGGCATGTTCACTATATAATGTGATGCTATTTGAAACCTTTTTTGCTATTCTGTAAAACTATTAATTCTCTGATTTTTTTATAAATTAAAGTGTTCCATTTTTTTTTGTATTAATTGCAATCTTCCACTACCTCGTTTTAATGTTACATTTTTTGTCTTCTTTTACCCTCTAATAACTACCTTATCGGCGTATTATTGCACCTCCTTGGGGCAATTGCTAGTTATTATTTTGATAGGCGTGGATATATCCTAAGTTGGAAGTTGGCAAATTAAAAGTTGTTTATACACTATGATTTATAATTTATTTGGTTATAAAAAAATAATTATCATTTTTTTTAAATATGGTAACAGATTAAGAATAATTATTAGAATTTCAAATATAAGTAATTGAGATTATAAAATTCAAATGCAAAAGAGATTCGAAATTATTAAATCTACTTATAAGTTTAAAATACAATTTCAATAATTTATATATAATAGATGTGAGGTTTGTGGTTGCAGCATCTCTAGAGAATCTTACAGAAAGATTGAGCGAATCTGAAAGCGTTTTATAACGTATAACCTCAAAATTAAAAGCAATACACCCTACCATATTCTTCTTATAGAAGTGGGTCTTTCCCGTATCGAGAGCCTAGCTATGACTAGGCTCCTGTTGTACAAGCACAAAATCAATAACATGGGAGACCATAGACTTCCTAAGCTAGCTTTAAATTCCAGCCAAAACCACCTAAGGCTCAATCGAGGTTGGTATCAAGATACCACGACCTAGTTAAACCATTGGGAGATCGATGAAAATGTTGCATTGCAAAATATTAATAACATTAAAAATATTGTTACTTCTAAGTCTAAAGAGAAAATGTGGTGTGAGAAAGATTTAGAGGCTAAAAGAAAATTAAGATATTATACGGAGGTCAACAACCCTACTCTAAAAGATCAAAAGTATCTATCTGTTTTAACTAGTTCGAAGAAAAAAATTAATATAGCCAAGATAAAAACATACTCTCGTGAGCTACACAGTGAAACAGGTCGTTGGGCAGTTCCTAAAACACCATGGGTGGGAAGGATCTGTCATCTCTGTGAGAATATGAACATTGAGGATGAAAATGACTTCCTCTTAGAGTGCCCCGCGTACACCCACATTAGATCTTAGCTTCATAATATTTGTTGCAATACCGACCTTCCTATCATTTTAACTTGTCAAAATTATAGTGAGCTCGGGACGCTTCTCTCCAAGCTCTTTGAGAATAGAAATACAATTTTAAAACAAAATAAAAAAAATGGTTTCTTTAGGTCCGATAAACCAAAGTTTGGTCTCAAAGAACGTTATCCACCATCATCGAGAACGTTAACCACCACCACCACCACCAATTTAACCAAAAACCATATACCTATATTTTAAAAAACTCAAATCATATAATGTTTAAACTATTTAACTCTAAAAAAATATTATTAAAAATTTATTTCATTTTTATTAAATTGTAAATTTTTAAAAAATATAAAGATCAATCCATGCTTTCTATTTCTTTCTTTAAAATATTTTTAAAAACATCGACTTTACATTGAAACCATGTGTTGGTAAGCAAAATAAAAACCAAAACCTACTTTCGTGGTTGAAGACGAAAATAACGAAACTTATTATCCATCTTCTTCATAAAATTCGGATAATTCTAAATATTCAAAACACTTTAGATATGGCATTTTAACTTTCAAAATTAACAACATTTTATTTTTATGCCTCAAAACACTTTAGATGTGACATTTTAACTTTAAAAAACAAGATGGGTTGCTAATGGAGCAAGTCCTTGCTATATGTTATTGATCTCTTTGCTTTAAGACGCATTATCTTGGTTCATGTTACAGTACTGGGAAACTGTTTGAGTCTCATTAAGGCCGTGCTAGCTCGGGTAAGATACCTTAGCTTGCTAGAGGGTTTACGGGCTAAGAATAGTGATGGAGTCGCTTGCCAGAGGACCTATCTTCACTTGAGGAGGATATAATTTTGCTTAATGGTTCTAGAATAGCAACATATCATCTAGTGCCCTCTACATTTGGTATTTGGAATTATTAAATGTTCTTTTATATCTCCCTTTCCAAATTTCCTAGCAAATAGACTTGGGAAGGGTTCTCCCATAGTAATAGCATCAATGGTTACGTGAATGGTCATCATAGGCTTGAGCGAAAGCAATCTAATTGTCCAAGCAACATGTGAGCAAGTGAATTTTATAAATATGTAAAACAGATTATGGAAATTTTAATAAGTAATAAGATGAGATGAGATGTAGATAAGATGAGATGAGATGAGATGTAGATAAGGTAAATTTAATTTAATTTATTTAATAGTATTTAAATTTTCAATTTTTCTTAGTTATTTAATGAATTGTATAGATATATAAAATATAAATTATGTAAATTTGAACAACCAATAAGATTGGAAATTGGATGCAAATGAGGTAAATTTAATCTTATTTAATTAAATTTCGAATACTATATCTTATTTTGATTAGGAATTTTTTTATAAGTGGAAACAAGAGAAAAAACTCATAGCAACCTCCACTCTAGAACAAGAAGCACGTCATCAAAAGGCCAAATATCTTCGAAGGAGATTGTAAATATTGCCTTGCTCCGACTGAGTGAATAAATGGAATGTGTAATTATGTACCGAATCCAATGCACTCATAGCACATATTCAAGCTTTTATATTTCAAATAGTAGTAGCAAGATTCACATACCTATACAAATTCAAATTTGAACTAGTACATGAAAAATACATGATGAAGTTGCGAGAGCAAAAAAAAATCGGGCTCCAAGAAGATTTGAATTCTTGAAGTGCTTTCGGCCTTTTGTGACTGGGTTTTTGCAGGTTTTTCAGCCTTGGATCTACCAAGAAGACCCGGATACTGCTGGAGTGAGAACCATTGGCTCTGGCACGTTCTTGGGAGGAGTTAGCAGGAGTGAAGGTCGACTTTCTCGTTCAAATTTTGTGTGCAGTTGTTTGTTGTCATCGTCCCTTGTTGAAGTGGTTGAGTCTCTCAGTCTGAGCAAAGACTTGTTCGTGCTCTTTAGAGGGTTGCTTCTCCTTAATGATGTCATTGGCTCGTATTTATTGCTTCTTGTAGTTGGCTGCGTGCTTGGCTGCTCGAAGTCTGGGTTTGTAATTCTTCCCCTGCTAGTTTTTGTTCGATCTACTGGGATTGGTTTTATTTTACCTGTCATTGTTCTATCTTTGTGAGAGTGTTTCACTGAGCAAGTTCTCTATGGCCTCTGGAGGGGTCCCCCTCCCCGTCCTCTTGATATTGAAGCATTTAAACATCTCATAGCTTCTTGTGGGAAGAGAAAGGGAAGTTCATTGGTACAGACCTTTGTGAAGAAGACATAAATCCCTTCTGTTGATCTTCCGGCAGAATGTCCTTGCCAGACAGCCTTGAATTTAGTTGAACGTGGGCTCATTGGCCAATTTACAGGTCTATGGCCATCTCCGAAGGAAATCGATGGATGGGTTTTGTGAAACTGAAGGCCTCTAGTTTCTGAAGGAATTCGTAGCCATCTGGTCAGCATAGGCTATTACGATTTTGTGTTCTATTCTGCAGCCGATCAAGATCTTATTTTTTGAAATGGTCCATATTTTATGGGTCCTCATGGGCTCTATCTGAATAAATGGACCCCTAAATTTGACCCTACCCAAGATGTTATGTTAGTTGTTCCTATTTGGGTTAGGTTTCTCCATCTTCCCCTTCAATGTTGGAATTCAGAATCATTGGAAATTATTGATAATAAGCTCGGAAAATACATTGATAGGGCAGAAAGGAAAGACCAATACTCGTGCGCTCGAATTCGTGTTGAAGTGGATTTAGAGATCGGGATGCCAAAGGCAATCAAGTTAAATGTTGTTGAATGGTCTTACATTCGGGATCTTGATTATGAACAGCTTTCGTTTAAGTGTCGTCACTGCCATGGATATGGCCACTTCGCTCGCAATTGCAAGAAGAAATCAAAAGTAGAGCTGGGAAAAGAGAACACAAACCAATGGACTCAAATTCAAAAAGCAGACACAACTAAACATGTGAAAGGTAAAGGAGGCAATGTTGGGAATGGTGCTCTTCCTATTGAGAAAAAATCCTTAAATTCTCAAACTGAAGGAAATGTTATTTCTTCTTCAAACCCTTTTTTGGTCTTAAGTCCTTCTGAGGGTCAGAACACTCCTATACTCGAAGAAGGCAAGTTGCACCAAATTGAAGTTCACAAAGATGATGGTGAAGTAAACCAAGGGTCACAGGAAACTGATCCAATTCTCTTGGAATCTCCTTGAGTTGATGCTAACATGCAATATTTCCATAAATCCCCTGTAGAAACTATCTCCTATCCCTCTTATGCACATGCTCTAAAGAATAAAGCGGTAGAATCATCTAGCTCCTCGAAAGACGATGAACAATTTACTGAAAAGGAAGGAAGGAAATCCAAAAAGGAGATTAGAGAAGAAGAAGTTGAGAGGCTAAAGATGCAGGGTCACTAGGCGACAATTGAAATGTCATATGAAGAAGCAAGAGGAATAGGCCCCTAAAGGGAGGGACAACTCCCTTTTCCACAAGTAAATAATGCTGATCATTTCTTGGAATTGTAGGGGGTTGGGGAATCTAGTGAAGGCCGAGGCAGTTAAAAATCTTCTAAAAATGAAACCGGATGACATCCTCTTACTCCAAGAAACTAAGATAAAAGAGGAAGCTCTTTTATCCATCAACAAATCAAAATGGAAAAAGAACGCAGCTATGGTTGTAAGTGCTAGGGACACCTCAAGAGGTCTAGCAACTTTATGGTCTGATGATAAATTCATTCTTAAATCTTTAAATGTTACTCATCACTGGATCTATACAAAATTACAGCATATATCTAGTAAGGTTTTTATTTCTCTCTTCAATTTATATGTCCCTATTTCGTTTCTTGAGAAGAGAAGAAAGTTTGCTGGAAATATCTGTCATAATTTTTGGAGATCCACTCTCCCATAAATATAACTGTGGCATGGGATCTTAATATCATTTTAGATCCTAAGGAGAAATGTGGAGGAGCTCGGGGCAAGGACCCATTTCAGGAGGTCTTAGACTCCTTGATTCATGACATAGATATTCTCAACTTTAAACCCAACAAAGGTCGATTTACCTGGACCAATAACAGAGTGGGTGAAGCTCGAATTTCTGCACGATTGGACAGATTTCTTGTTCAAAGCACGTTGTTGGATGGAAATGTTCTAATTTCTTCCAATTTTTTTTCAAATCTTACGTCTAATCATCATCCAATTTCACTGTTGTTGGAAGAAGAAGATAATCTTGGGCCTATCCCGTTTCGGTTTAGTCCTCTTTGGATTGAGCGGGATGGTTTTTGGGATACAATTACCCAAGTGTGGTCTCAGTTTGTTGAGGGCTCTCCTAGCTTCATTTGGGAACAAAAACTTAAGCTTACCAAAATTGCCTTGAAAAAATGGATTAAAACTCCTCTCTCTAATCCAACGAGAAGTAGGGTTGAGATAGTGCAGGCTTTAGGTGAGCTTCAATTTCGTATGGAGAATGCTAAAGTTTCCAAATCGCAGTTGGTGGTTGAGTAGGTCATGCAAGAAAAGTATTCTCTCTCCTTTCGCCAAGAAGAAGAACATCTGCAGCTCAAATCTCGTAGTCTTTGGCTGCTTGCTGGGGATAAAAATTCTGCATTTTTCCATAGTCAGTGCAAATCCAAACTTTCACGTAACCATATTATAGAAATTTGCAATACTGATGGTGAAGTTATTAAAGGGAAAATGCATATAAAACAGGTTGCATATTTACATTTCCAATGGTTATTCCAAGAGGATGGAATCTCTGATGAAATAGTGACTGTCGATTTTTCATCCAACATACCTCCTTTGGTCAGCCATGAGGACAATGTTGGTCTATTGAAACCTTTCACTAAAAAATAAATTGTTCTCATTTGGGTGATGGAGTCGGACAAAGCTCCCAATCCGGATGGATTTTCTATCCATTTCTTCAGAGTTTGCTAGAATATCATTAAATTTGACCTTCTCCGTACAATCTCAGCCTTTCTTAAAAAAGCCAAAGTGGGAGGGAGCACAAATTCTACCTTCCTAGCTTTGATTCCAAAGGATGTTAACCCAACCTCTTTTGATAGATTTCATCCCATCTCACTATGTGACGCCTCTTACAAAATATTGTCCAAACTCATAGCCAATATATTGAAACCTCTGTTAGGAGCTTTAATTTCTCCTCTTCAGGGGGGGTTTGTTAAAGGAAGACATTTGATAGGCAACATGATCCAAGTTCAAGAAGCTCTTCATTCCAGCTCTCAAAGGAAGGAGAAAGGCATGCTCATCAAGTTAGACATGAAAAATGCCTTTGATCGGGTCAAGCTTTCCTTTCTCTATTATGTTCTCAACTCTTTTGGCTTTAGTGCAGACTTTGTTTCCTTGATTAAAGATTCCATAGGCAGGCCTTGGATAGCGCCTCTTGTCAATGGCAGACCATCAAAGTTCTTTCAAGCTTCAAGAGGTCTTCGTCAAGGGTGTCCCTTGTCTCCTTTTCTTTATATTTTGATGGCAGAATCTTTAAGTAGGAAGCTTTTAGCTGAACTGGCTATAGGTTCTCTCTGTGACATCAAGATTGCTAGTGGTGTGAATCCTATTAATCATGCCCTTTTTGTTGATGATTCTCTCTTATTTGGAGGAGTGTCCTTATCCATCGCTCAGGCCTTCAATGAAATTTTACTAAATTTTTGTCTAATTTCAGGAGCTTTGATTAACAAAAATAAGAGTGTTGTCTATGGATGGAATGTTGAACAAGGTTCTTTCCTTATAATTGCACATTTGTTGGGATTTCATGGTTTTGCTAAGTGGGAAAAGATCACTTATTTAGGCCTTCCTTTAACCTTGGGACCCAATCCTTCATCGTTGTGGTTGGAAGTGATATGTAAACTTAAAGCAAAAGTTGTATCCTGGGGTGGTCAATGGTTGACTAAGGTTGGAAAACTGATTTTGATTAAGGTTGTCCTTTCAGCCCTTCCCATCTTCCAGTTCTCTCTTCTTCTTTCCCCCAAGTTCATCTCGGCTCAGATCTCCAAACTTCTTCGAGAGTTTCTTTGGGAGGGTGGCAAAGGAAATCAGTAAAAGATGCACTTGGTAAGTTGGGATATTCTCAAAAGGCCCACTTTGGAGGGTGGTTTGCAAATTAGATATCTTGAATTGGCAAATTTGGAATTGGGAGGAAAGCTTATCTAGCAATTGTATGCAAACAAAAACCATCTGGTAAGAAAGATATTTTGGCGGAAATATCTAAAGGGTGGTTCTCTGAGAAACTTAAAATCTTCTAACATCCCTACAGGCATTGCAATTTGGAATCTATGCAGAAGAGGAATAGATAAATTTCAACATCAGCTTTATAGAATCCTTGACAATGGGAAAGGATTTTATTATGGGATGATAAAATCTTAGGAAACCCGCCTCTGTCCTCTATCAATTCATTGAATGAGATCAAGTCGCGGTTAAGCAACAAAGGCATTTTAAGGCTGACAGATATTTGTATTTAGGACAGAGCTGGGAATTGGGTGGTTTGGTCTTTTCCCGAGATCCCGGAGCAGCTTCTTCACAAACAAGAATTGTTGATTTTGTCCTTATCAGGATTAGCATCAGTTAACTGCTTCTCTAAAGATGAATGGGGTGTGGGTCACTCTGGAAAATACTCAGCAGCTCAAGGCTTCTCTGAATTGCAAACTTCCCTTGCCTCTAGCTTATCTCCTGAGATCTAGAAATTTGTCTGGTCTTCCTATTGTCTTCCTAAGGTGAACTTCTTCATCTGGTTGCTTATGCATAAAAGGGTGTTGATAGGAGAAAAATTAAGCAAACGGGGGTTCCATGGACCATTTCGGTGCAACCTCTACAATGATGTCGTTGAAACGTCAAACCATACTTTTACTGACTGTGTGTTTTCTCAATTAGTGTGGGAGTTGGTCCTCAATGGACTGTCTGCTTCTGCTCCCTTTCAAATTTATGTTGTCTCTTTATTTGCTTCCTAGCTAGATTGGATCCCCTTTTGGCAAGCTCGGTTTCTAGAACCAAATGTTAAAAAATATGTTTGGAAAAATGTGTGGCATACTATTTTGAAGTGCGTTTTCTCGAAGCTATGGACAACACCTAATGATCTGATTTTCAAATGTGTGTCGTCAACTCCCTAGAGTGTGGCAATTAAAATAAAATCACTCATTGCTGAAATTGTTTGCACCAAGGTTCCTCTCCCATCGCTGCCGGCTGAAGTAATTTAGTGGCTTGGTAAGAGTTCGCTGGGAAATTAAAAAAAATATGATTTCCTTGAAACTGGTGAGCCCACCTATTTGGAGAATACGCTGTAGTGAGTTGGAATTTTCATCCTGGTGGGTGAAGTCCCCTTCAGCTAGCATTTTTTTATGGAGCATCCAAGGGAAATCCTGGGACTGCCGGAGCTGGGGGTCTGATTATCTCATCTTATAGACAATCTGAATTTTGCTTCAGCTGGGGGTTAGGAATAATGTCGAACAATCAGGCAAAAACTTATTGTATTCTCAAGGCGTGTCAGCTAGCAATCCAAATCGGGTATAAGTCAATCCAATTTTTTGAAGATTCAAAATTGGTGATCAAACTGCTAAACTCGGAAAGTCTCTTCAACAACTCAGCCTTGAATTAAATCCTGCAGAGAATTCGAAATTCATGAAGTGAGTTTGAATATGTCGCCTCTTTCCATATTCTTTAGGATTTAAATAAACGTGCAGATTCCTTGGCAAATAAAGCTTGCATTCTGGCTCAAGGTAAGATCAGTCTCAATGGAGTGGAGAACCTAGTACATTCCAACCTATTCCTTAATCTGAGATCACTCTGGGAGTAGTTTGTATGATATTGTAATAACTTCTTCATTCGTTGAAGGTTTCGTAGTTTAAATTATGCCATGCATGTAATTGGTTGACTTAGCAAGTGCTATTTTAGACTCGAATTTTTTTCATTAAAAAATATATTATATATTATCCATTTTTGTTATAAAAAAAAATACATGATGAAAATATCCAATATGGCTCCAATAAGGAAGTATACATCTCGTAAATATGAAAATCTGCATTTTTTTTTTTAAATCTAAAATAAGTTAAGCATCATGAAAGTGTGTAGTTCATGTGTAGTAATTTAAAGAAATCCAAACTGCATAGGTAATTTAGCATATTGAATGTCCATTGATTTGATTTACCCACAAAAATAAAACATTTCTTTACAATTAGAAGAATAGCTTTATATTTATAAGTTTATTTAGGGGTTGTTTAAAAAAGTTTGGACTTTTTAAATTTATAACACGAGATGTATACCATTAAGTATATAACGAAAGACATTAAACATGCATATTCATATATGCCATAATATACCGTACAATTGCCGAACTTGTGTATAACAAAGACCAATATTGCATACTTTGGCTACTATGTTTCAAATTTGATTTAAAGTGATAAACTAAAAATCCAAACGTAACATAATGACACAAACATGCCATTCAAAGTTATTAATTTACTTCAATAAAAAGACGTACTTTATTGACTTGGATAAAGGAATTTCCTAATGTCATAAGTTTAAGGGATATTAAAGCTTAAGAGAGAGCACCAAAAACACCATAATTAAGAACAATAGGCTGAGTGTAATTAAGAAGACTGAAACAAATATTTTAAGAGCCTTTAACTACACCTTTCTCTGAGTTTATGAATTTAATTATGCTTAAAAGTTACTTGTCAATAATTGAGCCCTAGTTTCTATATGGAAACAAAAAAATGTGAAATTGAGAGGATATGGTGCAAGAATTGGCTTATTGTCCATGATGGCATTGTGTTCCATGAGTGAACCATCATCCCTTCCTCAAGATTATCCAACAGAGGTTTTGGTGATAACTTATGAGGCTTTTTTTCCAATGATAAAGTTGGCTCGAAGGGTTTGCAACTGAATAGAATGGATGTTATAATAAGGCTTATTCATAGATGTTGTGATGAGTTACATATGGGTTCTAACATACCTTTTTGTGCAGATATTGCAGTGAGTGAGATATTGATTATGAGCTGGCAACACATAAGTCAATGCATTAGTAATTTCCATTAGTATTGGATTGGGGAGCATCATAGGTAATAAATGCCTATATTTTGGGCTGCTTGTTTTTACGGTATACTTTTCAATTGTTTAATAAAAAGTGGCGAGCATCTCAAATGTAAGAGATTATTCTATGTTGGAAGTATGTATTTCTTCACAAAACACTGCCAGAGTATCATTCTCCATGATGCTTAAAGTAAGTCTTATATTCGGTATCCTCAATCGCTTCGAGGTTCGACCCCGGCCACGTTTAGCCAGACCAAACCTCAGCCATGCAACGTGTTCGACGATTTATCATGGGTAGCATGGGATACATGTGCCCATAGGATTTTTCATAAGAGGACACTTGGTTAATTAGAGTTGAACATTTCTTACTCGAGAAAGCAAAAGCCTTACCTACCTTTGGAAAAAAGCAAGTTCTATTTCTCTTTCTCATGTAGGTGTTAAAGGTTGGTCGATTGAAGGCATGGAACAAGGGTTGATCGAAGACAGATTGCAAGGTCAACGAAGGTAGGTTGGAAGGTCTCTAGTCGATGAAGGCAATAAGGTAGTAGGATCAAGGAAGTATCTCTTGTAGGTCAGATTTGTTGGTCGAATCTATAGTTTGTCTCGAGTTCACAAGGATAAAGAGAGTATGAGTATCATAAATCAATAGATTGATCATTAGGTGTGTGGGATAAAAGTGTATTTATGTATGTGGTCACTGATGACAAGTTAGTCACCGAAGTTGTGTCAATTGCATTGTCGTCAGGTCTAAATGGAGATCCATTCAGGTCTCAATCGGTCCCTCAGTCTAGTATAAATAAATAATACCTAAGGTAAGGTATATATCAACAAGCGGAAATAACTTGCTGATAAGATTCTGTCGGGGTTGATTCTTCCACTTGCATATTTCATAGTTGGATCACGGGTTTTCCTTGAAAAATAGGATTCTGCTTTGGTGTCTGCATGGATCCCAAGTTTAAATCAATTCGTTGTTGTCAAATTGGTAGTCTGATCTCTAGCTAGAAAGTGGTGTCTTTATACCAGTTGTTATGATTATGGGGTAGGCTTATACTACCTTAAGGAACCCATGTTAAAGAATAGCAAAAACAAAGACAAACATCAAAATAGAAACAGGTTTTCATTGTTTATTTGTTAAGAACATCAATATGGGAATGACCATCCTTGGACTCACTGCATACAAACATCTAGTAACTCTACACAACCACTTTTCTTTCTTCAGCTATTGTAGAACCCATATTCTTTTCTTTTGCAATTGAAGATGAGAGAAAAAATGAAAATTTGGATGAAATATGCGTTGGTAACTAAAAATATTCATATGATAAATGAAATTAGTATGTTACCACTATTTTCTGAGAGGTGAATAGAGTTGTCTGAGTCGTTGCAGGCATCTGTCAATGTTTGAGAAAATATGAAGATACTTGAACTTTAAAACTTTCGATAAATAAATCCAGTGCATGTAGATCTCATAAAATAATACAAACACAAAAATTATTCAAATCATAAGACACATGATGTACCCTGGGAAAACCCTCCAAAATCTAGAGGATGAAAAACCCAGCAAACAATCCTTTGAGTATGATTGATAATGGCAAAGAATGATTTTATAACACTTTTCATATTGCTTGATAAGAGATATCTAAGCAGCACTAGAGAATAGAGATCATACGAAATATTGTCATAGCCTTGCCAAAGTGCATAGCACTCTAATAACAAGCTTATTCAGTCATACAATGAAGGTAGTAAATGGTTGGATGCCTTTTTTTTTCACTGTGAACGCTATACACACTGTGTGCACACTTACCACATTGCCTATTGTGCCTTCTTGTCTTGGTGCCAAGTTTTCACCTCGTAATTACCTCCCACACTGAAGGTATGTGTCCTCCATTAATTCACTAGTTTTAATTGTCTCTAACTGACTGTTAATTGATTGAACTTAACTTAATTGAAATGTAACTGAATGTAATTGAACTGAACTTAATGTAACTGAACTAAATTGAACTGAATTGAAATGAACAGAATGCAACTAAACTGAACTGAATAGAACTAAATGTAACTAAACTAAACTGAATGAGAACTAAATGTGAACTGAATAACTAATTGCTTGAACATTAGTTAGGAGTTTAATTGGATGTCTTTAGTGCTTCACCGTCAGTTCCATCCACAACAACCACTTTGCATAAATCATGGAATATAATCCTTAATTAACTGAAACTTGTTTTCCACAACTTAGACTTAACCGGTGTCTTTGCAATTCGAGTTCATTGGAGGTCTGACATAGGAAATTCGAATCTTTACTCTATCTCTATGCTCATCTCATTTATCATTAATTAATTATGCATGATCCATGAGTGTTTAATTAATTAATCATATTGATCATATCATACTCAGAAGAATTGTTTCCAACCTATGATCATATGTATTACCTCGAGTCATATAGTCATGCGCTAAAGTAAATCACTCTAGGGGTAGCTAATTCCTAAAGGAGATTTATATCATCTGGTGACCATGACTGGGCATACATCACATAGTATATCCTCATGACTTGATACAAGTCATATGGTCTTGATACAACACAAACCTCATGAACTTAATACAACATAAGTTCCGGACTTGATACAACACAAGTCACTGACCTTGATACAACACAAGGTCCTGATATTAATACAACATAAGATCCTGATCTTAATACAACATAAGATCATAGTATAGGAATCTCTCATACCCTCAAAAACCTATCTTGATACAACACAAGCTCTTAACTTAATACAACATAAGTCTGGACTTGATACAACACAAGTCTCATGAAGAGGTTTATGAACTTAATATAACATAAGTTCCAAACATGATACAACAAAACTCTCATGGAGAATACCTCATGATGTTGTACATTTAACCGCGTCCCAAATCCCCAGGGATATGACCTCTGTCACTATTACCAGAGAGATCGAGAGACTAAAGGAATGATAAATTCCCAAGCTTGATTAGGATGGAACCTCGCAAACTCATGTTTATTAGATTGGCTTGGCTAATTCGCCATTCGTGGGTGGTGTTGTTACATTTGACAAAAATATTTTTCCTACCACTGTGCATCTTTGATGGTATTCTAGCATAGTGTATATCCACACATTCAACATTGTAAACCTCAAAATGTGTAAGGCTATGGATTTAGCTTGCACTAACTATCTAGATCACTACTAATACTCAAACTCATCCTTATCCTGGTTAGAAGAAACCCACAAATGTATATTTGAAATATTAAAGATTCTAGACATATAAGAGATGTGTAGAAGAATATTTGAGGCCAAAATTTGTTGATTGTACAGCTCAAATCTAGAAATGAGATTCAATCCAATAACTAGGTGATCATCCCTATTGATAAAATAATGTTCAAGCATAGTGGCTACCTGGAATTTTACCTGAAAGAGACTTGAGATGCCTGACAAAGATGTGCAGAGAAAGATTTGTTTTTCTCTTGTTTGGCGTCTAAATCCAATGCAACAACCTGCATTCGGGTAAGTTCCTCTCCTCCATTTCTCTCGTCCTAGAAACTCATATTACTATGTGATCTCGTCTCAAATTCTGTTGGAAATCCTATTGAAGCATATGTTATTTAACCAATGCTTCTCTAGATAGGTTGATTCAATTGAGGAGGCTGCATGCTAGTTGCTTAGATTACCAGACATCTGGTAAGTGATTCAAGGAATGTGTTGTGTGAATACGAAGAATTATGCACGTCTCACATGATGTGTCAAGTTTATGTTATATTTTGTTTACAATTAGCTTTAATGTAGAAAACATTTCATGTTTATCGTTAGCTTTAATGTTGGAAACATTTAATGTTTACAGATTAATGCTAGAGTAATAGCATTACTTGGAACGTTGTAACATAGATGATCAAACATAGGATAGAAGCCACAAGAATTTATGTTCCCTCTTCCTTTGCTTCGAGAAGAGGCCAAATAAGACCACAAAATTTTTTATTGGTTGATATGAGAGTTTATATATTGTCATTGGTCCAGATAGCAGTCAAGACAAGCATGAGATAAATGTTGAAAACGACATGTACATTAAACTTTGGTTAAATATTTGTTTTCTTGGTTTTTGTGTAGGGAGTAATAGAATCGGCGTAAAGCTGATTCATAGAGTCCCTGCCAGCCCGAGGGAAAGGACTACTAACAACATTTTATTTTTATGATTGGAGAGTCAAATGATTATATACTTATTTATCACTCTTCTCCTTTTGCTTCTTAACTTCGACTAAACCATGGTCATCAAGTAATGTTTGTTGTGTAGAGTTTAAATGATTTGTTTAATTTTATTTTAAAGGTGGTTCACCATTTGTAAGAGGGCTAGTTCACCAGTAAATATGCCAACACCTGTTATTCCAAGTTGAGAAACAATGGATGGCCAGATTAGATAATCCACTCATTTATTACAAATGGGCTCAAGAAGAACATCATGCCACTTACAATAATTGAACTTGGGTAGGGAGGATAACAATCATTCCTCCCAACCACCCAAGCTACATCCAATGGACATCCTAAGTTGGTGTTGTAAAGCAAAGTTTCTTATGGCTACGGTTTAAGAGGCCATCAACGTACTGGGGTTGAAAGGTGGATGTATAATGTTCAGCAAGCATATATAAGCAATATTCAAATATTAGAATGGTTCATACCTTAGCCAAACGAAGGTTGATCCAAGCAGCCCTTCAATCTTCTTCTTGCTCCTCTTGCTCCAAGAGACCTGCAAAACGAATTATACCTTCCTCAAACCAACATGACCACATATAAAGAAATGATACTCAAATAAATATGAAATAATGATCTGACTAACATCATCATATGATCATAAACAGAGATTCAATCACACATTGAACAATGATTTGGGAAAAAGAAGGACATCACATCTTTATTAATCATGAAATGAAGTACAAGTATACCTTCTCTTAGAGTTGGCCACTTCATGAAACCTTGATTTGGTTCTGATGCTTCTCTTCTCCAAGGAACTCAGCCTCCAAGCTCTACAACACAAGGAGAATGCTTCTAGGGCAAAGGTGTGGGCAAAGAGAGCTCCAAATCCTCCAGCATAATAATGCAAAGATTCAAGTCCCCTCTCATGGACCTCCCTACCTCTATTTATATGCTTCATGAAGAGTTAGGTTCGAAGACAAAGTAGTTACAACTGAAGGAGTCAGTTGCATAACTATCTAAACAACCCAAATTACCCAAATTTCAAAATATAATTTTTTGAAATTTTTAGGAGGCATACGCGGGTATTATATAGAGAAAGTCACGTAAGTACGCGGGTTTCCTTTAGGAAACTCATGTACACATCAAACAACTCATTTTTAGGGTATTTCTAGGAATTTTTAGACTTTGGTGTCTTCTGGAAAGTTTTAGCTAACATAGATACCTTTCCAACAGTGTAAAGATGAGGTCAAACAGAGTTACAAAACTCTAGATATGGATACTCCAAGTTAGGTGTTTTTTCAGTGACTTTCATGAAGTGTCGTCATGGAAGTGTCGACATGCGACCGAATCATGGGAAAGTGGTCATAGGTATAGATGTGTCATTTTGAGCTATAATAGATGCCCCCTAATGTATGAGGTTAGAGGGGAAGATGATACCCAAAAATACATTATAAAGGAAACAACTGAGTATGGAGAGAGCAGAGAATCCAAGATCGAAATGCTCGAACAAAGGTACCTGAAAGAGAGATAAATGTCAGACAAAAAATGATCTCTGGGACATACAAGTCCATATACAAATCATCGCCATAAAGATACAGGTGAATCCAACATATGTATAACTAATGAAACTATCATAGTCGCTCGATATGCAAAAAGGCACCATATCAAATCTAAAGGAGTCATGGCCACAAATGAACAAGGTAGATCCATGCTCAACAATTGATCATAGCCACAAAAATACAAGGTGGATCTATGTCTCAGCAAAATGTCATATGAAGTGGGACAAGGTCTTGCGCAGCTTGGGCAATATCAACAAATGATGATGCTACTGTCAGCCCAAGGTCTTCAATCCAAACCACCCAAAAGGTACAAATCCTAACCATGCGAACCACCCAAAAGGTACAAATCCTAACCATGCGAATAAAGGAGTTGAGGTCAAACATGGAGGAAACTGTTTGATTACCGGTCAATAATGAGAACCGTTAACAAATGCGAGGGAAACCACCATTAATGAAAATGGTCCCCAAGGCACCTAGTACATTCTAACAAGTGTGAATACAAGGACTTGAAGTCGAACACTTGAAGAATCCATCAAGTAGGAGACATTAAGGTATTCCCACTACCTAATAGTGAGGGAAATTTCCAGTGATGACTACAATCCCCAAGGTACTATCATAGAACTCTAAATCTCATCCCCAGAGAAAGATGTGTTGTAGTCGATTGGAAGAGATCCGTTGGAAGGAAGGCATTAAGGCATCCTTCATCATCCAACACGAGGTAAGTCAAAGACTAATTGGATCTGGAATTGGTACTAAATTTCACAACAAGAAATGCTAAAGTCATGATGTAATAAACTGATACTAGGGAATGGCCGACAAAAGGTCAAGGCAACTGCAGAATGGCCGACAAAGGTTTAATCCTTGAACATTGAGCACGAAACAAAACTGGCTTAAGCAGCTTTTAACACAAAAGGACCAATGAAACAAATATTCAATGTAGGAGACATTGACATATTCCCCATATAATTGGAAAAGAAACCAACTAGAGGAGTAAAAACTCTGAATCAGGATAAGATAAAAAAACTAGGACCCAACTGTTGATAGACTCAAAACGGGTGCTTTGTTCAAGGAAACAAGACTTGCTGCCATGACGTAAAATACATGTGAATGAAATTCCCTTCCCCTATTTCTTGTAAAGGTTTAACGAGTCCAAGAAAGCAAACTTGGGACCATCTTCATTTTTGGAAAGCTCAAAGAAAAGACAGAAGAATGCTTGATAAAGCACTGATTCATGGATTTTACGAGCTCGAACTAGTACATGATCAACGGTGTTTTCATAGTTTAGAGAGTCTAAAAACTCCAAAGAAGACTCCAGGGGGGTGCTTTTTCATCCAATTTAGTCTCCTGAGGCCGGAAAAGTATAAAACAAACCACAGAAGAACTCTCTTAGCTTCTGAAGAAGTAAGGTGCACCTTTTTTGAATTTAGTCAAGAAGGTCCAAAAAAGGTTAAATTACCACCTACCCAATGCTCCTTCAAAAGAAGCATATAGCCTGAGTTTTACAAGTGTGAAGGAAGGCAAGATCACTCAAAAAGATCCATTTGATTATGAGAAATGGGGCTTGCAACAGTAAACTCGATGCTTTGTTCTTTAGGGTTTAGCGAGCATGACAAAGACATAAAGTACACTCAGAATATTTTTCATGTTTTGGTCTAGAGCATGAAAAAGAGAAAACTAAGCTCATACCAGGGGTTCCTTTTCCGTAAGTTTAGTCCCTCGGGTCTGGAAAAGTGATAAACCTATGCCTCGGAATACTCTTCTCAATTCCAAAGAAAAGAGAGTATTCCTTTCTCGTATTATTCCACATGGTCCAAGAAAGTGATAACCTACCACCAATGTGGATTCCCATTCACATATTCTTAACGAGCCTGAATGGACAAGTTTACTCGGCAGTCAAGTCTATTATGAGGTGTTGGACTTGGGCCTAAAGAAACTCAATATCTTTCATGTGAAGTTTTAACGAGTCCGAAAAATTCAACTCGCGACCTCCTTATTGTTTATAACAAGCTCAAAGGAGAGCAGAAAGAATGCTCTAAATGCGAGGAGACGAGAATTCTAGGCAGGAGAAACTAGTTCCAAGCGCAAGGAACAAACCTATGCATAATGCAAGGAACATGAACAGGATAAAGACACTCAGTGAATGTCTCCTAAAGGTAAAAGGTGTCAAGTTGTAAAGGAAAAAAGATACAAGGCTTAGCGACGATGAGAACAACAAGACAAGGCCAGTAAACAGTTGTGAATCCAACTAAGAATCTTGTCTCCAAGAAACAACACCATCAGGATCATATTCAGAAGAAAAGTTCTAATGCAGGTCACTTTGGTAGAAACACGTGTGACTTTGATCTCTTCTACAAAAGGTGAGCTCAAGGCAGAATCAAACAAAGAAGATTCTATAGCACCAAGGCTTGAGGGTTTATAATCAGTAAGATCAACCTCAGAAGGAGAGCAAAAATCAATAAGGGATATAAAGTTTGCAGGAACAAACTCAATATCACGGTAGTTGAAAAATTCATAAGAAAAATCAAACTCATCAAGATCACTGACTTGATGTTCAAAGGAAGAGTCAAAAGACTCAACAAGACCAACATAAGAAGAAAGGTTAGGGTTACTAGGAAAATCAGGGTTATACTTAGTCACAACTAAACCAACATCCAATAGAAGATCAGACTGTATCAAAGACTCTAGGAAGGCTTCATCCGAAGGAAGGAGATCATCTGAGATAGGACACATGTCTAAACTTTGAAATGAATAGATAGAGTGGAGAGCAGGCTCCACAGTCTGTATAGGATGACTCACCTGGTCAACTATTGGGACCAATTCCTGAGAAGGTAAGCACAAAAACAGAGGCTGCTTCTCAGTAGCAATTGAACGCAAAGGACATGGGGCAACATAGCTCACCTGTGGCGGGGTAGTGTCTATAGAAACACTGGGAATTGATAAATGAAAGACCGGGTCTTTGATTGGGTCAGGAGACGGATCAAGAAAATCCAACTGATCAATAGTGCCAATTTCTTCGCCATGATTAAAGTACATCACGAAAGAATGTTGACACCACAGCTTGCATGGTATAGACATAATCATGTCCAAGGAGCATATTGAAGTCCAAGGGGTCTTCTAATACCATGAAGTCAATTAAGACAGTCTTCCCACCCAAAGTAACAAGTGTTTGAGAAAGAATTCCCAAGGCTATACAAGTTCTTCTATCAAACGCTAGTAACTGACTAGATGTCAACACAAGGCTAGGAGATCCCATGCCTTGCCAAGAACGAGAAGACAAGATACTAACTAAGGCTCCTTCATCAACAATACAACGAGCAATCATGTAATGTTCAACTTTGACCTTTATCTGGAAAGGTGCATCAGAAGGAAGGCGCGGCTCAACTAGAATATCCTGATAAAAGGAAGCAATCCAAAAGCTTGGTGGGGTTGATCTGAAGCGAGTTCAGTGCCCCCTTGTTCAGTAATTTTTGAACTGGCAGTGAAGAAAATGTGACTAGCATACACTTCACTCTCCAAAGGAAGAGTGGGATTGTTCGACAATGGAACCGATTCAACCGCTTCATGAAAGTCACTCTCCGAAGGGAGAGTGGGATTGACCAAAACTAAGGTTGGTTCAATCACATCAGGATCACTCTCTGAAAGAAGAGTGGGATTGACCAAACATGAGATTGGTTCGACCACTTGATCAACCAAAGGTTGAGTAGGTTGTTTAGAAACTATAGGTTGTTCAGGAGAAGGAAATTCTTAAGTCTCGGACCACACTCTCCGCACCTCTACAATAGCAGGGCACGGGTGAGTAAGATTATATCCCTCGCATAACTTACAACGGAACTTAAGTTTGTACTTCGAACGACCAGTTTTCTCAACGGTGTCAGCATGACTAGCAGTGGATGACTATTTTCTCTCAACATGATCTACAGAGGGTGAGAGTTTTCCCCCAGCATGACCACCAGAGGCTGGGTGACTGGGTCCAATCTGACTAAGAGAGGGTGGTTGTTGAAAAACTTCAGAATGATAAAAAATGGGATGACCATGAAACCAAACTCTTCGCATCTCCGCAATAGAAGGGCATTTATAAGTAAGGTGGTCTCCCTCACAAAGCTTACAAGGAAACTTTGGCTTCTGTTTTGAACGGGTATTCTTTCCAACAACGTCAACATGACTCGCAGTGGCTAACGGATTGTCTCCAACATGAACCACAGAGGCTGAAAGAATCCCCCCAGCATGACTTGCAAAGGCTGAGAAACTGGGTCCAACATGACTTGCATAGGTTGGACGGGCACCATCAGCATGAACAACAGAGGCTGAATGGTTAGGATCAACATGCTTTGTAGCAGTTGAGTGTGTGCCCCCAACATGAACTGCAGAGGTTGGGTGGATGGATCCAACATGACTTGCAGAGGTTGGATGGGGAGGTTCAACTTAAACATCAAAGGTTGAACGGGTGCCCTCAGCATGAACTTCAGAGGCTGAGTGACTGGATCCAACGTGACCTGGAAAGGTTGGAATGATCCCACCAGCATGATCAATAGAGGTTGTATGGTGAAGATCAACTTGACTTGCAGAGGTTGAGTGCTTATATCCAACATGACCTGCAGAGGTTGGATAGGTGCCCCCAGTATGAACTTCAGAGGCTGGGTGGTGAGGTTCAACTTGACTTGCAGAGGTTTAACGGGTGCCCCCTTTCTTATGTGCCCTCTTCCTATTCCTTCTTCTTTTACTCGTTTTAGACTGTCGGTTACTAGTATCAATACTTTCATCGCATGAGGTAGAAGGAGGAGGAGAATCAACTACAGGTGAAGGGGAAGTAGTGTTTTGATGCCCTTGATATAAGGAGCTTACTTGAGAAGCATCATGAGCATTCAGGATAGTTGGAGTGGAAAACAACCACACCGATAGCCCTAGGGTGAATCCAGGCATATTCAAGGTGGCCATCAAAGGAACACCAGCATTCCCTATGAGAGGAATAGTACAAGGAGTTCCCAACTTGGGGATCTCTTCATTGGTGTTCAAAGGGGTGTTAGACATAGTTTCAAACAAGGAGACAAATTCTAAGGTCAACAGGAAACCAAAAGTACCAAGATCACACCTGAAGGCAGACTAAGTACAGACAAACAACACAACACTCACTAAGAAATTCCTAAAGCCAAATAGACAAACATGTATAAGATATAATTTCCAAAAGAAAGATGATAGACAATTACTTGGCATCCCTGTAAATGTTCTTAGGCACAAGCGAAGGAATCATCCACCGCCCTCCCACACCTTCTACCGAGGTTACCTTCCAAGCCCGTCCAAGGTCAACCAGAAATAGCCTTCCGGTGTACCTGTGTATGAACCCTAGATGTCAAAGACACTAAAGGCTACCTTAACTATATTGAAAGCCTGAAATCCTATCTAAGACAAAATCCCCAAATGTGCAAAAACCTTGGTCTACGCTTTGACAAGGAATCAGAGGGTTATCTCCTCAGTCCAAGCCTCCACGCGACCTTGTGCTTAACTCTCGTTTGAGAGGAGCTTCCCAGATAGAATCAACATAGAAAAGGGTTTACTTAGTGATTGGCCAACTACGTTTGAAATTTTAACACTTGTGGGGAGTTTAAACTCCCTATCCCACAAGTCTAGCCCGAGCTAGTTGGTGTATGAGCCTATAAAAAAATTAAATACTAATTTTTAAATTATATCGTTTATTTTGAGGGTTGTTTTTAGACAGAGGGTAAATGGCATGAAACTTATGTGGTATTTTGACTCAGAGTTGAAACAAAATGACTAAACAAAGAGAATTGAAATGCAAAAAGCAAAAACTATTCTCTTTTTCTTTTTCAAATAGAAAATTGAAAGCCACAAAAGAACAAATTATTTTTATTTATTTTTTCAAAAACAATGATATGCCATGCAATCTAGACTAAAAAACTAATCTACATGCATATAAAGCAAACATGTGTTTTTTTTTCTTTTTCTTTTATAAATGCAAAATAAACACTACCTGCAAACTAAATGTATGTAGATAACAAGAACAAAGCAAAAGGAACTTTGCTATACAACCACCAAACAAACTCTAGAATTCCCTAAAGTCAGTATAAACCCTACTTAAAAGGAAGGATTGCATAAAATACAAGTCAACTATTTTGGCATGGTTAAGTTAACCAACAAAAGAAGAAGGAAACAAACACCAACAAGCTTCTGAACTCAGACAAATATCATTGACAGAGGCTGACCAAAAACATAAGCCAAAAATCATGCCAAGCAAAGGGGGTGGGGGGAAAGAGCAAAGAGAAAACCCTAATGCTATAAAAAGGCTTACCACATAGATAAAGAACAACCAAAACGGATGACACTAACTCCCTGGAGTCATGCACCTGCAGAGGACACCAAAATACCTACCAAATAGCCCACAACAGCAGAAAAAACCACAAAAATGAGGAAAAACACTATTTTAGGGGCACACGCGGGTTGTACTACTGACAGGTCGTGTGTCATACGCGGGTTGACAGTACAGCAAGTCGGGTGTACAAGCACACACGGGTTGTACCACTGACAAGTCGTGTATCATATGTGGGTTGACAATATAGAAAGTCACATGTACCAAACCAGACACGCGACTGTTCAGTCTACAACTCGCATATGGGTGGAAAAAATCCCAAAAAAAGGTAAAAAAATACCTTAGGAAGGCAAGGGAGATGTTCTATCAGACTGATAAAGTGTTCCTAAGTGGCAATAAAGACCTGAAACCTTTCAAAATACTGAAAGAAATACAAAGAAACCCCGAACAGACAAGGCTCTGCCCAGTGGAGTTGCTAGTTTTGTTGTAAAGCAAAGTTTCCTATGGCTAGGGTTTAAGAGGCCATCAACATACTGGGGTTGAAAGGTGGATTTATAATGTTCAGCAAGCATATACAAGCAAGATTCAAAGATTATAATGGTTCATACCTTAGCCAAATGAAGGTTGATCCAAGCAGCCCTTCAATCTTCTTCTTGCTCCTCTTGCTCCTCTTGCTCCAAGAGACCTACAAAACGAATTATACCTTCCTCGAACCAACATGACCACATATAAAGAAATGATAATCAAATAAACATGAAATAATGATCTAACTAACATCATCATATGATCATAAATAGAGATTCAATCACACATTGAACAATGATTTGGAAAGAAGAAGTACATCACATCTTTATTAATCATGAAATGAAGTACAAGTATACCTTCTCTTCAAGTTGGGCACTTCACGAAACCTTGATCTGGTTCTACTTCTTCTCTTCTCCAAGGAAATCAGCCTCCAATCTCTGCAACACAAGGAGAATGCTTCTAGGGAAAAGGTGTGGGCAAAGAGAGCTCCAAATCCTCCAACATAACAATGCAAAGATTCAAGTCCCCTCTCATGGACCTCCCTACCTCTATTTATATGCTTTATGAAGAGTTAGGGTCGAAGACAGTAGTTACAATTGAAGGAGTTAGTTGCATAACTATCCAAACTATCCAAATTACCTAAATTTCAAAATATATTTTTTTTGACATTTTAAGGAGGTGTACGCGGGTATTATATAGATAAAGTTGCGTATGTATGATGGTTTCCTTAAGGAAACTCACATACACATTAAAAAAAAAACTCATTTTTAGGGTATTTTTGGGCATTTTTAGACTTTGGTGTCTTCTGGAAAGTTTTAGCTGTCATAGATACTTTTCCAACGGTGTAGAGATGAGGTCAAACGGAGTTACAGAACTCTAGATATGGATCCTCCAAGTTAGGTGTTTTTTCAGTGACTTTCATGAAGTGTCGACATGCAATGGAATCATGGGAAAGTGGTCACAGGCAGAGATGTGTCATTTTGAGGTATAACACTTGGGGAGTTACCTAATGGATTTCCTTTATGTCTAAATTTATTACTAAAAGTCTATTTTATTTCTTCAAACTATGATTTCTTAAGAATATCACTCCTTTCCTTGAACATATTATAGGAGGTTCAAGAATTACCAAATTTATGATGGCACCATGCACCATGTGTTAGTAGTTAAACCATAACCTACATTCAAAGGCCATATGATAATATTTTAATTTATATATTCATTTGGTCTCACCTAATTTTAAGCAAGTGTATTCTATACATTGAAGAGTCAAACATGGAATTATGGAGACTACTCTTGGGAATAAAAGAGCCCAAGACCAATCAACGAAGGTGAAAAATATATAGTTATGGTAACATTCACACAATCAATCACCTAAGTTATTGACCACTTTCAAGAAGAATAGGATCCCCAAGCCCTAATGGGTGGATGGTGCAATTTTATCTGGACTTCTTTAATATGCTTGGAAATGACATCTTCTGGGTTATGGAGAAGGTTAGTGCCTTGGGATTAGCCTTGTTGGGTACCATTATACAAATAGAGACATTTTCAAGTCCATTCATGTATGAGAGTTGATGCTTCAAATGGATTTTACAAAATCCATTTTCATAGACATCAAAATGAAATTTGTGTTATATCTCTAATAATATTAAAATAAAGCAAGCATGGAATGTTTTGGAAGCATTTGTATTGGTGCTTGAGTATTCCTAACCCCAAAACTTCAAGGGTTTATTGGGAAGTCTAGGACACACAAATGTTAATGACAAAGGGTTGAGGGAGGGATGAAAAGAGGGGTACCAGTGTTTCAATCACAAGCTTCCATGATGCACAATGAATGATACAACTTCTTTCCTCTTAAAATTCAAATTCCATGGTGAAATTACTATAGCCACAAGTATGGATACAATCTTATCCCTTAAGGAGGGGTTTTTAAAATTATGATATTTCATGATGTAAAGTCCTACAACGAGTCCATATTTTGATGAAATAACATATTAGACCATGTTTCATAGCATCTCGGGCAACGGAAATATTTTAGATTAAATTTTCTTTCTTATTAACAAAATGACCACTAAAGTCAAAATGAGAGGATTAATCAAACCATGTAGGCGTTATAGTTTTCTTCGAAGTTCAAGGTTCTAAATAATGCACCTGCCATGGCCGTTGGGAGAAAATTATAGCCACAAAAAACTAAACCCACATGACCTAACTTTGGTCCAAGAAATATATATCAATCCCACCCATATCCAATTATTGGACACTTACATGTGAAAATTGCTAGACAAATCCTACACAACTTAACCAACTCGTTCATAGAGAAATGTTAGGATAATAAGTATGTAAATTAGGAGATATCTCGACATTGAGCCTCAATTAATATGAACTCAAATAAAATCATGCATTCCCTTCACAATAAGATAGATCAACTTTGGTATTGATTATGGAGATATTTGTACAAACTCAATAGGGAGGACCCGTGCTCTATAAGATTTGACATGAAAAAATCCTTTATTTGTCCAAAATATATCCCTAAATTGTGTAGAAATTGCAACTCTGATACCATGTATATATAGAGCCTTGATGCAAAGAAGAAGCATGGGAGGTAGATCTTGCTACAAGATAATTCTCATAAGCATACACAAGGAAAATAGAGAGAAGATAGAGAGACTGAATCACGTGAAGAAGAGATGAATATTGGAGTGTATCTTTCCATTAAAATAATGATGAATAATAGTGTACATAAATAATACATCCCCCATATGTAAATTCGAGTTGTATAGGATACAACTCATCTATCTTGGAAAGCAGACTTACTAAATATGATAAACCCCCATAGGTTGCTAAAGCACTTTCCTAATCAGTGAAGGACCTCACAAATTAGGTAAAGCATGAGTGAGTTGTCGTGGATAATGGAAAAACATTCTAATCATGGAATTGGGGGAGAAAATCATGGAGGATGGGTTGGAAACAAAAGTTAATAGTTTCCTAGTTAACTAGCTTTATCTTATCCACTGAAAAGCACGATAAAACCAATATAAAGACAAAATCTACAGGAAGGCACGGTTACTAATTATGGTAGTCAATAAAGTTGGAAGGATCTAACCAGAATCACGATAAAGGCACTCCTAGGGTGTATATGGCAATTGTTGACCCAGTGGTGCAAGTGGATGCCAACTATATATGCTAGTAGGAAGGAAATTAATTAGAAATGATTAAATATTTTATCCCAATTATGAAGTGGGTTTATAATATCCCAACACCCCCCTTTAATTATGACTTTATGATGATATTTCTGAAATAATCATATGCAAATAGATGCATATAGGTGTATATAGGGCCAAACAATAAGGCTATGGTCACCCTTTACAATTATTAATGTCCGGAAAAACTGAGGAAAGAGGCAAAACCACATGGGGAAAATCCTCCCTCAAGAAAGGACAAAGCACAAAATTTGAAACATATCTTCAATTATGTCTTTATCTTCACTTGAATGAATTGAATGAAATGCTTCTCGTGAAAGACTTCATGAAGAAATTTGTAGACTCCATGATCATGCACTAAAGTGTAGAATGTACAAGAAACAAGAGGAGAGACTCCTTATATCTCATTGTCTGATGAAGTAGGAGCATTATCTGAATGTTTCTTGTTGCATTCATACTCTGATATGCAAACACAATCTGAAAAGGAAAATATATATGTGCATACTCCTTCCCAGAGAGTACAAAAATTAAGACAATCAGTTACATAATCACCTCCTTGTATAGTTGCAAAATGGTGATGTAGATCACATATCTTTCTTCCAATATGGTGTAGATTGATATATCAGAAATATTATCATATGGAACAACAAATACCAAATCTATAGTGTTTCCATGAGGATAAAGGGATAGAGAAGAAAAATGTTGAGCAACTGGGGAAAACCGATGAGTGTAAAAATTTGAATCATAGATGGACTTGATATCTAAACCATAAGTGTTAGGAATATATCCAAGCATGTGTAATATAAGTACAATGATGACTAAGGTCATGTATAACCAACCAATGAAAAATAGATAAGACTTAAAACCATTAAATATAAGTAACACTACATAAGAAACCAACGGGAATTGTTGTAATCTCATAGATCACATAAGGTTACCATTAATACACATATAGAATCATATAAAAATACAGAGACAAGAGACAAGAATAGATAGTAGAATAACATATTATATTATAGAATCACATGAGGGTCCATACATATACAAAACTGAACCAAGTTCTTAACTAGCTCAACAACCTATTATATATGATTACAAAACGGTTTATGAGTAACTACTTATCAGTTCGGCCAACCGACACGACCTTTGGAGGCCGGCCTAATCTCCAATTAGCTAGTTACCTCAACTAGTCAACTCATTGACTAGCTCCTCCAACATCTCCCCCAGGAACAAAATATTTCTTCATCCCGAAGAAACAGGGGAGGTGCAAAAGTCTACCTTAAGTAGCTTCCTTTTCATTGTTCTATATTCACGGGTTGTGCAGTCTACTTCGACTATGGCTTCTACCGAAATGGCCAATTGGTGTTGAAAATATGCCCAACTGCAGAGAGCTCTCTGGATGTCTATGGTCAAGGTGGTAAGGCTAGATAGAGTCATCATTTTCTCCTAAATTGAGAGTTCTATAATATTGTTCATGTCGAGCCCCAAAAATTGGGCTTTTTCATCTGTTGTGTCCTTCAATATTTTCATTTTTGGACAAATTGTGTCTAGTTTGTCGATGCTGGAAACAGCCTGGTTTACCCATTTATGAGATTGTCTCTCCAGCTTCATTAGTTTCATTGTTTCCAATACAATTTGGTATTGTATTGTGCTCTTCATTGCTTCATCAAGACCCTGTTGATTTTCTAGTGTCTTGATATGTTCGCGGGTTTCTCGAGCCTGTTGAAAGACTTGGCCATAATGGGTGTACCAGCTGCACAGTACTTCTTCTGTAATAGCTGACTCCTCTAGATGTTCTTGCAGTACCTTATGTGATTATGAAAATGTTGTGTACTGTTGTCTTAGTAACATGTATGTTTCTTCTTTTTTCTCTTCTTTATTAGTTTGTAGTTGTGCTTGAATGGTCGACACGACACTCTCGAATAGTTGGTATGCTTTCTCCAATGGTTTGTCGGTGTTGGTCTCTTCTGGTCCTGGTATCACTGTCTGTGTTAAATTCCTGCATTTAGTCATGAATTCAACTTGTTTTGTCTTCATTTTTTCAATTCGTTCTTGTATTGTTTGGTTTCTTGTTGATGCTTCTTTGGTGAGTGCTCCCAAGAGTCGGTCCAACACTCCATCTCTTAACTTTGGTGTTTCGATTGCAAAACCCAATCCTAACTATTGAAGGTGGATCACGGTCGGTTCCTGTTGTGGCGGGTGGTGCTCTTTTTCGTTTTCTCTTATGTTTAGACTTGTGGACCACTTATGACCCTGTTGGTACTGATGTTGCCTGCTGTGGTGTTTGTTGCTCTTCAGTCGGTGGATTCTCAGTCGACTGAACTTCTGTTGCAGTAGGATTAGCGTGCTGGGTTTCCTAAATGGGGTTTTGTGCTTCCAATGGTGGTGAAGATGGTGGTTCTAGATTATGAGGACACGTTGGTGTTGGTAGTGGTGATGATAAATGGTCTGGAGTTAGAGGGGTGTTCAGAAGATGGCTTGTCGGCATGGGGTTTTCAACTTCCGGTTGTAGGTTGACAGGGTTGTCAATTCCTTCATCTTCCATGAGGTTGTCTATTTCTGCATCTAGTGTTGCTTGATTATTACCTTCGATGGAAAGTAATACCCTATCTACCTCATTGACCAAAAGGTTTTGGAAGTTTGGTGTAAATGATGAAATGTGGGCTACAACTACGGTGGATGTTGGGTCAGGGTTGAAAATGTATGATGATTTGATAAGTCCTATGAATGATGGTGGTGATGAAACCTGGTCAATTCGTAGAGTGAGACTTTGTCGGGAAGAGCTTGACTCGACAATTTTATGGGTGGTGGTGTTCTGCTGGGATTTAAGGAATAGATTTGGCAGATTGTTGATAAATCGTTGAAGTTCAAAATCTTTGTCAATTTTTTCCTTAAGGGTTCTAGGGATGATTCCGTTGTAGATTGGTGATATGGCCATGGTTGCATATGTTGTTATTCTAGTCGGATAAGGTCTTGGTGAGTCTAGAGTTAGGTCAATATGATTTGTTTCAGGTGCGGTAGCAGTTCTTACCTTTTTAAGCATGCCTTTCTTTGCTCCTGATTCGACAAACTGCTTGAATTGGGTCTCAACAGATACCTTGTTTATTGCAGCATCCTCCAAGATGTTGGCAGCAGTAGCAAGTAGTTTGTCCTCATCTTTTGACTCCTCTGGTAAGATGAGTTTGCGCTTCCCTTTCCCTTTTGCTTGAGTTTCTTTATTTTTTCTTGATGTTGATATTTCCTTAGTTATTTTCTGCAAATTTTCATTTGTCATGGCATATTCTAGGTTGTCTGATTGATTTTCTTCCTCTATCTGTTCTTCTTCTCTCTCCTGCTATTGAGTCGAGACTATAGTGCTTTGTTTTGTCGGTGTGACAACCTGTTGTTTAGTCAGTACATTTTCAATTTGGAGGGGGGTTTTCTCTTCTGTCAGACTATCATCCGAAGTGAAAGTACTAATATGAAGGTTGAATTCATAGTCCTCCTCCTTCTCTTGGTCAGCCAATGGTTCTATGATGAGTAGATTACTTTCTTTTGCATCCTCTGGTATGGCGATTTTGGTTTTGGACTGCCTAGCCAACCTTGTGAATATCTCCTCGACTGTTGGGTAGTAGTCGAGCGGCTTTACCTTTGATATTGACCCTTGCTTGTGCTATATTGCTATGTGGTCAAGCTCTAGTTGGATATGTGATGTAGGAGGTAGACATATTCAGATGTTTTGAGGCACCCTCCATCTGGCTGTTCGGGCTTTTGCACTTTGAAACCAGTGTTCCAGGAACACTTTTCTTTATTCTTGTTCTAGTTGGTTTCTAGCCATTGAAAAAAGCTTGAAGCACCACATATGAAACCAGGATGGCTCCAAGAATTATTTATGCCCGACTCAACATAGGTGGTACATAGCTATCCATATAAAGAGTGATGGGAATTTGATTATTGCACCTGATTCCTGGCACTTCTCGCAGATGGATTTGAGAATATCGGCCATGCATTGAGCCCAACAGTATATCTTTCTTGTGCTTACTATGCATTCGACAGCTTCTAGCATGTCAAGCTTCAAATCACAGCCGCGTCCCGTGACAGTCAGGATTGTGGATATGATTTGGCCACAATTTGGGTGTGGTGGCTTGGACTTGCCCGATTATTAACCCTTTTGAGTTTTTCCCTATCGATATTCCCATTAGTCTTTAGATAATCCTTCCTTGATTCCTACAGGAATAGGTTCGCCTTTGTTGGATAGCCCAGTGTGTTTGTAAATGGTTTCGACTGATATTTCCACCGGTGTATCGAAGTAGAACTTCCCATTGTGGTACCAACTGATTATGAATTTTACAATAGTTTCCTTCGTTCCTCCAAAACTTTCCATGAGAGGTGCATTCGAAAAGTTCATAATGGTGCTATGGTTTACCTTCTTTGCTTCCTTTGTCATCCTTGCCTTACCCCAGTAAGCCCATTCTTTGATTTCTGCCTAGTGGCGCGCCCATGAAACTTCCTGTACTTTCGCATTTTTAATTTTTCGTAAGCATTTCACTAGTGGACTTACGGCGGATTCCATCTCTTTTAGTTTGGCTTTCATGACTCTAGTTTGTTTTGGGTCCATTTTGTCGATTTTCGATTTGACTTTCTTGTTAGTTGATTTGCTCACGGGGGTCTGGTAATTCTGTTGCTCTAGATCTTAATGAAATAGTATGTGGTCTTCGACTGGTGTAGTATTTATAGGCGGAGCATATGGCGGTCTTGTCGATGGTGCTATTAATGGCGGACTTGATGGTAAAGGACGCTCTAATGAAGACTGTTTTAATACGCTCTGGTTTCGGCACTCCTTTTGACTGTAGTCATGATGGGTTGATTTGACGTTTTGATCCTCTTGTCGATGATGAAGGTATGGTCGATCTGCGGTATCTCGATGGTGAAAATGTCGATTATTGTCGAATGGTAGTCTACTACACCTGTCGAAGTTCATTTTAGTTTTCCTTGATTTTTTTGGGAGTTTAGGTTTTTGTTTTTTCTAGTTTTTTCTAGTTTTTGTTATTTGTTAGCAGTTATAAAACCACTTTTCTTTTTTATTTATTTTTATTTTTATTTTTAGTTTTGGTACCGTTTTAGTCGGGCACCGTTTACCAGTTTCTGAAATACTATGCCTTGTAATGTTCTCAGTCGAATTGATCCATTGGCATTGATTTCTTCAACCATGTAAGGTCCCATCCATTCGGTATGGAGTTTCTTTGGTTTTCCTTTCACCCGGCTATTGTATAGTAATGCAAGGTCTCCGACCGACAAATTCTTATTTTTGATCTTTCGGTCGTGCCAAGCCTTCTATTGTTGCTTCTGAATTTCTTGGTGTTGTATAGCAAGTAGTTGATGTTCTTCTAGTTTCACTAACTACATTAATCAATCCTTTCTTATGTATTCGACATTGATATGCAATATGTCAGCTATCACTGGTGTTTGTAGTTGGAAATGTAAAGGAACAACTCCTTCTTGGACGTAGACTATTCAAAAGGGTGTTTGATTGGTCGAACATTTATATGTTGTTCTGTACACCCATAATACTGCAGGGATTTTCTCGTCCCAATCGTCTTTGTCAATATTGCAGACTTTTGTTAGACCCCTTGTCAATTTTTTGTTGAATGCCTCTATCGCCCCGTTCAACTGAGGGTGATAGGTTGTGCTTCGTCGGTGGTCAATTTTGAATTGTTCTGTTAGTGTTGTGATTGTTTTATTGATGAAGTGTGACCCTTGGTGACTGATTAAGGTTAGAGGGCAACCAAATCTTGTAATGATATTTTCATATATGAATTTAGCCACCATAGCCCTAACTATTGGATTTTCTTAGTAGTTGTATCCGACTGAAAGTGTCCCCCTGCCGGTCAATAGTGTGTTTCATGCATAATGTTTTCTCATTCATGTTCTAATACACATCGATGGATTACTTCATCCAAACCCATTTTATATAAGAATCCATTAACGAGAGTGTATGGTGCAGCTTTCATGGCTAAAATTTGCTTCTTTTTCGTGCTCATTCCATCCGGTGGTTGACCATTCTCCTAGAATTGTGTTATTTATTAATTCTACAGGAATGGCTTCTATTCGAAATAAGTGTGTTTCCGGCAAGTCATCTTCGACTCTTGCCGATTCCTCCCCTATGTCGATTGTCAACAAGTGGTCGGGTCCGATATTCAATCATCCTGGTCGAACTACTACTTTAAATTCAAATTCTTGGAATAGTAATAGCCAATGACAGATTCTCCCATGGTGTAAAGGTTTGTTGACGAGGTCTTTTAGTGCTTGGTGATCGGTATAGAATATGACGGGGTTAGCTAGTAGGTAGTGTTGATTCTTTTGAAGTGCAAAGACCATGCCTAATGCCTACCTTTCTGTCATTGAGTAATTGTGTTTTGCCTTGTTTAATTTTCTGCTTTTGTATATGATTGGGTAATCCATTCCGTCCTCCCCAGGTTGTGTCATAATTGCACCTATCACTAGGATTGAAGCATCAATATGCACATGGAATTTGATCGACCCGTTTGGAAATATGAAAATTCATGCTTCGACTAGTTTTCTTTTTAATGTGTCAAAAGATATATCACATTCTTATGTCCAGTCAAACTCCTGATCTTCTCTTAACAATTATTCCAATGGGTAAGTCATATCTAAATAGTATCGGATGAATTTTTTGTAATACCCTGTATGAACCAAGAGTACTCTAACATGTTTTGGATTAACAAGTGGTTTTAAGTCGGGGATAATTTTTATTTTAGTGAAGTCAACCTTGATACCTTCTTTGCATACAATATGCCCTAGTAGGATTCCTATAGGGGTTAAGAATATGCATTTTTTATATTGAGAGATAATTGAATCTGTCGGCATCGTTCCAACATAAGGCTTAACCACTTATAATGGTATTTCAGCATGTAATAGATCGTCCAATTATCGAAGTATACTGCTATAAATGTATTCTTGAAATGTCTTGACAACTATTCTTGAAAACATTGCACGTGCATTCTTGAGACCGAATGGCATTACTCGGTAAGCAAATGAGCCAAATTCACATACGAAAGTTATCTTTTTCTGATATTCCTTGTCTATTGGTACCTAATTATATCCTGAGAATCCATCTGTAAATGAATAGCATTCATGTCCTATGACTTCATTTAATATCTCATCGGCGTATGGAGTCGGAAATGGATCTGTTAGGGTAACCTTGTTTAACTCTCAGAAGTCAACACAGATTTGTAGTTTTTTTGGGTCGTTATTTTTCGGTTGGACAACCATTTGGCTTGCCCATTCCAAGTGATCAATGGGGTAAATAATTCCAGCTGTCAACATATTATTGATCTCCTTTTTAACTATTTCTTTATATTTGTGAGCCAGCTTGTAAGGTCCTTTCTTGACAGGTGGGGCATCGGGTTTGATGTCTATCTTCATTTCGCCCATTTCGGCTACTAATCCTTTTAAGTCTTTGTAGTCTCACACAAATACATCTTGAAATTCTATTAATAAGACGACAATTTATGTAGTTTGTTCTTCACTCCAGTAATCGCCAATTTTTTCCATTTTCAGTCTATTATCATTCAAAATGTCGATTTCTTTAGTTTTTACTTTCGCATCCATCCATTTTGGTGCTTTAATTTCATTAATCTATTGACTACCTTCTTTAAACTCTGAAAATTTTGATGGAAAGTCTGTTTCCGTCATTCGGTCGGTATCGACTTCAGTATCGTTTTGACTGGTTTAATCGTCTTTGAGTGATCAGATTTCCACTGGAAACTTTTCCCATATGTATGTTTGTTTTCCAATTGGAGTCTTGTTGACTAAGGTATTTAGTTAGATCGAATGTGATGGCATGTTGCATTTGGTCGGCTTTTGTTTTGTGTCGACTTGTTATTAGTCGGCTGTATAATAATTTTTATTTGTTTTGTAGCTTCGACTAATCTTCTGTCTTCCGGTATAATGCTAAAGTCCTTAATAAAATTTTCTCTAAGTTCCTTCCACAGGAATGTTTCGCCTCGTGCTTCTTCCATTTTGTACCACTTATTAGGTAGGTCATCTAGTGTTGAGGGAAATAGGTGTGGCCATGTACGCTCATCTTTGTAACCAAGTCTTCTCCATTCTTGTTCACATATTCTTATATGATTTTATGGGTCTTGCCCTTGGATGAAGATAGGTATTTGTGCATGTTTTGTTAGCTTCCTTCCTCTGAATCTTTCTACGAAGAAATTCGAATTTGTTGTCCACGTTTGTAGTCTCGACTGATGGGTGTCTCACTATCGAGCAACTTGTCATGTAAATGTTTCGACCAGGCTTTGAAGTCGGCCATGTTCACCTAGGTTCTTAGAGACTTGTTCTACATGGAGAATTAGTGATTCTCTCTCTTTATACCAAAGACTATGTTTGTTATCTATTTTTGTTGGTGCTAAAGAGGGATATTCCCTTGTATTCTTCTCAAAAAAAATTGGAATAGCCGATTTAGAAAAGCATTGTCGAGTTGGTTTCTTCTGGACAGCTTGAATAGTCTAGCAACCCCTTGCTTGTGTTTCATAGTTTTCAACTTCCCAATCATATAATTCTGCATCCGAGTTATATCCAACCGATTCCTAGTTCCCTAGATGAATTTCTCCATAGATATTAGGTTTAGTATAATCTTCATTATTTTGATTCTGGTAGAGTTGTCGAACATCAACTTCTTCATCTATAAGTTTAGCCCAAGGTTCTCCTTGTGAAGGGTAAATGGGGAAAATCACTTTTTGTCCATTCCCTTTTAGTTTTATCCTTTCTTTGTCCAATGAGATAGATGCTTTCATTTTTCTTCCCCATGGTCGTCCTACCAAGGATGGAAAAGAGTTGGATCCTTCCTTAGGGTCAATGATCTCAAAATCAACTTTTATCAAAATTTCCTTTTTATGTTGTATCAACATTTCTCCAGACCCCAATGGGTTTGATCAGTCCTTGGTCAACTAGTTTTAAATATATGCCTGATTCATTCAGTCAAGGCCTACACAACTGTTCCCATGCATCTCTCGGCATGATATTTACTTGGGATCCAAAGTCGAGAATGACTTGTCAAACGTGGTAACCTTCTATTTCAAGATCGACTAGTGGGTCGACATCATTCTTATCTTTTTTTATTTCAGCTGCATATACTTTAGTCTTTTTATCTGTGTCATTTTTGTTTTTAATATTGTGCAGTAGATCAATGAATTGTGTCACTGATTTGTCTTTATGTATTAGGTTTACTAGTTCGTGAAGTGTGTTCTGCAAATTGTCATCGACGTCTTCTTGTCTAGAAAATTCTTGAAACATGCTTGATGCATCGTTATACAATTTTTTTTGCTTTATAGGGTTAGGATATTCATTTTTATCTTTAATCTTTCTTATTCTTGGATTGTCACTTCCAATTTTCGTTCCTTGTCTAGTTACTATGTGTAGGTTATTTGTGCAACTTATATCACTTGTTTTAACACATGACAAGACATTAACATTCTTCTTTTTATTAATTTTATCGAGTATAGTGGGAAAATATTCTAATGAGTGGCTGCCCACACCACAACTAGTACAAAATTTTAAGTCGGTTTTGTCTTTGTATGGACAATCCGCATATCGATGTCCTTCTTTATAGCATGTGAAACATTGAATCGGTCGCCGTGGGGTTTGTATAGTCTAAGAGGTATTCAGAGGTATGGTATATGGTATGGATGGTGGTATGGATGGTGTCGTGACATGCATATCATCCTGCAAATATGCTTCTAAATCAAAGTTATAACCATTTGAATGAAGTTAGGAAGAGCTGCTTAAAGACAAATTGGGATCTAGTGAAAAATCACAATCGTTGGGAGATGAGTCTAGGAGACTGATAGGTGGGTTATCAAAGAAAGACACTAATATTTTTTAGGAAAGGATTTAACTCTGGAACTCAAGGCATAGTTTATATTACCTTGGAACTGCGCACTATGACAGTGTTTTGAGGATTCAACAAGCTTCTCTAGCTCATCTGGAACTTCGATGTTGTGCTTCTCAAGAAGATGAGACATGATGTCTATATTCTTCTTGAAACATTTATCCTTAAGATTAAATCCCTTGGTGCAATAATAACACTTGTATGTACTTCCTTTCTTATTGACTTTCTTTATTGAATCTTCATCAGTAGGCTTCGAACCTTCATCTTCAATTTCTGACTTTGGATTCTTCTCTTTCACAGTTTGATTCTCTTTTGATCTTGCATTATTTCTTACTTGAACTATGAGAGAATGATCCTTTCCCTTGGAAGATCTAATAGCACCAATATGGATCAATTTATATTGCTCCTTTGTTAGTGAATCAAAGAATGTACTTAAAGAAGGCATTTTCCAATTAGAAATTGCAAGCCTAGTAGAATGAAAAGTAAACACAAAAACTTAGTATTCAGGACCCAATTTGATAGAATGGAAATGATAAATTGATATTCTTTCCTATCAATTCCACATTGCTTGAGAAATAAAAAAATAACTTGAATTTGGTGAAGAATCCTTCAATGGAATCGAAACTTCTTAGACTCAATGAGAATAACTCATTCTCCAACTGATGCACTCTTATATCATCTTGAACTCCAAAGAGAGACTCAAGTTTGGTCCATACTTGGTTTGGAGTGGTCAAACCATCTATATGAAATATTAGATCATGGGAAATAGAGAGGCAAAGCAATCCATAGGCTTCATCCAACCTATTATGCCACTTAAATTTCTCGACAACAGAATTTGGTTTATTTTCTAACACCATAGAAACTCTATAGAATCCATTACTATGCAATAGAATGCCAATTTTGGATTTCTATTCATGATATTTGAATGGAGTCATCATCATAGCTGAAGAAGAATCCATACCGATATGTTGATGTGCTCAAGGAGATACTCTCTGCAACCTACAAAAATAAAAACTAGGAGAAAATCTTGTAAGCTTAATACAAGCTCTTCTTCAGAGAGGGATAAGAGACTCGATGCGCTCTGCTAGAGAGAACAAATAGCTCCTCAACTTTGTTGAACTCGAACAACATTATGCTCTGATACCATGTAGAAATTTCACCTCTAATACCATGTAGAAATAGAGCCTTGATGCAAAGAAGAAGCACATGAGGTAGATCTTGCTAAAGGATATTTCTCACAAGCATGCACAAGGAAAATAAAGAGAAGATAGAGAGACTTAATTGCATGAAGAAGATATGAATATTGGAGTGTATCCTTACATTAATGAGTGATGAATAATAGTGTGCATAAATAGTACATTCCTCATAGGTAAATTTGAGTTGCATAGGAGACAACTCATCTAGCTCAGAAAGCAGACTTACTAAATATGATAAACCGCCATAGGTGGCTAAAGCATTTTCCTAATCAGTGAAGGACCTTGAGAATTAGCTAAAGCATGAGTGAGTTTTCATGGATGATGGAAAAACATGCTAATCCTGGAATCTGGAGAGAAAACCATGGAGGATGGGTTGGCAACAAAAGATAGTAGTTTCCTAATTTACTAGCTTTACCTTATCCATTGAAAAGCAAGATAAAACCAGTATAAAGACAGAATCTGCAGGGAGGCGTAGTTACTAATTCTGGCAGTCAACAAAGTTGGCAGGATCCAGCTAGAATCGGGATAAAGGCGTTATTGCGGTATATGTGGCAAGTGTTGGCCAAGTGGTGCAAGTGGATTCCAACTATCTAGGCTACTAGGTAGGAAATTAATCATAAATGATTAAATATTTTTATCCTAAGTATGAAGTGGGTTTATAATATTCCAATAATTTGGGGATAAACTAATCCATATGCCATTTGCAAACAATGACATGCAAAGAGGTTGGAGGGGATTGATATCATGCAAACCACAAAGCCCTACTTCTTATGATGACATGTAATTGTTGCGTAGGTTCAAACCATGCCCCTCCCATTTGCTTCCCCAAACCCCCAATTGAAACATACCCATGCTAATTTTAGTCACATTATAGCCAACATTTAGTTTATTATTGCTTATTAATCTTATAAATCATCTTCAATATTATTGTTTAATTATTAGCATCAACTGTCATTTATATCTATTATCATTGCTCACTTGTATAAATCCAGAGCAATTGGACATGATTGTGGACATCGAGTATTGCACTTTGGGCATAATAATGTCTAAAGTGTCAATTGGATCTAACCTTGTAGAATGCAATGTTATCTTGACTGCCTAGGTAACAAACATGTATGTTACATGTTGAACTCATAATGAGTATATTGTTGTAATTACTTTGGGCCCTATTGTTGACCTGGCCTTGTACCCTAAAGAATCTAGGTTTTCCTTCAGTACCATCCTCATAATGAAGGGACTTGCCTGAGGGTTTTCCTATGGATATGTTATCTGGAGAAAAATAACATCCAATTTTATGTTTAATTGAGTCCAATACTTTTTTTAAGAATGAATAGATTAGTGAAAGACATAAAATGGAACATGTTTTTATCATTTTGTGCATGAGAAAACCATGTCATAGAGGAGATCCATGGAGAGAGAGAACTACATTAAGCAAGGTACCAACAATATACATAGTAAACCAAGAAAATTGAATAGCTCAACAAGAAAATCTCTCTATTTTTCTCACGTGATGATTTAATTGCTTCTTTTTCAAAATTTTATAATAAACCCTATACCATGCATGTAGATCCTTTGTTTTTCCCTACGTACATTTTCCACATTAAAAATATATATTTGTTTTTGTTTCAAGTATAATAATTCGATATACATTTAGTAGTGTCTTTCAAAAGGTACCAAGGGGCATAGGGACTAAAACAAATATAGAATATCATCAATATTTAGATAAAGTGCGGGCATTTACCCATAACATAAAGCTTCAAGCAGAATAACAACAAATCCAAGCAGGTTATGACCATCCTAGACTCAAGCATGTAAAATATCATCATAGGATAGAGCACAAATCATATCATAACTAGTTGAGAATATATTTTGGAGGGAGAGACGAGAATTCTTCTCCTATAACCATAAGCACAATCAAGAACCCATATCGAGACTCCACTGCCCTCTTTGTATGACTATTGGCTTCAATGTCGTTTTATCTATAGGTTTATGAGAAGAATAACCCGTAGAAGTTGATTTTCATCTAAATTGTCTTCCTTGATGCATCCTAAAGAAACATATTATGATCAGTTTTATCCTCCACTCATTCATTATGTTATTATCCTTGAGTCCTTAGAGATTTGGATATCATCCACCGACCTTTCCTTTTCTATCGCAAGTGGAATAAAAATAATCTTAGCCTTTGTCTAGTTATTAGTGCCCTAACCAAGAGCAAAGTAAAAGGTTTCTATATTCTATACTTATGGCTAGAGGACACCCCTTGCACCACAACATCACATGCTACCTTGAGAGGCTCCATCAAACTTGTCCCAAGGAAAGGATCATCTATATTAATTTCCCCTGCTTATATTTTTATACATGAACATCGTTCAAATGTATAGGAAGAACAATTGTATGGATTGATCATATCAATTTTCATCTCTTAATGTGTCATCCATGAACAAAATAAGATCACCAATGAATGGGAGGGGTTTCAAAAATATAACAAATCTCTTTTTATGTGCAATGTAACCACTAATCTCTATACTAACAATATGAACAAGAGGAATGAAAGAGGGTATCCCTACCTCCTACCTTAATACTCAAGTATAATTAAATAAGGAAGGAAATGGTCTATTAACCAAGACAACAAAGGTGACAAAATGTAGGCATGCTTCTATCCGGTTAACAAAAGAGAGACTAAAACCAACATGAATTAGAATTAATCTTCAATAAATATTTATTGATGACCATAAGTTTTAGATAGGTAAGTCTAAATGATTAATGTTGGCTTCTTATTTATCTGGATGGTATATAGTGACTCCTAGTCTATCAAAACTTTGTCATGGATATGCATCCTACTTAGAAACCCAAATTATTCCCTTAAGATGTCTTTAGATAGAATTGGCTCGAGACTCATGGCAATAACTTTATTTATTATCAATTGTGGCATTGCATAGTGAAAAAAAACAAAAGTCTTCAAAAGATGAAGGCATATTCTTCTTTAGAATGTCTACTAAAAAGGTAACCTTAAATATACCCAAGATGTTGCACCCTACTATTGATTCCTCCACTACACCTAGAAGATCAACTTCAATTAGATAATAGAATATTATGAAGAAGTCAATCAATAGACCATATAGACTAGAGATTTTGTCATGTTGAAAGGAGTAAACTATGCTCTTTAGTTCTTATTTACTAACTTCTTCCATCATCTTGTCATTATATTCTTCATGTAAAATTAAGAGATAGACACCACCTGTGTTATATTTTCTCTATGGGTTCCTTGAATAGGTTTTTAAAATATCTCAACACTTACTCATATATGTCTTTGAAAGAGGGTGTGATTTCCTAAATTTCCTTCTTCATCTTCTATATGATATTATGGCTCCTCAAATTTGCTTTGTTATGAAAGAACCTCGAGTTTCTATCTCACTCATTTAACTGTCCTACTTTGACTCTAACTATCCACTTCTATTTCCTCCTTTTGAGTGTTGAAATAACTGTAACTTTGGAAGATATTCTATTGTAATTTTATTGCATTTCTCCTTCAGAGATGTTATTCCTTCATTCGGAGATGTCCTTGATGTAATTGGTCATGTAAAAGTCATGAAGTAAAACCTTTGTTGTAAGTCAGGGCAATAATACCCACAAAAATATTATATAACATGTATTTTTGAGTCTTTCTAGGAGAGGTCAGCCCAGTAAGGTCTAGAAGTCGGCCTTGTTGGACCAAAAGGTCACACAACTAAAGAATATACATAGGGAGGTGCCCTTCCTCATTTGTACACAATTCTCACTCAAGAAGTTGCACGCATGAGAGAGAGAGAGAGAGAGAGAGAGAGAGAGAGAAGCTTATGGTATTGTTCTTGGGATCTTACACTGTACTTGGTCAAATTCAATATTGAGGAAGTTTTGTTGGGTTTTCTCCCCCACGAGGATTTCCCAAGATAAATCTTTGTGTTCTTTTGTATGGTTGTGCTTGTCTTTCTTTCAGTTATCCTTTGCATATGGTTATGATGCTAAATATTTTAAGATATAATATAACCATCAAAATTATAACATGGTATCAGATCCACCGTAAAATAAGTCTTTGTGCAGCCGAAACACTACTGTAACTACAACTACCAGGGATTAGCATTTTATGCTTGAAAACCCTATAAGGCAAAATATAGTCATCTTGGAGTTTTCATTATAACTTGATTTTGGAGAAGGCTTAGGAGCTAAAACTTGGATAGGACGAAGGTAAAATATTGATGTACCTTATATATGATTATTAGCTTCATATTCATTGTACTTTAGGAGATATGATCTCTCCAAATTAGGGTTCCATCCTCTTCCATAATCCAGTCTTAAACATGTGACCTAGGGAGAATTGCTATATCTTGGGATAGGAAAATTAAAATAAAATTTTGTAAGATCTTATAGATAGGGCATGGACTATAATTTATGTAGTTCGAGTTTTAGACTCCGAAGTTGAAAAAGTGACATGTGGCAATCCGTACAAGTTCACTATACTGAAACAGTCCTCAAACATATCTCCTTGGGAAATTTAGCATAAGTTCCACATGGTGATTCAAATATTTATCTAACCTATGGGGTTGGAAAGAAGACAGATCATTCTATATTAGGACTAAGTTTTAGACCTTGAGGAGCAGGAATTTTAGAGGTACATCAGAATCAATATCAGGAAATTCCACAGAAGAAATTGGAGAAACTAGGGCTTCCTGTTCCAGACACTTCCCTCCACCGATCAGTTGAAAAGGGAGGACCATCCAAATTTCCCTGGAAGGGAACATATCTATATGGAGAGAGTTTCTAATTCAGAGGATTTACAATTTTTGACCTAACACTACTACCCAGAAAACTAGGGCATCAAATATTTTCCAATTCTGTCAACAATTTTGGGAAAATGAGTATACTGCTTAGCTTACCTTGAGGAGGCACATCTTTCTATCCAATCAGATGAGAAAGTCACCAAAGTTGAAAATAGGGTTTCTTTGTCAAACCCTAGGTCCATCAGAAGCATACATCCAAAAAAGCACTGAAGCAAGCATCCAGTTGAAGCACTCTCATTGGTAAGTTATATTCTCTCTATTTCCATTTGAGGTTCTCATTTTTATCATGATGACAAACAGTACTAATATTGAGTACAATATTGAAGGAGCCAAGAAATTTTGGGCATGGAAGTATAGAGTGCTTCTCGTATAGAAGAGCATGACTTGGAAGACCAATTCGAAGGAGAAGTTGCAAATCCAGAGGGAGATGAATACAAAGAAAAGCATAGAAGAACTTGATCAAATCCAAGAGGATTATTTTTGTCTCCATCAAAGACTATTTTATCTCATATGAAGAATCCCAAGCAGATGTTCGATGTATTAACCATATTATATGAATAAAATAATATCAACATGAAGATGACCTTGAGGACTTAGCTCAATTGTGTGAAGATGTAGATGTTATAAAGCATCCAATATTACTTCACAAGGTTCTCCCAGATCAAGGAACAACAAGAAGCTATTGGAGACAATGTTGAAGAAGAAAAAATGGAGATGTCAACCTTGAACGGTCTCCCAAGATCATAGGAATATTTCATACAAGGGATTTGTTCTAGAAGGTGGCATACATGTGGAGCAATGCACGTAAGAAAAAGCTCGATTGATACCAAAAGAATAAGAGATGGATGAAGATGACAATCAAGCCCGAACAACCCATGCCAAGAAGAGAATGAACACCAAGGAAGAACACTCTCACAAAAATAAAAAGATTTCAGAAAAGGACCTCTCACAAGTCAGATGTTTCACTTGTGTTAGGACACTTTGTGAAAGAATATCCTAGAAGGAAGAATGGAAGGATGATATGATCGAGTAGTACCAGTCGATAATGAAGATTGATGTTTGGATATGATTTCGAGATCTAAAGGGAAGTCTGTAATGTCTTCCAAGTGGATCTACTAGATCAAGCAGGAAGATGGCAGCATCGAGAGATAAAAATCAAGGCTCACGGTTTCTCTCAGAAAGAGGGAGTCAATTATGGTAAGATGTTTGTTGCATTGACCATACACGCTTATTCAATGAAGTAGAAGTGCATATTGAACAACCTCTAGAACTCGAGACTCTCCACAGAGATTCACATGTGCCTTGAAGGATTTGTACAAGCTCAGAAGGCACTTATGGGATAACACATAATGTTACATGAGGAGCTTGGGGATCACCTAGAGTGATGGAGATCTCAAGTTATTCTCAACCTTTACTAAAAGGTTGAAGATAGAAGCCTACAAGGATGAGAAGCTCATAGATGGGTGTAAGAGAAACTTGCAACAAAGTTCGATATGGAGGATCTTGATATCTAGTGACCTTGAGAGGTGACATAAATGGATACACAAAATATCAGCAACATAGGAGACAACCTATCACTCCAATGCATAATGTAATGATGCAAAAAGTACAAGATACAAATGGATGATGGTGCTCTCCTTTAGAGGGAGTTACTACAGTAGATCTCAGAGATCAAGAATCTTGACATGATTCTTAGGATTAGAGGTGTGGTATAATGAAGAGGATATTTTCCTTAGCCAAGGAAAATATGTGGTGAAGATCGTGAAGAGGTTCAAGATGTTGTATTGCAAGGATATAGCTACACTGACGGCATCAAACTTAAAGATGTGGTGTGGTCCTACTTCAAAAATAGTTGATGTCATAATTTACAGGCAGTTGATTGGTTCGTACTTGGTTAACACAGTCCATATATTTACTTTGCAGTGAATACTTTGATCTAGTACATAGTGGAGCCAATATGTGTTTACATGGTTGTGGTAAAGAATGTGATGTGGTACCTGAAGGGTACAATTTAGTATGGACTCAAATATGCAAGAGATCAAAGGATATTTCTGCAAGGATATGAGGACTTCTATTGGGTTTGCAATGATACAAACAGAAAGAGCACTCTAGGATATTGCATAAAGCGGACCAGTGTTGGTCTTAGTGCAACCAAGAATTTATATATTGCAGTTGAGAAGAAAGCAAGGGAAGATTCCTCAAGTGATAAGGAATATGTATTCTGATCCAGAATAAATTCTACTCTTATCCATCTCAACATTGGATAAGAATGGATGCGTTTGTAGGGACACACATATTCAACACCAATACACAGTCCTATGTGGCCTATGGCGTAGAAGACATGCTAGACTTTTATGATCATGAGAAATATAGACAGAAGTCCTTAGAATCAAACGATGAAGTAGAGCACGTTATCAAAGACTTCAGTAATTCCTGCAAGGAGACAAATATCAAGAGGGAGTCTACCAAACAAACAAAGATAAGTATTTTAATTGCCATTTCCTATATATCTAGTTGTTTAAATTACATTGTTTAGTTGTGTATGTATCTATGTTCAAGGAAATGTATTATGAATTTTTTGTATTGATGATAAGTATACTACTAATATGTATGTGATGGGTAAGTGACCTATGGTGTTGTACAACATTCCATTGCTACTTATCTAGAATGAAACCTCTTTGTTGACATGTTGGGAGTAGTGCACGCTCTCAATAATGTCCTAGCAGAGATGGATGGCATCTAGAAAGTTACTGTATGTATGCAGGATATGGATGAATGTTGTATTGGCTGAAATAGTTGCATGATTGTATGACATATATATTTATGCATAGGAATTTGTCATTATGAATATGTTTTGAAGATTATGAAATGTTTATAACCATGCAACTGTATTTGACTTGTAGGAAGGATTGTATGCAATCACCTACAACAGAAGAATGATGAAGTTGCAGATGTAGTTGCGGATATACAAGAGAAGAATGATGAAGTTGCGGATGTACAAGAGAAGAATGATGAAGAACAAGTGATAAAGAACAAGTTGTTGATGTGTTGACTAACCCTATGTATCGTGTAATGTTTGAATACTTTCGAGACAAGCTTAGTGTAGTCCAAAAGGACCTCCGTCAAAAGAGGGAGTGATGATGATGATGATGTAGGTTTCCTGTTGCAGTGGTGTGGTAGCTCAATCTAGTATTGGAATGTCTGGATAGGCTTGTTTGGCCCGAAAGGGTTAGTAAGCTAGAGAAGAACTATTTGTTCCTAGGGAGATTAGTATGTCTTGATAGGCTTGTTTTGCATGAAAGGGTTAGCAAGCCAGAAGAGGATTTTTTGGTCCTCGGGTAGATCCATTTGTCTGGATAGAATTGTTTGGCATGAAAAGGTTAGTAAGCCAAACAACACCTGGGTTATTAGAGCACCCACCATGATGTTGCTTTAAATGTGTTAAGGGCATGATGTTAATGATGATGTTGTTCCAACACTCTATGTTGATGATGTTGACGATGATGTTGTCTCATCACTCTTTGTTGATGATGATGATGATGTTGCTCCAACATTTATAAGTTGATTATGATGTTGCTACAACATTTATATGTTGACAATGATGATGTTGCTACAACATTGATATGTTGATAATGATGATGTTGTATCAACATTTTATGTTGTTGTTGATGATGTTGTTATAGAATCTCTATGTTGATGATGTTGATGATGATCCAAAATTTATTTGTTAATGATGTTGTTTTTAGCACTATCATGCTACTAAAGTTGTTGTTGTTCTAGTATTTACATACTGATGATGTTTCAGATGATGATGGTGATCCAATTCACATACTAATGATGATGCTCATACTAATACTAATGATGATGATGATGATGAATTGTACTTATGATGATGATATTCCACGACAATGATGCTCCGTGATGGTGATGTTCCACGATGATGATGCTCCATGATGATGATGCTCCACGATAATGATGTCCTATGATGATGATGCTCCATGATGATGATGATGATGCTCCATGATGATGATTCTCCATGACGATGATGTTCCGTGATAATGACGTTCCATGATGATGATTCTCCATGATTATGATGCTCTGTGATGATGTTTTGTGATGATGATTCTCGGTGATGATGATGTTCCACGATGATGTTCCATGACGATGTTCCATGATGATGATTCTCGGTGATGATGATGTTCCACGATGATTCCATGATGATGTTCTGTGACGATGTTCCATGTTGATGTCGTTGAATATGTTCCATGTTGATGTTATTCCATACACATGATGTTGTTGTTTCAAAAATTCCTATGGTGTATAGATTCACCAGTTAGTTGTACAGTTGTTGTTGGTGTTGATGATGATGATATAGAATACCTTCCTTGTTAAGAGTGAGTGTTGACAAAAATGTAACTTCAGGAGATAAGCTATTGTACTTTTAGTGTATTCCTCCATTCAGAGATGTCCTTTATGTAATTGGTCATGTAAAAGTCATGAGGTAAAACCTCCATTGTAAGTCGGGGAAATAGTACCCACAAATTTTTTATATAAAATGTATTTTTGAGTCTCCCTAGGAGAGGTCGACCCAGTAAGGTCTAGAAGTCGGCCCTATTGGACCAAAAGTTCATGCAACTAAAGAATATAAATATGGAGGCGCCCTCCCTCATTTATGCACACTTCTCACTCAAGCAGTTGGGTAAGAGAGTGAGACAACACTAGTATTATGGGGAGAGGATAGTCTTGTTCTTGGGGTCTTACATTATACTTGGCTGAATTCTGTATTGAGGATGTTTTGTTGGGTTTTCTCCCCCATGAGGGTTTCCCAAGATAAATCTTTGTTCTTTTGTGTGGTTTTGCTTGTCTTTATTCCAGTGATCCTTTGCATATGGTTATGATATTACGATGGTAAATGCTTTAATATCTCATATAACCATCAAAATTATAACATTGAGGAGTTCATTCTTTTCATATTTAGAGCTTTCAACTCTATGTGCCCTTCTTTGTTGAAAGCATTGTCACTAATATATTTATAGACATGTTCTAACTTCCCTTATAACTTAAATACTGCTCCCTTATAACTCTTAATCTTGTCATAATTTCATTTCATTAAGGCCTTTGTAATATTCAATAAATTACAAGCCATTTGTTGCCATATGGAGTCCACTCTATTCTTATTAAAAGGTTTTAATTCTTATGGATAATTTCCTTATAGTCATCTCGACCAAACCAGGGGGTTGTATTTGAAAGGTGTTGGGGTTTCCTATCTTCTATATCTATCCATAAAGCAATGGGATTATGATAATGTGAGCCCCCAAATCATGTATTAGATCTGATTCTCCACATTACTAGTGGGTCACGGTTTTGCAACAATAATTGCTAATATAAGGACTTCTAACTTTAATTTATTAACTGGAGTGTACAAAATTCAAAGTGCACAATATATGCAACTTATAAGGGATCTAAATACTAGAAAACAAGGAAGGAAAGACAAATATACTAATTCCTCCTAAACAATAAGAGTGACGTGCTTAAAGACAAAATGTCTTGGGATCTCACTCTTCCACATGCCTCCATATTCCTTCCTAGGCTTGCGAGGCTCAATGTGGCATTTAATCTAAAGAATTGGTTTGGCTTGCCACTGTTTGAGGAGTTTCATAATTCATGTTAAAGAAATGCTTTTGGGTTTTAGGTTTATAAAATAGGTCAAGCATCATAAGGTTTGACTCACCTCTGTGTGAGCATTAAATAATAATTAAATCACTGCAAGAATTGAAACAATAGAAAATAAATGTTGAATTAAAATAAAAATGCTTGTAACAGACAACTACAAGAATCGTTACAAAAAACTACAGGAATTACCGCGAGATTCTATGAGAAAAGCAAAGCGCACAAGTAAATTAAATGCAATCTAAATTGAATCAAACTCATGAACTAATGTTAATATCCATGTATCTTCTTGAGGGGGCCCTACCAAGATGGTTACAATAACCTAATGGCACCTTAAGTACTCACAATGTGGGATAATCACTTCTTCTTCTTCGAATAAAATAACAAGTTTCATGAAAAACAATGTACCAAAATGTTGTTTCAAAATATAAAATACTTTTTGAACCCCCTGGCTTGTGCCAAAGGGATTTTATTTATACAATTCAAAAAGATAAAAAACTGAAAGGTGAATCTTTGTCCCTATGATTAATTAAGATCAATCAATCATAGTCATGATCCTGGAAATATGGTGGCACTTTGTTATCTAGGACTTGTACTTTTGGAGCTTAGTTGTGCATGGGGATCTCTTTGGATCATTGCAAAACTGGATACAATACTCAACCTTTGTAGCAACGCTCCTTACTTGATAAGCTTCGTGTTCTTTACCTACATTAGTTCATAACATCCACTTCCATTGAGTTAGATAAATTTTAACAAGAAATTAAGTAAATTCAAGCAAGAATAGAACAACAGTTATCCACTAGCATTATAATCCCTAAACATGCATCAAGCTCAAAGGTATATTTACTACTTATATTATTCCCCATGCTTCCCCTCTGTCTTCTTGGGAAGGTGAAAAGGCAACTAATTACCTACCAAAAGTGGAGCTCCTCGTCCCCCTTAACTAGAGGGTTGCACGCCTATGTGCACCTATTTTTCTAGAGACGAGGGTCTAGATTATTCTCCATATACCTATCTTCCATCATAAGCGACAACTCGTGTGGCATCCCCTTGTTTGTAGAAACCTATACTATATTTTTATTGCTCCCATTTATTCATTTCTTCATTCTCATCTATTTCCTAACTTTAACTGAGGAGGAGCAATAGAGAGGGAGAGAGCTTTAGCTTGACCCATTCTAGATTTTTCCTTTGAAGGGTTCCTTTATATAATTGGGCTCTGAATAAGGCAAGTCGCAGGCTAGCAGGGGAATGTGGCTCTCTGCTTTTTAAGTTGAGTGATAATCTATTCCATCTAGCCATTGATTTTGGTATGTCATCCTCTTTTATTCCTTGCAATGTATCATCAAAATGAGTAATGGCCTCCTGTTGTTTTTCCTCCAATATTAGGACCAATTCCTTATCAATGGTTAGGGTTCTATGAGCTTAGATGCCTATCTTGGGTTTGGCTCCTTCTGCTATAATCCATAACAATTTCCCCACACTTCTGATTGATAGGCATGCATCTCATGTGCTCATTCAAGCTCTTTATGCAACTAAGAGCATAAATGTCTCATATACACATCCCCTACATACAGATTTGGAGAGCATTTGTAGAGGCATGACAATATAAAGTTGTGGATGTAGAATTCACCAAATAAGTCTTTTTTTGTCTATGTGCTACCTTGACATGTATCAATAGAATACTTCGGTGTAATAATTTTATAAGGTAATTGGTGTTTTAGCCTTTACAGCTGGAATCTACACCACTTTTCCCGTAAGAAGACTATATACACCTTGGAAGGGGGTCTATAGCTAATTATTTCTTCATAAACCCAAGTTACCTTGTTTATTTCTCCTTTCAGGTTGTCTACCTTCTATTTTTTCTCCTTTATCTCTCTCTAGTGATCCTCCAAATCTTGTCGGAATTCCTTATTCATTTTTTCAACACACTTATGACTTCCATAATACTACATTTTAAGAATTTGCAGCTTCTACTATAGTAGGATGCTTCATTAGATGTTGCATCCTTGTTATCTTGCTCAACAATTGTTTGGGAGTGAGTCATGGCTTCTAATTCCTATAACTATTCCTCGACCTTAGCTATTTCTGTCATTGTTTTTTGTAGTTGCGGATCTTTTCTTTGTGTCATAGCTTCCTATGTTATGCTTGATAAATCCTCCACTTGGTCTATATGGTCATCATCGTTGACTTGAATAGGGTCATGCCCCATGGAATTGGCTTTTCCTTCTTCCTCCTCATCTTCATTTTCAATCTGCTACATTTTATAAGTTTATGCTTCCACTTTTAATATTCTCTTGAGTTGTCAAAATTCATAAGTCCTAGTAGGGGGAGTGTAACATACCCAAATCACCTGCTAAAATGCATATAAAAAAAATTCTTCCACATAAGACATGGGACATGAATCTTCCTCTAATCTTCATTCCTAATCTTAATTGTTTCTGCAACAGCCCTTTCACAAATAAAACTTCATTCCACAACTCCGCTTCTGCAATGGGGATTGCGGGTTGCAGAACTTACTTAATACTTTTAGGTTCTTACCCTTCTGCATTTCCGCTTCCACAATGCGGAAACCTCCTGCTTACCTTATGTTTTCTCTTCTACTTTCTGCTTTCCGCATTCTGCAATGCGGATTGTGGATTGCAAAAATCCCATATTTGCTTTATATTTTTCTTTCACCTTCTGCATTCCGTAATGTGGATTGCAGAAATCCCATATTTTCTTATATTTCTCTTTCACTTTCCACTTTCCGTATTCCGCAATTCGGATTGCGTATTGCGGAAATCCCTTTTCTTCCTTATAAATTTTCTTTCACTTTTCGCTTTCCAGAATGCGGATTGTGGAAACCCCATATATTCATTACAATTTTAGTTGTTTTCCTTTCTGCATTCCACAATGTGGATTGCGGATTGCGGAGACCTTAACATTTTTATGATGTATCCTTCCTGCTTTCCACATTTCGCAATGCGGATTGCGGAAACCTCCTCATCCTTCTCAGTTTTATCCTCCGTTTTTCGCATTTCGCAATGCGTATTGTGGAAACACTTAAATACTTTACAGTTCGACTTCCACTTTCTATAATGCGGACTGTGGATTGCGGAAAGTCCTTAAATTTGTTATATTTTGACCCTATTTCTGCTTCCACAATGTGGATTGGAGGTTGCAACAACACTCCCATTTCTTATAAATTTTACTATGCTTCCACTCCTGCAACACGAATTGTAGGTTGTGGAAGAACTTGAATTCTTTATATATTTTAGGCTTTCGCAGGCCTTTTGGCCCCAAGGTGTTCACCTATCTTCTCTATGTTTTTCTTGGCAAGACTAAGGAGTCAGAAACCCTCGATGGTCTCACAACTTAAGCCGAGTGATTTACTTAGACAACTCAGGCTTAAATATTTTGGTGTTGTACAGTGACCAGATCCTAATAACTTCAGTAGCCAAGCTCCCCTTCAAATTTTTACCCTCCCTTAGGAGTTTAAGACATTATAAAGGGGCTAAACCTAGTAGGGCACGTCGGCTTCCCTATTAGGGATCTCTTACACTGGGCATTTAACAAAGGAAACATACATAATGCAGGAAACTCTTTACAAAAACAACATTACACCATTTGAGCAACCATCTTACCAAATGTAAGTCACAATCCTTCAATACAAAGTATGAGTATACACTAGTTCATAAGCATTGTTTCCATCAATAAACCTAAAATCAGTCTTTATCATTTCACTAGCATTGAACACACATATACAAACATACCTTGAGCTCAATATATTTGCAGAAAACATAAACTCAGTAATAAAACATGTTTCTAAAGTGAGCCGAAATGAAAGGGGAACAACCATGTTTCACCCAACCGTAGATTAGGCACAGATCTGCTCTGCCTTCAATCACCCTTGAGATAAACTATGTGTGACAAGAGCAAAGATAGCTAACCTCAGTTTAGTTTTCTAGGTAGAAATCACTTACCTAACACAGAGTGCTCACACAACAAGTATTTCTCTCAACCCTTACCTAACACAAAGTGCTCACACAGGAAGAGTTCATTATTTCCCAGCATACTCAGCAGCGTCCTATCTCCTCGCATATGCTCTCTTATAGTTTGGTTTCCTAGGTCTTACTTTGCAGCTACAGTCCATTCCCCAAGGAATCCCCGCCAACCACTGTGTTTCCTAATTTCTCCATGGTTTGTCTAATCTTTTTTTGTAGCTACAGTCCATTCACCCTTGAATCCCCATCAACCACTGCGCCTTGATTTCTCCAAGGTATGTTCGGTGCCATTAAGGCATTTCGGTGCCTGATGTACTTCCTTGAGGTTTACTGCTCTATGTCTCCCACCCTTACACTCATAGTCTCCTCTTTAATGTGGTTGTCCCTTTCAGTCATAATTTCATTAAAGGGAAAAATGGAGCGGTTACAATTGTCCTTTAGGGATCATTTGGGCGGATTCTGCAATCAACCAAACTCATAAAATACACAGTCCAAATTTAGCATTACAATTAATGTTTATAAATCAGGGAATATTACATCCACGCCCCCTTATTGCAACACTATCCACAGTTTTCTTAGTCTTCCTCCATCGCTTCTAGAAATAGACCTGGGTACTTCTTTTGCATTTCTTCTTCTAGTTCCCAAGTCGCTTCCTCCCGGATAAAGTGTTTCCATTGCACCTTAACTCGAGCGATGACCCGGTTCCAAAAAACTGTCTATTTCATGTACATAATGCATAGGGGTTCCACTGGAAATTCTCCTTCTTGTTCACCTGCACCACATTCCAGCCAATGATATGAGTGGAATCATGTATATATTTCTTCAGTAATGAAATATGAAAAACATTATGAATTCTCAAGTGTGTTGGAAGAGCAAATTTGTATGCCATGGGTCCAATCCTTTCCAATATTTGAAAGGGTCCGCAGAACCATGGTGCTAATTTGGTATAGCTTTCCAATTTCAAGGAGCTCTTTTTGGTCTTGACTCGAAGGTAAACATGATCTCTGACCGAAAATTCTTTATGATGTCTCTTCAAGTCAGCATAATGCTTTCCGCGATCCTATGCCGCCTTCAATTTCTTTTGTACCTTTCGAACAGTTTGTTCCATTTCTTGTAACATTTCAGGTCCTACTATCAGTCAATCCACAAATCTATCCCAGCTAACAGGGGTAGTATACTTTTTCCCATATAGAATTTCAAATGGGATCATCATTGCTGAAGCCTTATAACCATTATTGTATTTAAACTCTACCAAATGTAAATAGTCTTCCCACCGGTGGGCCTTTCCCTAACATACATTCTCAGCATGTCTTCAATGACTTAGTTTGTTCGTTCTGTTTGTCCATGTGTTTCAGGGTGGTAGCTATTGCTGAAATTTATTTGGCTTCTAACCCCGCAAACAATGATTTCTAGAAGTTTGATGTAAACTTGACATCCCAGTCAGAAATTACCATCTTTGGTACTCCATGAAGTCGGAATACTTCCTTCAAAAATATTTCTACAACATTGACAGCCTTGTAAGTGGACTTCACAGAAATAAAATGAGCAGACTTACTTAACTTATCTACCACAACCATAATTCAATCATGTTGTTTTTTAGTTAATGGCAAACCTGTTATAAAATCCAAACATATTACCTCCCATTTCCATTCAAGAATTGGCAAAGGCTGTAACAAACATGTTGGATGTTGATGTTCAACCTTCACCTATTGACATTCCAGACATTTAAACACATAATCAACTAAATGTTCCTTTAATTTGGGCCAAAATAATTGTTTTCTCAGGGTTGTGATCATCTTTTGGTAACCAGGGTGCCTTGCACAAGGAGGTCTATGCATTTAATTTAGAACAAACAATTTTATATCTACAACGTTCGGCATGTATATTCTCCCTTTAAACCATATTAACACTTTCTAGTCTACTTTGAATTCTGTCCCATTCAATTTTACCTCGTCTTTCAGCAATTTATTCAGTAAATTTCATATTCAGCATCATGGATGCTGACTGTTTTTATTCTGCTCCTCATATTACTTTTGCGTTGGCTCATAGTAATCTCATATACTCCGTGAGCTCGTCAACTAAGTGCATCAACCAACCTATTCTCCTTACCCTTGATATCCTTTACTTCAAAATTGAATTCACTTCAGAAGGCCATCCATCTTGCTTTCCTGGAATTTAGCCCCAAATGAGTAAACATATTCTTTACACAAGCGTTGTCTGTCAAGAAAAGGAACCTTTTCCCTAACAGGCAGTGGCGCCACATTTTTAAGGCATGCACTAATGTTGCCAATTCTAGATCATGCACTACATAATTCCATTCATTCTCTTTCAATTTTTGAGATTCATAACATATCACATGTTCTTCTTGAGTTAATATCCCCCCCAATCCCTCCTTACTAGCGTCTGTATAGACTTTGTAGTCTTTGTAGGGGTCAGCCACCTTTAAAATTGGAGCCATTGTTAACGATATTTTTTATATTTTCAAAGCTCTCTTGACACTTCAAGGACCACACAAACTTTACTCCTTTCTTTTGTGAGGAAGTGATGTGATGGGTTATCTTTGAGAATCCTTGGATGAATCGTCGGTAGTAACCGGAGAGTCCCATGAAGGACCAAATGTCAGTGACATCCTTAGGCACATGCCATTTTGAAATAGCCCTAAACTTTTGTGGGTCTACTGCGATCCCATCCTCTGAGAGAACATGACCTAGGTATTGAATTTATTTCTTAAAGAATTCACACTTCTTGAACATAGCATATAGTTGATGCTCTCTCAAGGTCTGTCGCACGATTTCCAAGTGTTGTTGATGTTCTTCCTCCGTCTTGGAGTAGACTAGGATGTCATTAAGAAATATCAACACAAACTGGTCTAGGTACGTATTGAAAAAATAGTTCATTAAGCACATGAACATTGCAAGGACATTGGTTAAGATGAAAGGAATATCTACGAATTCATAGAGCCCATATTGGGTCATGAAGGTTATTTTGCTTACATCTTCTTCTTTAATCCTGATATGGTGATAACTAGACCACAAATCTAACTTGGAGAAGATCCTACCTCCCCCTTCTTGATCAAATAGATAATTAATCCAAGGCAGAGGATACTTTTTCTTGATGGTTACTTTATTCAGTTGTCTGTAATCTATGCGAAGTCTTAGATTCTCGTCCCTTTTCTTAACAAATAAAACTGGTGCTACCTAAGGAGACAGACTCGGTTTGATGTAAACCTTATCTAGCAGTTCTTGTATCTGAATTTTCAATTGAGTTAGCTCATGGAAGCTCATACGATAGGGTATCTTAGATACTAGTGTAGACCTAGGCACAATCTCAATGGAGAAATATATTTATTTTTCAAGGGGTAGTCTTGGTATCTCTTCTCGAAAAACATCCATAAACTTACTTAAGAGTGGGTGGTCTTTTACTTGTGTTTGAACTTCATTAAGGAGTAGGTCAACAACCTTCACTACATACATCTTAAAACCCTTTATCATACACCTTTTCAGTTGCATGGCAGATATTTGCCTCAAGAGACATGTTTAATGACACCTTCTACCTTCCTAACAACTTGATCCTCAACCACATAAGTAAAGGCTTTATAAAAACAAGTCAATATTACTTTGTACTTTTCTAACAATTACATTCCAATAATCATATCATATGACCCTAAAGGAAAAACATCTAGATTAATCCTACTCACATGATCCATTATTTTAACTTCACAATCATCAATAAACTCGGTTACCTTTCTCCTGGCTCCAGTAGCTAGCTGGACTGACCAGGGTTTTGCATACCATACCTTGGTGAGTTGGTAGTCCTCCACCACATTGGGAGTAATGTAACTTAAGGTAGCCCCTGGATCAATTAGTATAGAAAGACTTCGGTTAGAGATAGTACCTTCAATCTCCACAATTGCATATTGATAATTTGCTTGTCGATTCTCCAGGGATGCATTAATATGGTAGTAACTTTTCCCAACTTCCCCAATAGTGGAAACTTCTTGCAGGATGTGAACAACCTTATTAGTTTGGTTGAGGCATGGGAAGTTCCTTCACAAGTGGGGCTCTTCACATTCCCAAAACTTCAAGGGTTCTCTAGGGGCTCCAACAGTTCCCTTTAGTCCAAGGTTCATAGATTTATAGTTCTTCTATGGAACTTATTCATTTTTTATGTAGGAATTTCCTTGTGGATTCCTTGAAATGTTCCTAAAGGGTGGATCTTGGAAGCCCTTCTTCCATTGGTTGAAATTTTCTTGTTCTTTACCCTTCCAATCCTTGGAGAGGCCATTCCTCTGTTTGTACTGTTCAAAACACAACCTTACCTTTCTTAAGGTTTCATCCAAGGTTTTGGGATTGTCAAATTCAATCCGGTCCTTATAGGACTGCGACAAGCAACTCAAGAACCTCTGTATTTTCACCTTTGCCTCTTTAATATATGACATGAATTGCAACAGATCAAAAAATTCGTTAATGAGGTCCTCTATATTCATTTGACCGAGCTCTAACTCGTAGAATTCCTTGGTCTTTCTTTCACAGTAGCTTTCTTACAAGTATTGATTCTTGAAGAAATTTTTGAACTCTGACCACTCTAGCTTCTTCTCTTTTATTCCTTGGGAAATATGCAAATCTTGCCACCAAATGCTGGCCCTTCCCTTCAGATTGTAGATGGTCATTATCACCTTCATGTTGTTGGAATAGTTGTAAGTTTGAAAGTACTTCTTAATGTCTAGCAACCAAGCCTTTGCTTCTTCTCTGGTCTTGGATTCCTTGTTGAAGCTGGTTGGCTTGATATTTTTAAATTCTCCTTCCAAGTGGTCGGTTTTTCTTTTACCGACCCACTTGGCTCAATTCACAGATTTTTGAGTTCCATTGGATGAACCATCTTTTCTTTCGGCACTTTCTGGAACTTCTAGGTCCCTCTAAATCTTTGTTCGGTGTTTTTCCCCATTATTCTTCTCTTGCAGACTTTGTAACAATATCTCATTAATCTCTTGTTGCCTTTCCTAAGCCTTCTTTAGCTGCTCATTATTCGCTTTGAAGCATTGTATTTCCATGATCAAGTTCCTCATTGTTTCCATAACTTGACTGGCTTCATAGTGTTCCTGCTGTGGTTGCGATAGGCGTGGTGTCGGTGCACCTTCTTCGGATCAATCTGCATTCTCACTTTGCGAGGCCATTGTTGTATCCTATTATAGAACAGTTTTGTTTTTACACAAAACATTCCAACACAAATTGTTATGATTAGGACAAAGTTTTTTTTCATAATTAAATGGAACTATATTTTCCCAAAAGGCGACAAGGTTGAAACTTGCTAAAATGCATATTAAAAAAACAAATCTTCCACATATGACACGTGACATGAATCTTCCTCTAACCTTCATTCCTAAGCTTAATTGTTTCTGTAACATCCCTTTCGTAAATAAAACTTCCTTCCACAACTCCGCTTCCGCAATCTGGATTGCTAGTTGAAGAACTTGCTTAATACTTTTAGGTTCTTATCCTTCTGCATTTCTGCTTCCACAATGCAGATTGCGAAAACCTCTTGTTTACCTTATGTTTTATGTTCTACTTTCCACTTTCTGCATTTCACAATGCAGATTGGGGATTGCAGAAATCCAATATTTTCTTTATATTTTTCTTTCACCTTCTGCTTTCTGCATTCCGCAATGCGGATTGCAGAAATCCCATATTTTTGTTATATTTCTCTTTCACTTTCCACTTTCCACTTTCCACTTTCTTCCTTATTTTTCTCTTCCACTTTCCATTTTTCACTTTCCGATTTCTTATTTTTCTTATATTGATGATTGCGGATTGCAGAAATCCCTTATCTTCCTTATAATTTTTCTTCCACTTTTCGCATTCCGCAATGCGGATTGTGGATTGCGGAAACCCCATATATTCATTACAATTTTAGTTGTTTTCCTTTCCGCTTTCTACATTCTGCAATATGGATTGCAGAAACCTTAATATTTTTACTACTTATCCTTCCCGCTTTTGGCATTCCGCAACACATATTACAGAAACCTCCTCATCCTTCTCATTTTGATCCTTCGCTTTCCGCCTTCCGCAATGTGAATTGTGGATTGCAGAAATACTTAAATACTTTATAGTTTGACTTCCACTTTCTACTTTCCACAATGCAGACTGCAGACTGCGGAAAGTCCTTAAATTCGTTATATTTTGACCATGTTTTCGCTTCCACAATGTGGATTGCGGGTTGCAGAAACGCTCCTATTCCTTATAAATTTTACTCTACTTTCGCTCCCGCAATGTAGATTGCGGATTGCGAGTTGCGAAAGCACTTGAATTATTTATATATTTGTAGGCTTCCGCAGGCCTTTTGGCCCCAAGTTTTTCCTCTATCTTCTCTGTGTTTTTCTTGGAAAGACTAAGGAGTTGCAACCCTCGGTGGTATCATGGCTTAAGCCGGGTGATTCACTTAGACAACTCAGGATTAAATATTTTGGTGGTGTACAGTGTCCAGCTCCTAAGAACTTCAACAACCAAACTCCCCTTCACAAATTTTACCCTCCCTTAGGAGTTTAAGATTTTATACGGGGGCTTCACCAAATAGGAAAGGGGCTAAAACCAGTAGGGCACATCGACTTCCCTGCCAGGGATCTCTTACACTAGGCATTTAACAAAGGCAACATACAACATGCAAGCAGCGCTTTACATAAACAACATTGCACCATTTGAGCAACCATTTTACCAAATGTAAGTCACAGTCCTTCAATACAAAGTATTAGTATACACCATTTCATAAGCATTGTTTCCATCAATAAACCTAAAACCGGTCTTTATCATTTCAATAGCATTGAACACACATTTACACATATACAGACATACCCTAAGCTCAATATATTTGCAAAAAACATAAACCCAGTAATAAAACTTGTTTGTGAAGCGAGCCAGAATGAAAGGGAACAACCACGTTCCACCCAACCATAGATTAGGCATAGATCTGTTCTTTCCTCAATCACCCTCGAGCTAAACTATGCATGTCAAGAGCAAAGACAGCTAACCTTAGCTCATTTTTCTAGGCAGAAATCACTTTCCTAACACAAAGTGCTAACGTAGCAAGCATTTCTCTCAACTCTTACCTAACACAGAGTGCTTACCCAGAAAGAGTTCATTCTTTCCTAGCACACTCAGCGACATCCTACCTTCTCGCATATGCTCTCTTATAGTTTGGTTTCCTAGGTCTTACTTTGCAGCTACGGCCCATTCCCCAATGAATCCCCGTCAACCACTACGTTCCCTGATTTCTCCAGAGTTTGTCTGATCTTGTTTTGCAGCTACGGTCCATTCACCCTTGAATCCCCGTCAACCACTGCACCCATATTTCTCAAGGGTCTATCCGACGCCTGATGTACTTCCCTGAGGTTTACTACTCTGTGTCTCCCACTCTTGCACACATGGTCTCCTCTTTAATGTGGTTGTCCCTTTCACTCATGATTTCATTAAAGGCAAAAATTTAGTGATTACAACTATCCTCTAGGGACCGTTTGGGTAGACTCCGCAATTAGCCAAACTCATCAAAAACACAGTCCATATTTAACATTACAATTAACGTTTATAAACAGGGGGATATTACATCCACACCCCCTTATTGCAACATTGTCCATAGTGTTCTTAGTCTTCCTCCATCGCCTCTGGAAATAGACATGGGTACTTCTTTCATGTTTCTTCTTATAGTTCCCAAGTCGCCTCCTCCAGGATAAAGTGTTTCCATTGCACCTTAACTCGAGAGACGACCCGGTTTCGACGTATTGTCTCTTTCTTGTCCAGAATGTGCAGGGGTTCCACTAGAAATTCTCCTTCTGGTTCCACCTAAACCACATTCCAGTCAATGATATGAGTGGAATCATGTATATATTTCTTCAGTAATGAAATATGAAAAACATTATGAATTCTCAAGTGTCCTAGAAGAGCAAGTTTGTATGCCACAATCCTTTCCAATATTTGAAAGGGTCTACAGAACTGTAGTGCTAATTTGGTACAACTTCCCAATTTCAGGGACCTATTTTTGGGCTTGACTCGAAGGTAAACATAATCTCCGACCGAAAATTCTTTATGTTGTCTCTTCAAGTCAGCATAACTCTTTTGGCGAATATCGCGTCGCCTTCAAGTTCTTTTGTACCTTTCAAATAGTCTGTTCCATTTCTTGTAACATTTTAGGTCCTACTATCAGTCAATCCACAGGGCTATCCCAGCTAACAAGGGTACTACACTTTTTCCGATACAGAATTTCAAATGTGCTCATCTTGGTTGAAGCCAGGTAACCATTATTGTATGCAGACTCTACCATATGCAAATAGTCTTCCAACTTGGTGGGCCTTTCCATGACCTACATTCTCAACATGCCTTCAATGACTTGGTTTGTTCGTTCTATTTGTCCGTTTGTTTCAAGGTGGTAGCTAGTGCTGAAATTTATCTTGGTTTCTAACCCTGCAAACAATGATTTCTAGAAGTTTGATGTAAACTTGACATCCCGGTCAGAAATTACCATCTTTGTACTCCATGAAGTCATAATTCTTCCTTTAGAAATATTTTTGCAACATTGACAGCCTCGTAAGTGGATTTCACAAGAATAAAAATGAGCAAAATTGCTTAACTTATCTACCACAACCATAATTGAATCATGTTTTTTTTTAGTTAATGGCAAACCTATGATAAAATCCAAAGATATTACCTTCACCTGTTGGATGTTGATATTCAATCTTCACCTGTTGACATTCCAGACATTTAAACATATAATCAACTAAATCTGCCTTTAATTTGGGCCAAAAGAATTGTTTTCTCAAGGTTGTGATCATCTTTTGGTAATTAGGGTGCCTTGCATAAGGAGGTATGTCCATTCCATTTAGAACAAAAAAAATTATATCTGAAACGTTTTGCATGTATATTCTCCCTTTAAACCAAATTAACCCTTTCTAGTCCACTTTGAATTTTGTCCCATTCAATTTTACCTCGTCTTTCAGCAATTTATTCAGTAAATTTTCATATTCAGCATCATGGATGTTGGTTTTTTTTATTCTGCTACTCAAATTACTTTCTGGTTGGCTCATATTAATCTCATATGCTTTATGATCTCGTCGACTGAGTGCAACAACCACCCTATTCTCCTTACCCTTGATATGCTTTACTTCAAAATCGAATTCAATTAAGAAGGCCATCCATCTTGCTTGTCTAGCATTTATCCCCAAAAGAGTAAACATATTCTTTACACAAGTGTTGTTTGTCAACAAAAGGAACCTTTTCCCTAACAGGTAGTGGTGCCACATTTTTAAGGAATGCACTACTGCTGCCAATTCTAGATCTCACTACATAATTTCGTTCATGCTCTTTCAATTTGTGAGATTCATAACATACCACATGTCCTTCTTGAGTTAATATTCCTCCCAATCCCTCCTTACCAGTGTCTTTACAAATTGTGTAGTCTTTACAGGGGTCATCCACCTTTAAAAATGGAGCCATGGGTAACAATCTTTTTAGATTTTCAAATCTCTCTTGACACTTCAAGAACCACACAAACTTTACTCCTTTCTTTTGTAAGGAAGTGATGGGATAGGCTATCTTTGAGAATCCTTGGATGAATCGTCGGTAGTAACCAGTAAGTCCCATGAAGGACCGAATGTGAACGACATCGTTAGGCACAAGCCATTCTGAAATAGCCTTAATCTTTTGTGGGTCTACCGCGATCCCGTCTTCTGAGATGACATGACCTAGGTATAGAATTTCTTTCTTAAAGGATTCACACTTCTCGAACTTAGCATACAACCGATGCTCTCTTAAGGTTTGTAGAACAATTTCCAAGTATTGGTGACGTTCTTTCTCCATCTTGGAGTAGATTAGGATATCATCAAGAAATATCAACACAAAATGGTCTAGTTACTTGTTGAAAATATTGTTCATTAAGCACATGAATGTTGCAGGGGCATTGGTTAAGCCGAAAGGAATTACTACGAATTCATAGTGCCCATATTGGGTCCTGAAGGTTGTTTTGATTACATCTTCTTCCTTGATCCTGATCAAGTGATATCTAGACCGCAAATCTAACTTGGAGAATATCCTAGCTCCCCTACTTGATCAAACATATCATTAATCCGAGGCAGAGGATACTTGTTCTTCATGTTTACCGTATTCAATTGTCTGTAATCTATGCAAAGTCTTAGAGTCCCATCCCTTTTCTTAACAAATAAAACTGGTGCTCCCCAAGGAGACACATTGGGTCTGATGTAACCCTTATCTACAAGTTCTTGTAGCTGAATTTTCAATTCGGTTAACTCAGGGATGCTCATACGATAGGGTATCTTAGATACTGGTGCAGACCCAAGCACACTCTCAATGGAGAAATCTATTTAGCGTTGAGGGGGTAGTCCTGGTATCTCTTCTGGAAATACGTCCATAAACTTACTTAAGACTGGGTGCTTTTTTACCTATGTTTGAACTTCATTAAGGAGAAGGTTAGCGACCCTCACTGCATACAACTTACAACCCTTTCTCATACACCTTTTCAGTTGCATGGCAGAGATTTTCCTCAAGGAGACATGCTTAATGACACCTTCTACCTTCTTAACAATTTGATCCTCAGCCACATAGGTAAAGGTTTTATCAAAACAATTGAATATTAGTTTGAACTTTTCTAACCAATCCATGCCAATAATCATATCATATGACCCTAAAGGAAAAACATTCAGATTAATCCTACTCACATGATTCATTATTTTAACTTCACAATCAGCAATAAACTTCACAATGTGGATTGCAAAAGCCTTAACATTTTTACGACTTATCCTTCCCACTTTCTGCATACTACAATGCATATTGCGGAAACCTCCTCATCCTTCTCAGTTTTATCCTCCGCTTTCTGCCTTCCGCAATGCGGATTCCAGAAACACTTAAATACTTTACAGTTTGGCTTCCACTTTCCGCTTTCCGCAATGCGGATTGCGGGAGGTCCTTAAATTCGTTATATTTTTACCCTATTTCCACTTCCACAATGTGGATTGCAGGTTGCAGAAACGTTCCCATTCCTTATAAATTTTACCCTACTTCCGCTCTCGCTACACAGATTGTGGATTGTAGGTTGCATAAGCACTTGAATTCCTTATATAATTTTAGGCTTCCGCATGCCTTTCGGCCCCAAGGTTTTCACCTATCTTCTATGTGTTTTTCTTGGTAAGACAAAGGAGTTTCCAACCCTAGATGGTCTCACAGCTTAAGACGAGTGATTTACTTAGACAACTCAGGCTTAAATATTTTGGTGGTATAGAGTGGCCAGCTCCTAAAAACTTCAGCAGCCAAGCTCCCCTTCGCAGTTTTACTCTCCCTTAGAAGTTTAAGATATTATACATGGGCTTCACCAAACAGGAAAGGGGATAAACCCAGTAGAGCACATCGGCTTCCCTTCCAAGGATCTCTTACACTAGGAATTTAACAAAGGAAACATACAACACACAAGCAACTCTTTATAGAAACAACATTACACCATTTGAGCAACAATTTTACCAAATGTATGTCACAAACTTTCAATACAAAGTATGAGTATACACCAGTTCATAAGCATTGTTTCCATTAATAAACCTAAAACCATTCTTTATCATTTCACTAGCATTGAACACACATTTACATATATACAGACATACCCTGAGCTCAATATATTTGCAAAAAACATAAAACTAGTAATAAACATGTTTGTAAAGTGAGTCGAAATGAAAGGGGAATGACCACATTCCATCCAACCGCAGATTAGGCACAGATCTGCTCTGTCCTTGATCACCCCCAAGCTAAACTATGTGTGCCAAGAGCGGAGACAACTAACCTAGGTTCATTTTTCTAGGCATAAATCACTTGCCTAACACAGAGTGCTCATGCAACAAGTAGTTCTCTCAACTCTTGCCTAACACATAGTGCTCACACAACAAGAGTTCATTCTTTCTCAGCATACTCAACAACAGCTTGCCTCCTTGCATATGCTCTCTTATATTTTGGTTCCCTAGGTCTTACTTTTGCAGCTACGGTACATTCACCCTTGAATCCCCTTCAACCACTGCTCCCTAATTTCTCCAGGGTGTGCTCGGTGCCTGATGTACTTCCTTGAGGTTTACTGCTCTGCATCTCCCACTCTTGCACGCATAGTCTCCTCTTTAACATGGTTATCCCTTTCAGTGAGAATTTCATTAAAGGCATGTTTTGAGAAGATGGAGAGCAACTTCAAGTCTTGATTGATCTTCGTATGGAAACTTTGGAGAACTTGTAGAAATAAGATGAAACTTGAGAGATTATCAAAGAAGAAGAAGATACAAGTGAGATACAACTGAATTCAAATCCTCCTTTGAAAAAGTAACTTGCAAAACAAATCTATGAGAAATCCCTACATAAAAAGAGTTGATCTAGTGTACTCAAAAACAAGAAATGAAAAAGAGTTGAAATACAACTGAGTATGAACAACTACTTTCCTATCTCTTGAGATCAAAATACCAATAAGCAAATTACAACAGTAGATGCCTACTCTATGTGCCTTAGCATGACCTTCTAAGCTAGATCTAGTAGCAATTTTAAGCAAAATGGAAGAAACAATTCATAATTTTAACAATATCACCTCAATACTTGCAAGCATTCATCTCATAACACTGAATGGACATCCAAAGTATGCAATTTTATTCATCAAATAGAAACAATACAAAATAGTAGAGGCTTCTTGCATCCATCCTCAACGAAGGAGGAAAACCCTGCTTTTATAGCAAAAAAGAAGCTCAAACCCCAAGGGGGCGAATTTGACCAGTGTGAGGTGTTTTGGGGGTTGAGAAAATGGTGGGAGGAAGGCATGAGTGTTGGAATGAAGGGATGCCACCTGTACTGAGGTATCCCATTTGGTTTGGGAATCCTTTATCTCCTCTAACCAGTTCATCCAAGTGGCAAAACCACCCTCCATGAGTGAATTCGCCCCTATTTTGTGGAAGTGATTTAGAGACCCTCCTTTGATGGTTGGTGTAATGTCCCCGGTTTTGACCCCATTTGCATGATGTATATATTGTAATTAATCGTGGTGAGGAGCTCAAGGCAAAAGCCCCACCATCGATTTGGTTGTGTGTGTGTTTCGGCAATGGGGATAGTTGCCGATGGTTTATCGTGCCATTTGGCACATTATAATTCGGCATCATGTAAATACGCACATCAAATAAAACTAAAACCCCAACCAGCTACGGCAGTGCAACGTTAAATGAAAAGGGCATGGTTCCAAAGGATAAGGGGTGAGGGATGCCAAACCTTATTCTATGGGGGAAAGACCCATGTGTTACCACCTTGTTGATTTGTCACCTTTCTTGTCTCATCCAACCTCTTTATTGTCTTGTATTGGGTAGCTGGGGCAGTTATTGTTTTGGGAGTGGGGTGGCAGGACTGTCAGTCCTTTGCCCACATGCCCACTCCACCCACGACTTTCCATTCACTCCACTCTACCACTGCTGCGCATCCTCACGGTTGTCTGTCCGTTCCCCACGGTGGTCTGTTCATCCGCGCGCGCATAGGGAGGTCGCATTTCTGTTCCTCCTGTTGGTCTGCTCACTCTCACGCAGAGGAAGATGGTCTAGTTTCATCCTCACGCACCGGCAGTGATTCTACTGGATCTCACGCAGCCAGGAGAGGCGCTGCTTATCAGTGGTCGTTCACATTTTTCCATAGAGTGGAATCGGGTATGTTTTCCCCTATGTGGTGGTTGCTTATACGTTTTTGGGATTGTTGTTTTCCCATGCCATGAGTGGTATTTGCTGCTATACCTTGGTGCTGTTGAGAGTCCGTCCTCTTTCCATCTCAGACTGTGTGTGTGTGTTCACTTCTTCCGTTGTGGGACTGTTGCCTTTCCCACGTTGTGGTTGGCTGTTGATTGCCGCCTCTGTGCCTGAGTTTCCCATGGTTATGCTAGGAGTTCTGTTTCTTATCCACTATGGGTTGTGGATTGTTGTTACCGTTTTGATTAGGAAGTTGGGTTGCTGATACACCCTGGTTTGGGTGTTGTGCTGAGTTGTTTTGGCCACGATAGGGCCAAGAACAACTCCGTGTTGTCTGGTGGAATTGAGCTGTGCTCATCTTTGGTTTGGGATTATCCCTGGTTGTCCTTCCCTTCTTCACAGGGCTGTGAAGGGATTGGTGTGTTGCGGTATGCAGTGGTTGGTCTTCGGACTGTGCTGGCTTGGCCGGTTGTGGAAGGCCTGGTAAAACCAGCGGTGTTGGTTTGGCTGATTGTGTCCCTCGGCTATGTGTAAGCCTGCATTGACCCTTATCCTTGGAAGAATCATGCCCAGCTCAGGGGTGGCAGTGTGCTGAGAGATTGATGAGCACGCTGGCCTATGGTTGGGTGGAACGTTGCAGCGACGTAGCTGGTGGCGGGATTCTTCATCAAAAGATAAGTACTGTTGTTATTTCATCTCTGCAATTATATCTATTGTTCTATGAATTATGAGGAACATGTTAAATGTTGGGAATGTATATGTGTTGCTTCCGTTGTATATTGATGTCATAGGAATTATGAATTCTTGTATGCTAGATTATGCATCTGCTTGTGTGCCTTAACATCCCTGTTATGCATCATGTTAAGCTTTTAATTTTCAGCATTGATGGACTGTATATGTTCATGGGGTTGTTTGCCCGTATGCTTGGTGTTCGTCGCGTCCTCTTCGCCGGTCTGAGGGATGGGGACGTGACAGAGACTTGAGCTGTGCTCATCTTTGGTTTGGGATTATCCCTGGTTGTCCTTCCCTTCTTCACAGGGCTGTGAAGGGATTGGTGTGCTGTGGTATGCAGTGGTTGTCTTCGGACTGTGCTAGCTTGGCCGGTTGTGGAAGGCCTGTTAAAACCATCGGTGTTGGTTTGGTTGATTGTGTCCCTCAACTATGTGTACGCCTGCATTGACCCTTATCCTTGGAGGAATCATGCCCAGCTCGGGGGTGGCAGTGTGCCGAGAGATTGATGAGCACGCTAGCCTATGGTTGGGTGGAACGTTGCAGCAACGTAGTTGGTGGCGGGATTCTTCATCAAAAGATAAGCACTGCTGTTATTTCATCTCTGCAATTATATCTATTGTTCTATGAATTATGAGGAACATGTTAAATGCTGGAAATGTATATGTGTTGCTTCCGCTGTATATTGATGTCATAGGAATTATGAATTCCTGTATGCTAGATTATGCATCTGCTTGTGTGCCTTAGCATCCCTGTTATGCATCATGTTAAGCTTTTAATTTTCAGCATTGATGGACTGTATATGTTCATGGGGCTGTTTGCCCGTATGCTTGGTGTTCGTCGCGTCCTCTTCGATGGTCTGAGGGATGGGGACGTGACAGAGTGGTATCAGAGCTCAAGGTTGTAACAATGGGCCTCTATGGGCCAAGAAGGTGCAGTGACCGACGCATAACATCTTCCTGCCCAGCAGAAATCAGATTGGAAACTTCAAAGAAAATCGCCTAAGTGTTGGAAAGGTGGAAGGTTAGAGGTTTCCCGTCCGCCGTTGCGGAAGTCCAAACCGTTAAGTCTTCCGACGAGAAAGTCCTCCGATCGCCGCCACGTCAAAAAGGTTAAGGCTCGAAGTTAGTTCACCAATCGGAAGAGTTGACGAAGTAAACTTCCGCCGTTGCGGAGGCCAAAGGCACTAAGCTTCCGATGTGGAAAGGTCGCCGACGCCGGAAGTTGAAATTCTCCTAAGGCAGAAATCGTTGACTGGCGGAAGGAGTTAGCGATTCTCAAGCCGCAGTTTTGGAAGGGAAAGTGGTTCGTGAGCCACCGTTGCGGATGGAGAAACAACTTCACGGCTGACGGGTGAGGCCTCCGACGTAAAGAAAGAAAGTTAAAAATTTGTCTAAGGCCCGAAGTCGGAAGAAGAAGTGATTGAGCGTCCGCTGTTGCGGAAGTGAAAGCACAAAGCCTTCCGAAGGGAAAAGACCGCCGACGCCTGAAGTTAATATTTCTTCGAGAAAAGAGCGGCCAATCGGAAGGAAAAATGGTTTGTGCGCCGCCGTTGCGGAAGCCAAAGCCATTAGGATTCTGATGTAAAAGTCTTTCGATGCCGATCAGGTTGGGCCGCTGATCGGAAGATGAATGGAGTTGGTGGTCCGCCGTTGCGGCTGTCGAAAAGACTAAGTCGTCCGATGGGCAAGTTCTTCGACGCCATGAAGAAAGTGCTTGAGCATCCGCCATTGCGGAAGCCAAAGCCATTTGGCTTCCGATGTAAACAGCCGCCGATCGGAAGAGGAAATGGTTTACGCATCTGCCGTTGCGGAAGAAGAAGCAACTAAGCATCCGACGGGAAAGTGGTCCGACCGCTGACAGGTGTCATATTCGGCGAAAAGAAGAAAGACAAATTTTGAAAAATTTGTCTAAGTGATGAAATCGTCAGAAGAGAAAGTGGTTCGAGAGCCGCCATTGCGGAAGAGAAAGTGGTTCGAGAGCCGCCGTTGCAGAAGAGAAAGTGGTTCGAGAGCCGCCAATCGAAAGGAGAAAGCGCTCCGTGAGCCTCTTTTGCAGAAGAGAAAGGGGTTTGAGAGCCGCCGTTGCAGAAGAGAAAGTTGTTCGAGAGCCACCGATCGGAAGGAGAAAGCGCTCCATGAGCCGCCGTTGCGGAAGTGAAAACATTTCGGATTCCGACCAGAAAGGCTACCGACGCCGATCGGAAAGGGAAAGCATTCCAGGAGCTACCGTTGTGGAAGGATTAGTGGTTTGAGATCCAATTCTGCGGAATGGTTGGTTGTTTCGGGAGCCGATTCTGCGGAGGAAAATTCTGAGTTTTTTCGTAGGATTTCCCAGCAGATTTCAACTATTTTTCAGTGGGGTTTTGAGCTGTTTTTCAGTGAATTTTCATGGGCTGGAAAATGAGAAAGTGGCAGTGATTTTATGCGCCAGATTGCGCGAAAATCATAGTTTTCCCCCCAAAAAAAAAAAAACCGAGGGCGCTGACCCCTTGACCCCCGTCGTCCCTTGAGACAGTCGTGCATGTGAAAAGAAAATTCTATCTTTTGGGAAAATTAGTTAAACCCAAAATTTATAAAAGATGAATGGTGCAACCGAAGTAAGGTGGCTGAGGTTGGCAACCAAAATGCAGCTGTGTGTAAAATGCCTGAGACTTGGTGAAAGTCTTCATTCTTAGAAGTGGTGTGGTTTTCACATCCGGGGTCGGAATGAAGCATGTGGATAGGCGTTGGAAAGCTTATCTGGTAGGGAACAAGGATAAGTGACCAGAATCTAAGCATGAAGCAGCAAAGTGCTGATGATGGCCGCTGTTATCAAATGGAAAAATCTGGACAGTTACATGCCCAAGGGTAGCAAGGACTATGAAGTCAATCAGCTGCTGTGTGGAAGAGTAGTTCCATGCCAGGATGAAAGACTTGAAAAGGGAAGTTTTTCTTAAAACTCTATCTTGCTAATTATAACTACATTTCCTAAGTTTATGCTTGAAATGCATGAGGATATGTATTGCATGCATAGGATATTGCATGTTGGTAAGAATATTGGAAATTATATATAATGAACCACTAATGATAACCATTGCTTTGATGTTGGCATTAGTGGGAAAACCAACGATGACATGGACCTGGCTGAATATGTTGCTAATGCTGATGAATGTGACCAGCAACCCTATGAGGAAAGGGATAAGGAAACAAGTCAATAGCAAAAGTTGGTGAGCAAAACTCTGCAATCTCCTGCAGAGGACCAACCAAATTGGTCATGGCAAGGGTGTAAGTAAGACCCGTGCAGGTAAAAATTTGCTTATGACAAATTCCATGGAGTGGTAAAGGTAAGAGACCTCATACCATGTGGATGCTGGAATATAAAAAGGTGTCATGCCTATATATGTTGATGATATTGATTATAATAATGCATCCTATATGAATTAGTCATGGTTAGGCCATGCACTGTATATTGGATGCAAGATAGCATGAATGGATAGGCATTGGAAAGATTTTATGAACCTTGTAGTTATGCAATGGATGTATGCCTATGAAGGGTGTGAATGACTGATTGCATAAGTGTAGATGCAATGTTGTGATGTATTGCATGAATGCATGTGATATGCGGAGTAACTAATGACTGAAATGGTGAATTGATGATAATTCAGGAATCATTTCAGAGGTTGTTATGAATGCAAGATAGTCATGATCATTTGGCTGCTAGAAATGATCTATTGAAGAGCAAGGTGGTATGAATAATATGCCTGTGAAGTAAGGAGTATCTAAACGTTTCATTTAATTGCATGAATGATACGACTATACCTTGCAATGTTAGTATGATGATGATTGCATGAAGTAAATGAGTTTTGGCAAATTTTGATGTGACTAACCGCTGGAAGTATTCGAATTTTATAAATTCTGAAAATGCTTCAGTAATGGTTGTAGCAATGAAAAAGGTTATATGCTTCCAGACTTACCAAGTGTTTGGTTGATTGAAGCTCATGTTTCAGGTAGATTATTTTGGGCATGGCAGTGAGAGGTAAGACCCTGACCAATGCCAGAATCTACCATGTGAAAGAGCTTATTAAATTTGAATTGTGAATTTCAAATTTAAGGAATTGCTGACAACTACTAGTCACTACTGGCTTGCATAAGCTTGTGTTTGGATGTTGAAGCTTATGTTTCAGGTAGATTATTTTGGGCATGGCAGTGAGAGGTAAGACCCTGACCAATGCTAGAATCTACCATTTATGAGAAGAGTCTCATGGTTGTAAAAATAGTTGGTATGCATAATAGGTTGTTGAAATTCGAATTGTGAATTTCGGATTTGAGAGATTGCTGACAACCACTAGCCACTATTGGCTTGCATAAGATTGTGTTTGGTTGATTGAAACTCATGTTTCAGGTAGATTATTCGAGCATGGCAGTGAGAGGTAAGACCCTGACCAATGCCAGAATCTACCATTTATGAGAAGAAGTCTCATGGCTGTGAAAATAGTTGATATGCATAATGGGTGTTAAATTTGAATTGTGGATTTCGGATTTAAGAAAGTACTAACGTCTAATAATCATTGTTGGCTTGTATAAGATTGTGTCAGGAGGTACGCATGGTAAGTGGGTATTCATGATTATGTTAGTAAGCATAAAATTATAATGGGCATAGTAGTGCTGCTTGCAAGAGACCCACAATTGAGCAAGTCAATTTCTGTAGTAGATAGAATTGTAAATTCTTATTGAATTTGATTACCAATGTCATTGCTTGGTTATGGAACGATCAATTTGGATTGTAGCATCAGGAGATGATTGACTGTTTGGCTATTTGATGAATGTGTCAGGGGTACACACTGCAGGAAGACCATGTGCGATGGCCTGCAGAAGCCAAACTTCATGGGAAGGTTTTCCCTTATCTTGGAAATGGGTTTCGGGTGAAACGCCATTAGACATTTTGAAATGTCTCATCTGCACTGCATGTTCGGTAGTAACATGAGTGAGATGGTATAAACTATGTCAGTAAGACATGTGTGAATATGAAATGTAAAAAAGGAGTTGGGATGGCAAACTGAGGGACTGTTAACTCAGGGAAGGAGCCTCCATTCCTTCTTAACAAAGGCATACTGCGACAACAAATGGATAAGTGTTCTGTGACCCTTGCTAAGAATATGCATGTTTAATTATTAAATTCCATATGCAAAACATGTTTTGATTTAATATCCATTATGACCGATTGCTTGAGTATGCATAGGGCCTGCATGGCGCACACTGGGAATGGGTGCACACTTTTCCGATGTTGAGTCATGAAAGGGTTTTCAATATTGATTACACCCTAGGGAGTGGGCGCACTCCTGGTGTCTCAATACTTGATAGTGAATGATGAGAAATGTGATTACAGTTTTTGAGCAATAACGCTGATGAGTTTGCTTGCATTGCTTGTGTTGCTTGTGTTGACAGGCTCAAGGTAAAAGGTAGAAGGTAAAAGGTAAAATGGTAAATGGTTGTTGTGAGGGGTTGCAGAGTAAGGGTTATTGTTGATATAAGTGTATGTTGGTATAAGTGTATGTTGGGTTGTTATATGCCTGGGGATCCATAGTAGATCCTAGACCTGGAAATGGTCATGATAAAGTTCCAAGCCCAGTTGACATAAGGATGTACTGGCTGGACATTAAAAAAATTGATGTTGTGGAGCAGCCGGCGTGCTGACCTAACATCTAAGTCCATAGGCGATCCCAAGGCTTGCAAAGCGAAGCAGGATCCTGTGGAGGAACGAGGAAACGCACAATATAGAGGTGAGAAAAGTGAAACCAGGTGGTGCACGTTGAATATGGCAGCAGATCAAAAGTTGTTGGACTTAGCTGGAAGTCTCCTTCAAATGATTGCTAACACCCAAGAGAATCTTGGGGAGATGCTCAAGATACAGAAGAGACAGAGTGAAATGAACCACCAGATTTTGCAAGACTCTATTGGTTTGCAAAGGGAGGTGAAAAGCCTTCTGGAAGAAATCGGCAAGGGAAAGGAAGGTGGATCAGCGATGGGACATTCGTCCAAGCGGCCCGATAGGAAATGGTCCAGGCATGAAGACTCAAAGGAAATTGAGCAGGTAAAGATGAAACAGCCAGTGAGATGCTGGAGATGCGGAGGACATCATTTACGCCGGGACTGCCCAATGAGGGAACATGATGAAGGCAATAGCTGCAAAGTTCCTAGACTTCGGGATCAGCTGGAATCTGAGAACCAGCAGGAGAAGTCCATGGAAGCCGAGGGGCTTGGTCTTGAACGTTCAACATAAATGATTGAACGTGGGACAGATCTGCAATTTTGAAATTTTGATATGCAATGGTATATGTATTGTATATATGTAATGGAACACCGAGGACGGTGTCATTCCAAGGGGGAGGGGAATGTAATGTCCCCGGTTTTGACCCCGTTTGCATGATGTATATATTGTAATTAATCGTGGTGAGGAGCTCAAGGCAAAATCCCCACCATCGACTTGGTTGTGTGTGTGTTTCGGCAATGGGGATAGTTGCCGATGGTTTATTGTGCCATTTGGCACATTATAATTCAGCATCATGTAAATACGCACATCAAATAAAACTAAAACCCCAACCAGCTACGGCAGTGCAACGTTGAATGAAAAGGGCATGGTTCCAAAGGATAAGGGGTGAGGGATGCCAAACCTTATTCTATGGGGGAAAGACCCATGTGTTACCACCTTGTTGATTTGTCACCTTTCTTGTCTCGTCCAACCTCTTCCAACCTCTTTATTGTCTTGTATTGGGTAGCTGGGGCAGTTATTATTTTGGGAGTGGGGTGGCAGGACTGTCAGTCCTTTGCCCACATGCCCACTCCACCCATGACTTTCCATTCACTCCACTCTACCACTGTTGCGCATCCTCACGGTTGCCTGTCTGTTCCCCACGGTGGTCTGTTCATCCGCACGCGCATAGGGAGGTCGGATTTTTGTTCCTCCTGTTGGTCTGCTCACTCTCACGCAGAGGAAGACGGTCTGGTTTCATCCTCACGCACCGACAGTGATTCTGTTGGATCTCACGCAGCCAGGAGAGGCGCTGCTTATTAGTGGTCGTTCACATTTTTCCACAGAGTGGAATCGGGTATGTTTTCCCCTGTGTGGTGGTTGCTGATACGTTTTTGGGATTGTTGTTTTCCCATGCTGTGAGTGGTATTTGCTGCTATACCTTGGTGATGTTGAGAGTCCGTCCTCTTTCCATCTCAGACTGTGTATGTGTGTTCACTTCTTCCGTTGTGGGACTGTTGCCTTTCCCACGTTGTGGTTGGCTGTTGATTGCCGCCTCTGTGCCTGAGTTTCCCATGGTTATGCTGGGAGTTTTGTTTCTTATCCACTATGGGTTGTGGATTGTTGTTACCGTTTTGATTGGGAAGTTGGGTTGCTGATATACCCTAGTTTGGGTGTTGTGCTGAGTTGTTTTGGCCATGATAGGGCCAAGAACAACTCTGTGTTGTCTGGTGGACTTGAGCTGTGCTCATCTTTGATTTGCGATTATCCCTGGTTGTCCTTCCCTTCTTCACAAAGGTGTGAAGGGATTGGTGTGTTGCAGTATGCAGTGGTTGGTCTTCGGACAGTGCTGGCTTGGCCGGTTGTGGAAGGCTTGGTAAAACCAGCGGTGTTGGTTTGGCTGATTGTGTCCCTCGGCTATGTGTAAGCCTGCATTGAACCTTATCCTTGGAGGAATCATGCCCAGCTCGGGGGTGGCAGTGTGCTGAGAGATTGATGAGCACGTTGGCCTATGGTTGGGTGGAACGTTGCAGCGATGTAGCTGGTGGCGGGATTCTTCATCAAAAGATAAGTACTGCTGTTATTTCATCTCTGCAATTATATCTATTGTTCTATGAATTATGAGGAACATGATAAATGCTGGAAATGTATATGTGTTGCTTCCGTTGTATATTGATGTCATAGGAATTATGAATTCCTGTATGCTAGATTATGCATCTGCTTGTGTGCCTTAGCATCCCTGTTATGCATCATGTTAAGCTTTTAATTTTCAGCATTGATGGACTGTATATGTTCATGGGGCTGTTTGCCCATATGCTTGGTGTTCGTCGCGTCCTCTTCGTCGGTCTGAGGGATGGGGACGTGACAGTTGGATATGCTCCTCTACGCTCATAAATGTCCCAAAAAACATCCTCAACAACTTTGACACCTCAAAGACAAGTCCCAGACAAGCTGCCTTTGATTTAGGGATTGGGTTTTCTCCAATTTTCCTATTTATTTGACTCTCTGAGCCATTTTGGAGAGAAAATCCAAATTAATAATTGAAAATTATTAATTTGACTCTCAAAATTGGGTTTAGGGGTTAATTTAGGTCCTTGGGTTAAAAAATGAGCATCCTCATGACCAAATTGGATCCCTAGGCCCAATTTTCTGACCTTTTGAAATATTACAAATAAAATACACCTTATCGATGATTTTATTAAAAAACTAAAAATTGAAAAAATCCTAGGGGGGACTTATCGGACGTTCATGAAACTCTGGACATATGACTAACATGGTATAATACATACACCCTAGGCTTTAATAACCTTTCTGAGAAAAATGTTACCAAACTCACCATCCTGACTTTGGAGGATTTTGAGTGAAAAACTTGAAAATTATATGTTGCTTAAAAAAGCGTCATATAATTAATAAGGGAAAAAACACTCAAGGATGATGACCTTCATGACCAATTCTAAGAAGACCAAGCCTTTTACATGAAAGAGCCTCATGCTATGTCATTTATTACAATTCCCTCGAAAGGGTGTGAACATCCAAAAGAGGCCACAACTGGCCCTGATGAAACCACATAACTTCCGAGCACTGAGTAAGAACAAGTGATTTGTTTCGGTCTTTGATGACTCACTTGAAAAATCCCCTAAGTACAACTTAGTGGATAACAAGCAAAAATGTAGTGGTTACAACTGTCCTCCAGGGACCGTTTAGGGAGATTGCATAATCAACCAAACTCATCAAAAACACAATCAAGATTTAACATTACAATTAATGTTTATAAATCAGGGGATATTACAGGGAGTTTGTTTCTCCTCAGTGGAATGAGCAGGGTCAGTATTTATTCATTTTGGTGAGGGTGTCTACAATTATTTCAGCATCCTCTCCAATCTTGATCATTTTCTTGGCCCATAGTCGTGACATAAGACCTTTATGGAATTGTCTTCTTCTTCTACTCTAGTGCAGGTATAGACTCAGCTCCTGGGGTCCCTCTCATTGATTGCACATCCTTTTTAGTTGTATTAACAAATTCCTTCCATGATAATTGAGGGATATGTGTCTCTAATTCTTTGCATATGATAAACTTAATCAAATAATGGTGATCTAAGGCATCATGTTTGCCTTGTTGGAATTTCTAGATCATTTCTCCCAACTAAATTCAGTAAATGGTGAGGGATGTTGATATTTTCTTGAGGTTGCAGGTGGGAACGATTCCTTAATAAATTCAACAGTCTAAGGTGGTGCATGGACTTGGCTCAATCTTACTATGTAATTAATGTATTCTAAAATGAAGGTCACAACTTCATTCCATGGTCTTGGCAAGGTGTAACTTTTGAGTCCATTTTTATATTCATCATATAGCTCATTGAAATTGAAAAACTCATGTTTTACTTTATTTAAAACTTCTCAGTTGTCCTTATTCCAGGCTGCCCACTTGGAATTCATGTGTCGTCGATCAACTTGGCCTTATAGAAAATAATCATAACCACTTTTACCATTGTCACAAATTCATCTTCCTTTAGCTACTAAGGGTTCTTGGAAAATTCAATGCAACATCATGGTCACATCCGTCTAGCTTAGAAAAGAAACTCATCCATCCAATGTTTCAAAAAAATTCCAGTACTTCGGGGTTTTCATACAACTTCAAAGGATTTACGGGTTTTCTCTTCTTAAATCCTATAGTAATCTTCGATTTTCCTCTTGAATTTTTACGATTTTATTTAAGAATTTACTTTATGCATAGTCTCTGATTAGTAGAAAAAATCAAGGGGTACTTCAAATAAAGAGTTATTTTCGGCCTTACTTGATTATTTATTGGCGCGACCTATGTTCGCATCTTTTGACTCTACTAGTTTTCACTGCTACTTTGTTACTCTATCCATCTTCTTTTGCATTACATTGATCAATACTTCACTTTTATGCCAAATCCACCACATTCCTAGTTGAAACTGTGATTTTGAATTGCTCAATTTCATGCATGTTCATTTATACTTCATTATTGTTTTGTAGGTATGGGCTACACACTTCTTTAATGGTATCCTCTTCCATAATCATTAAATGGCATTACTCCGTACTTTTAGCTGACAAAAGAGTCGTTTTAAGATTTTTGGTTCAGATTATTTTGAGTGGCACCGCATTTGAATGCTTGACCATTGCCCAGGAACGATAGTCGTTTGGAACTAGTCACCTCTTGCTTTGTCCCTTACGTGTTATCTCCCTCCTTTGACTGCACTAGTCTTGAGCTCAACATGATCTGAGTATAACTAGAGGTGTTTTAATTGAGGTGTCATGCATGTTTAACGAATAATAATGAAATGTACAAGTGTGTACCTGTTCCCATTGAGTTACCCTGATATTAGTTGTGTAGATGATCTTGTATTGTGTTGGATTGGATTTAATGCATATTGGCACTGGAGTTATGGAACTATTGTCTCATGTAGCTTTTGATATATGATCATGTAGTTGATATGAGATAAAGTTTTCATACAAAATATTGAAATAGAGTGTCGAAAAATAGTGTGAAAGAAGAGTGTTGAGTGCCTATTTTTTCATTTGGTGGAAAATAGAGTTTGTATCGATGTCCCAAGGGATAGATTGGTCATTTATGATGTGGTTGGTGCCCCTTTTTTCTGCAAAAATAAACACAATTGTCAAAAGATAAATTGATTTATTTTTTCCATTTTTTTAGGACTAGAGGTGTCATTTATTATTTTCACTAATATTCCCTCATGTTAATGCTTCAAATGAAGTTTCCACTAACAAGATTATTAATTTTCCCTTTTTCCTGACGATTATAGGTGCCATTGTTGATTTTCACTTGCAATCCCTCCTGAAAGTGCTTCAAAAGAAGTTTTCACCAACATGATTATTATTATTATTTTAATTATTTATTTATTTTAGGATTTGAATTTTTAAATGTGACTGAGGGCATCAATGCCCTCAATCAGTGTCAAGTGTTTCTTGTACAATTTCTAGGTAAACTCATCATTGGAAATTGTTTTCTTATGCAATTTCTTTTTTAACATGAACGGGTAATTTTATTAAAAAAAAAAGAGAATTGCGGGTCATTTGGCCATAACCAATCAACCTATTTACAATTCCCAAGAAGGCCTTGGACTTAACAAATCTTTACAAAATGGGAGAGGATCACCCAATTAAACAATATTAAGCTACTGTAGAATTACGGGATAGGATGGAAATAACTATCTTCCCCATTGATATTGAGAAAACCTTGAGGCAGAAGACATGCTTTGTTGGCCAGGTCATCTGCAAGGTGATTTTGATCTCGAAGGATGTGGAAAGAATCAGCCTTATCTAAGCCTTTCAATAAAATATTGGTTCTCTGTAATATTATATTCAAGGCGTAATTATTTATCCTGTTAGCTGAATTTAGAGCTTTTATCAAAATCTTTGAATCACCAAATATTTGCACTGACTTATATCCCTTATTCAAAATCAGATGGCTTGCCATCAGAAGGCTATAGCCTTCAGCCTGATTATTGGACATTGATCCAAGTCCCCAACTGTAATTGATAGAAGACATTCTATCTGGAGAGTAAACCAAGCCCCCATCTCCTGAGACTCTAGGATTTCCTTTAGAAGCACCATTAAAGAAAATGACAACTAAAAGGGATTTCCTCCAAAAAAAATTAAAATCCTCATTACTGCCACAAAATCTCCAAGAAGGAATGCTAACAGGTTTAGAGCACTTCAGTAATTTTCCCACAGCTTGAGCGCTAGAACTTCTCCATAAGGTTACATGCAATGAAGAGAACGTGAGGCCAGATACTTCAGCAAACCACAAAAGATATTTAAAGGCCATGACTTGGGGCATTGGCCTCTGATTTTTGAAAATAGAGATATTACGAGCTAACCACAGTGACCACCACTTTAATTTAACAATAGAATGCCAGCTCAAATGCAAAATTGCTGCAGAAGATTTAGATGTCCACCGATCGTGCTAGGCCAAGTAAAAATCCAGAATTGTTAGCTAAGGAGGAATCATGATTTGAACCCCACGAAGTACTATAGACCAAACATTTTTTGAAAAGACACAATAAAAAAGAATATGCACAACTGTCTCCATGGCTGCTTTACACAAATAGCAGTGAAACGAGCCATTGAAACCACATTTTTGTAGATTGTCTCCTGTCAGTATTTTATTATGCAAAGATAACCAAGAAAAAAAATTTACCTTTGGTAAACAACGAGAGTACCAAACCGTTTTCCAGATCGTCGGAGGAAGGAAAGAGGAATGAGTTGCATACAGAGCCTTGAATCCTTAGCTGCAGAGTATGATCCAGCGGGGCCCCATCCCCAGCAATCCTAGTGAGAAAGGTGGACAGGAGCGAGGCCTGATAGAGAAGAGAACAACAACGATTTTTTAGTGATGAGACAAGATGGTAGGTCCGGCAGTGACCAACCAACCCAATTACCATCTCTGTCCCAGGAACATATATCTACAAGACGAAGTAGATCTTTGTTTTTTGGCCAGTTATGAATCTCTGCAAGCTGGGAGACTTTGGAAAGGGGGGGTTTCCCAGAGATTTTATCCTCCCAAAGATGAATCTTCTTCCCATTACTAGGGGTTCAATATAACTAAATATTGAAAGAATCAAAACATTTTCTACAAGAATTCTAGATACCAGAGCCTGATGAAGTGTTAGCTAAAGTAATATTCCTCAAAGATCTACCCTTAGGGTATTTCAGCCTGAAAATGCTACTGATTGGGTGATTTTTATCCTTATAAAGCTGCCAAATCAATTTTCCACCCAATGCCAAATTGGCCAGTCCAGGATCCCGAATTTGTAATCCTCCTTTTGAAAGGGGTTGCTTAATAACTTCCTAGCTAGTTAAGTGCATCTTTTGATGGCCACCTTTACCTCTGATCCAAAGAAAATCTCTCAATAATTTTGATATCTGGCTCAAGATAGATTTAGGGGCTAGAAACAAGATAGATTGGAAAATGGGAAATGCTGTAAGGATTTAATTGATCAAAATTAATTTCCCAGCTTTAGTTAGCCACTGTCCACCCCAAAAAGCAATTTTTGCCTTAAACTTTGCCAACACCTCAAGCCACAAAGAGGGAGGGAACGAACCAAGAGTTAAAGGGAGCCCCAAATACTTTATCTTCTCCCACTTTACGAAGACATGAAATCCCAAGAAATATGCTATTTGGAGTATTACCGGAGATTCAACATTCCATCCAAAAACAACACTTTTTGTTTTGTTTATCAATGCTCCTGAAATTTGGCAGAATTTGTTGAGGATAACGAGGAAGGACTGTGCAATTTTCATTGAAGCTCCTCCAAGTAGGAGAGAGTCATCCACAAAAAAGGCATGATTAATTGGGTCTACACCCCTAGCAATCTTAATCCTTGGAAGATACCCAGCTTGCTTTTCTATAATGAGTTTACGGCTGAGAGATTCAACCATCATATATAAGAAAGGAGACATCGGGCAGCCTTGTCGTAGACCTCTAGTTTCTTTGAAAAAATCGGTGGGTCTGCCATTATCTAAAGGTGCAATCCAAGGCTTTTCAGTGAAAGCTTTGATCAGGTTTACAAACTCAGGACAAAAACCAAATGAGCGTTGAACCTCATAAAGGAAGGGGAGCTTTACTCGATAAAAATCATTCTTCATGTCCAGCTTAACTAACATACCTTTCTCCTTTCTTTAGAAGCTTGAGTGGATGGCTTCTTGAACTTGAATGACATTATCCACTAGATGCCTGCCTTTAACGAAACCCCCCTGTAAGGGAGAGATCAACTTACCTAGCAGGAGCTTAAATCTGTTGGCTAATAGCTTGGCTAGAATCTTATAGGAAGCATTGCACAGTGAAATAGGGCAAAATCTATCAAAGGAGGAAGGGTTAGCTTCCTTTGGAATGAGGGATAAAAAATTAGAGTTGGTGCACCCGCCAACTTTACCTTTTTTTTTTAAAGACAGATACCCTACGGATAAGATCTGACTTGATGATAGGCCAACAAACTTTGTAGAAATGAATTGAAAAACCATCTGGGCTAGGAGCTTTATCAGACTCCATAGCCCAAATGACTTCAACAGTTTTGTTTTCTGAAAAAGGTTTCATTAGATTATAGTTGTCCTCAAGGCTGACTAGGAAAGGAATGTTATCCAGAAATTCAAAAGACACCTCATCCTCATACAGACCATCATCATGAAACAATTGATGAAAATGGCTGCTAGCTGATTGTTTGAGAATATCTTCCCCTTTGATGATGACCCCATCACTAATAGAAATTTCTATGATGTGGTTTCGAGAGAGTCTATTTCTGCACTGGCGATGGAAGTAAGAAGAATTCTTATCCCCTGCCAACAGCCAAAGACTTCTAGATTTCAGCCTTAGTTGTTCCTCCTCATGCCTGAAAGATTTAGTGGATTTGAACTGGGAAGTTGCTCCTAAGCTAAATGTGAAATGGAGATTTCACAATTTTCCATGCCCATTTGAATTTCATTTAACTCATCCACGCTTTCCTTTATGTAGGTCATTGGATTAGAGAGAGGGGCTTTTACCCACTCCTTCAACGCAACTTTTGTTTTTTTCAATTTCTACTCAAAAACATAACTGGGAGAACCAACAATGAATTGAGACTAGACCTGAGTTACAATATCCAAAAACCCTGCTCTCTCAATCCAAATTGGGCTGAACCTGAATGGAATTGGGCCTAAATTCTCTTCAAGCTCAAACAACAGAGAGATCGGGTGATGGTCTGACATTAGCTTGGGAATAATTTTTGAAGAAATGATCTTACCGTCCATAAGAGTGCTATGAACAAGGAATCTATCAAGTCTGGTAGAGATGTTAGCGACCCCCGCCCTGTGATTGGACCATGTGAAACACCTAGACTTGGGCTTCAAATCGATCAAGTCCTAGGCTTGCAACAAATCTTCAACATAATCCTGCATGAAATCCTTGCCACGCAAGCCTCCTTTTTTTTCATTCGGTGCTAAAGTAACATCCAAATCACCTGCTAAAATTATATTGACAAGAGAGGAAAACTCGAGGAAATATGATAACGTTGTCCAACATTCCTATTTTTCTAAGTAATTAACAGGTACATATAGATTAAAAATAGCATAAGAAGTCTTACTGGAGTGATGAAAGAGTTCCGTGAAGATCCAATGTTGGGTAGCATAAACGTTTTGTAACTGAAATTTCTCATCACACCATAGAGTAGCTAAACCCCCACAGGTGCCTCTAGCACTGACAACTTTGCCAACGTTTAGATTCCAATTTTTGTTACTGATGAGAAGGAGAGATTCCTCCTCAATCTTAGTCTCTTGGAGCAATAAGATTTTAGATGGCGCCATTCTCATTAAATCTTTGACAGCGACCGCTTTGATAGGATTCCCCATTCCCCTACAATTCCAAGAGGTAACTTGCATTACTTACCCAGTTGAGAGGGGGTTCCCACTCCCTTTGGAGGTCTAGTTCTCTTGTTCCTTCCGTAAGACATTTCGATAGTGGACTGACTACCTTGAGTCTTTAGCCTCTTGGCCTCTTCTTCCCGAATCTCCTTCTTAGATTTCCTGCCACCCTTCTTAGAAACTTGATCATCATCAAATGAACTAGAGTTGTCAAGCTGCTTCTTGCAGGCAATATCTGCATATGAAGGGGGGGAGTTTTCACCAATTGGGGAAGATTGGGAGGGCCCTCCAGCCCAGAGAGGAACCAAAGAAGGTGGGTCTGCTTGTTCCTGAGAAACTGAATGAGGAACTGGATTTACTTCCAACTCATTCCCATTGAGTTGTTGCATTTCCCCTTCTTCAAGAATATCATAACTGAGGACATCGAATTGATTGGAAGAAGTTTTGGAAGGATTTACAGCCTAAGGAGCAGGAGAGGGCTTGCCAACAACAGAGTCACTAGTCGTTAATATACTTTCTTTGCCTTTCTTTCTAGGGCCCTCATTTTGATTTCCAGCTTTTTGAACTTGCGTCCACTGATCTTCTTTCTCATTTACTTTTTCTTCTTATGATTTTTTTGCATTTCTGAGAAAAGTGACCATACCCATGACATAATCTACATTTGAACGAGATTTGTTCATAATCCAGCTCCTGAATATGGGACAAATCTGCAACTGTTAACTTAATTGCCTCAGGCAGACCAATCTCCAAGTCAACTTCTACACAGATTCTTGCACATGAGAATTATTCTTTTCTATCAGCCCTGTCAATGTATTTATTGAGCTTATTCCCTATGGATTCTAAGGCGTCTGAGCTCCAACAATGTAAATGAAGATGCGGGAGTCTCACCCAAACTGGGAATATAGACAGGACATCTTGAGAGGGATCGAAATCAAGAGTCCACTTGTGTAAGTAGAGCCCCTGAGGTCCCATGAAGTATGGTCCATTCTAAAAAATGAGATCTAGGTCCGCTACAGCATCAAAAACGAAGACATAAAACCCTCTTCCTACAAAATGGCTTCGAATCCCATCAGAGACTAAAGGCCTCCAATTTCTCTACACCCAACTATCAATAGTTTTGGAGAGGGCCATAAGCCGATGAATTGCCCGATGAGCTCGCGTTCATCCAAATTTAGCATTGAACAGTAGATTCGATCCGTAGGTAACTTGATTGAAGGAATATCCACTTTCTTGACAAATTTTTGGGAGGGGCCCCTTTCCTCTTCCTGCAGGAAGCAATCAATCTCTTGAATGCTTCAAGATCAGGAGGAAGAGGCAGAGGAGGGTCCTCACCAAAGTCCATGGATCTGATAATCAGTAGGACTGATCAGACTACCCACTACTAACTGAACTATAAACAACAGCAGCAATCTTAGGAAGGAGTCGAGCGTGACACCAAGAAATCAAACCCGCCTTAAATAGAAAAATGCAAAACCATAACTAGCACCAGAGCACCATCGTGGACCAGAGCCGATCACAAACAGGAAAATCCAACAATTGCAAGAATTCCTGACATCCAGAAATGCCTCCTTCAACAGAGACAAGATCCAAGCTAGGCCAAGTCAAAGGATCAGGCTGCGATTCAGAGACCTCTCCCAGATTCGACAAAATCACGAGCTGATCCAAGCTTCAACCTTAAATAACATGCAAAACACAAGCACCAGAGCTCCATTGTGAACCAGAGTCGAATCCACCAATGGCAAGAATCCCACACCAAGAAATGCCTCCTTCACGCAGAGACAAGATCTGAGCCAAACTAAATCAGGCTGCGAAAACCTCTCCCAGAATCGACGAAGGCACGAGCTGATCCAGGCTTCTGCAAAAAGAAAAAACTAGAGGAGAATTTTTCAAATTTTCTTGGAGCCAAAAAAGCTATCCTTCACTGGATGACACATTTTTTCTTATGTAATTTGAGTCTATGACCATTAGCAAGTAAAGGTGTTTGAGCTTCATTAATTGTTCTGATATTCACTGGCCTTTTGCCATAACAAGTATCAATGTGATATGGTCCAAGCCATCGTGTTGTCAAATTTCCTTTAAAGTATTTAAACCTTTAGTCATAAAGGAGTGCCCAACTTCTTCTTTGAACTCTTTGGTCTTAATGAGTTTATCATGCCATGCCTTTTTGTTGATTACTTCAGTATGGAAGAGTACCTCTTGTCGATATTCATCTAGTGAATTCAAATGTTGAATCCTCTCTTTTTTAGGCTTTGACAAGTCTATATTCATATCTACATCTATGATGGCTATCTTTATTACAAATTTTATGGGCAACATCATCCTTTTTTCGTAGACTAATTCATAGGGGGTAAATCCTTTGGTAGTTTTCCAAGTTGTGTTGTATGCCCAAATAGCTTCATTTATCCCATCTACCCAATTCCTTTTAAGAAGTTTGTATGTCTTTGTAGTATCCTTTCAAGTTCCATGTTTGTTACTTCTACATGACTATTTTCTTGGGGATAGTAAGCAAAGGATTTCCTATGTTTGATTTTGTTCCTTTTCAGAAGCACTTCAATAATATTTGAGGTGAACTGTCATCCTTGGTCAGATACCAACTCCCTTGGAACACCAAATCTGGTAAATATTTGCTCAATGACGTTTTTTTCTACATTTGTTTCATTTGTAGCCATGAGTGCTTTTACCTCTGTTCATTTTGTTAAATAATCAGTGCAAGCCAAAATGTGATGCATCTGATTTGATGGGGGATTTATTGGACCAATTAAGTTGAAGCTCCATTTGTCAAAATGATCAATTGAGACTTGAGTTTGGAGTGGCATCTCATATCTATTTGTATGCTTACCCATTCTCTGACAATCATCACATCTTGAGACATATTGTTCAACATGCTTGTGAAGTGTGGCCCAGTAATAATCTGTTTGTAAAATTTTGTAGGTTGTTCTCTTTATTGCATAATGTCCTCTATAGGGTTCATCGTGGCATGCATGCAAAATGTCATTCACTTTATCTTTCCTGATACATCTTCTCGAAATTTGTTTTTTCCTTGTTTGAACAAAATCATTTATCCAAGCGTAAGTTGCACTCATCTTGATAATTTTGTAGCCTTTTTTGTAGCTAAAATGTTGAAGGAGTTTTCTAGTTGCTAGATAGTTTGTTATGTCAACATACCATGGAGTTTTTACTGATAAAACAAAGAGGTGTTCATGTGGAAAAGCATCATCAACTAATACCTTATTTGCAACATGGGTTAACCTGGATAAAAAGTTTGCAACACCATTATGTTTTATTGCCTTGTCCATAATTGTTAAATTGAATTCCTATATAAGTAATAGACATCTAATAAGTATACCAATGGTGTTGGGTTTATTCATCCAAATCCCCATAGATGAATGATCTGTATGCTCATACACTGGATAGGCTATAATGTAATGTCTGAACTTGTTTATGGAGTAGATTACATCTAAGGACTCCTTTTCTATTACCGTGTAATTGAGCTCAACTCATGACCTATTTTTGTTGATGTAATGTATGGAAAAGGGATGTTTATCTCCTTTCTAGACAAGTACTACTCCAATGGATTTATCAAAGGTATCTGAATGTATGTGTAATGTAATGCCCAACTAGGCCCGAGTTGTCATTTTTTTTGCTTGAGGTTTTTAAATGTTGTCATACACTCTTATATCCATACAAAATATGCATCTTTGTTAGTAGATCAAACTTAGGTGCACTTGTTTTATTGAAGCCTTCAATAAGCCTTTGATAATAACTTGCTTGTCCAAGAAAGCTCCTTACATCCCTTTGGTTTAGAGGTGGAGGCATATTTTTAATGACTTTAACTTTGGATTGACCAGCGTTTATGCCTTGGGAAGATACATGGTGTCCTGATACTTTGCCTTCATTCATGAGCTTTTCACATGTTTCATTACTTAAGTACAAGATCATATCTACGCATTTTTTTAAGACATGTCGAAAGAGCTCTCCAAATGTTGTGAAGTCGTCCGTGTAAATTTCCATGCTATAATGTACATAGTTTGTAAAAGTGCTTAAAACAACTCTCTAGAAAGTTGCAGGGGCATTACATAAGACAAATGGAAGAAATATATAAGCAAAAGTGCCCTAGGGGTAGGTCAACGCAATATTGTCCTTGTCCTTTTGATATATTTGGATTTCATTATACCCTTTGAAGCCATCTAGAAAGGAGAATATATATATGTGTGTGTGTGTGTGTGTGTGTGTGTGTGTGTGTGTGTGTGTGTGTGTGTGTGTGTGTGTGTNTTGTTAATAAGGGTAGTGGGAAATGATCCCTTTTTGTTGCTTTGTTGAACTCCATGTAATATACACAAGTTATCCAATTACCTCCTTTCTTTGGGACTATGACTAAGGGGGACACCCACTCACCATTAGATATTGGGTCGATAAAACTAGCATCCAAAAACTTTTCAATGTTTTTCAAGGCTGGATTTGTTCTTCTTTGAGGTTGTCTAATGGGTGCATCATCTTCTTTTATGTAAATGAGATGTTTGCAAATATATAGATTTATTCCCTTTATGTTTGTATATCTCCAATCAAATGCTGCACTGCAGTTTGTGAGGACTTTTATCAACTGTTGTTCTTGATTAGACTGCGGGGTTTTGTTGATCTTTAGTGTTTTCCCAGGAAGAATCTCAATTGTATTGATAATAGAAGATTGATGTTTAAAGAATAATACTTTTTACCACAATGATTCTATGTCTCTTATAGTTCCAATCATTTCTTCTTCATATGTTGCAAAAATATCCTTAATTGCTTCAAGATTAGGATAGATATTCTGCAGAAAATTGGACAAGATTATGTTGTCATCAACATTTCTAAGTGCAAGGGCTGTATTTATGTTGAGAATTGGATAAATAGTATGATTGAGATTGCCATCTTCATATAACCAAATAGGAACCTATGTGTCAATTAATGGTCTTACAAGTGGATATAGAGTTATTTTATTTTTGGGCAGGCCACTTGTGATGGTCATATCCCCTATTCTAAAGCCATTGTAAGCATCAATTGTTGCTATCCAGGGTCCACCGAGAATAAGAGGGTATCCATTGAGCTTTGTTTTAACTTGCAATACAATGAAGTTTGTAGAGTATTCCCATGAATCGATTGTTACAATGATATCTTCTAAGATCCCCGAAGATCCCCTCTTGGCACACATTTGAAGTATCTGCCAATTGCATTATTGTTGATGTATGCCTCAGTAATGGATTTAGATTTAATGTTTCCATTGTATCTTTGGTCATTGCATTAATTGTTGCTCTTAGGTCTATGAGAGTGTTTGGTAAAAGATTTTAGTTGATGTGGACATTTACTACTGGGCTCCATGGATCTGAATATTTAGGATTTATTACCTTTCCCAACATCATATCTACAAGTTATCCTGTGACATTTACTATGGGAATATCTCTTTTATTTATCCCTAGTTTTTTAATACAATTTTGCTTAATGAATTTGTTGCAGATAGGTACTTCCTTAATTGCCTGTAGTAGTGGTATCTTTATACACATATTTTTTAGTTCATCCAAAATGTCATTGTCTCGTTCATCGGTTTTCTTAGCTTCCAACCTCTCAGGAAATGGTGAGGTTTGCAAAATTTGTTATTGCATATTGTCATCAATAATATCATGTTCTTTTTTGGGAGTTTCAAGGTTCCCCTGAGGTTCAGCTTGACTCAAAGACTTTGAACTACTCTTCTTTTACCATGGGGTTGTTGACAAAAGGATATTCTGAATCAGTTCTTACGTTGGCAGTTGGATTTTCAAAGTATTCTAGAGGGTTAAAGTGGGGGTCTTTAGTAGTTTCGGTGCCACTAAGTCTAAAGTATTGTAAATCCCTTTATGTTGGTCATGGCTCACTCATAATAAACTTATTAGGTAGAAAACAATTAAATTCATCCCTCAGTTAAATCCCACCCCCATATCCTTCAAAATTGTAATGTCAATTCCTACTCTCTCATTTGGTTAATGTGTGGGTCTTGTCAGCAAAGTGACTCAAGTTCAATTCCCCTTAGGGGTGAACTAGTTGGGAGGACATGCAAAAAATCCAACCAAGTTGATGACTAGTGTGGTCCAGTATGGGTGTGATCCCCTAGGTGATTTTGACGGAATAAATGCCCCTAGGTCAATATTTCTCGATCCAAAGGCCACTCCCTCCAAGTGAGGGAGTTTCAAGCAAACAAAAAAATATTAATTTATCAACTTGAAGAGCATACAAACATCAAAGGTGTTGTGCACAATATATGCAAATGATAAGGGATCTAACTACTGGAAAAGATGGAAGGAAAAAACAAATAAACTAATTTCTAATGAACAATAAGGGTGACTTGCTTAACGATAGAATGTATTGGGATCCCACTCTTCCACTTGTCTCCCTATTCCTTCCCAATCTAGAGAGTCTCAATGTTACATTCAATCCGAAGAACTAGTTTGGCTTGTCACTGTGTGAGGAGTTTCAAAATTCATGTGAAATAAATACTTTTGGGTTTTAGGTTTATAAAACATTCCAAGCATTATAACGTTCGACTAATCTCAATTGTCTTCTAATGATTTTGAAAACTATCGTCATTAAGATGGGATTATGCATCAAACTAGTACTCCATATAATCATCAACGTAATGGCATAGCAAAAAGAATGAACAAGGCGCTCCTTAAAATAATGTGCTCTATGCTATTTTTCAAGAAAGTGAAATTGATGTTTTGGGGTGATGCAATTCTATGTGTAGTGTATTTGAGAAACATAAGTCCATCTCAAGATCTTGCCAAGCCCATATGAAATGCGATATGGTCACATTCCTTTGGTGAAGCATCTGTGGGTCTTTGGTTCCACTCGTTATGCCTTAATTTGTAGGGAACAAAGAAACAAATTTGGTGTAAAGAGTAAAAAATGGATCTTCTTGGGGTACTCAAATACCACCAAGGGATACCATCTTTACAGTGAGATATATACAAATTTTATTATTTCTAGAGATGTGTTTTTTCTTGAAATGAATAAAAACGACAAGTCTACAGAGAGACAACTTTATTGTATATATAAATTTACCATGTAAAAACATATCATGAATTTGACAATGAGATTCCACATCTTGAAGGAAGGATCTTTGTCTTGGATCAATCTTTGGAATCTCCTTTTGCAACAACATCTTCCCCTCATGAAGAAGTTATTGCCACATCACCAAAATAAGCGATTCAAATGGATTATGTGATCAAGAGGATTGGAAGATTGAATCTTGAAGAGAACGAAGCACCACTAATTGAGAAACCTGGATCCTCATAGAAAGTTCCAAAGTGGGTCACTAAGGCACTTGAAAGTTTCATCTTGATGAAGCCAAAAAATCAGGAACCGAAAGTTCGACATGACAATAAGATGGAGGTTATGTAGATGACTCAAATTTAGGCGATGTAGATGATATGGATGGTTCATATTTTTTTGAATTGAATTTATATTCTAACCTTGAACTAACTTCCTTTGAAGAATTTTCTTCTCATGATGAGTGTAAAGAAGCTATGTAGAGTACATATAATGCTCCTAGCAAGAATGGGAAATGGAATTTGGTGCAACCCACATTTGGAACCAAACCAATTGGTTGGAAGTGGGTATACAAGAACAAGTACAAATAAGATGACTCACTTGACAAGCATAAGGTGAAACTCGTGAAAAAAGGTTTTTCACAAAAAGAAGGCATTAACCATGATGATAATTCCCCCACAACAAAACATGATACTATTCATACTCTATTGGCTTTGGCTGCACATAATGGAGAGAAAGTTCATTAAATGGATGTGAAGACTGCTTTATTTAATGGAGACTTAAAAGAGAATGTCTTCATGTCTCAATCAAAAGGTTTTGTTGTGAAGAAACAAGAGCGGAAGGTATGCAATCTCATCACATGGTATGAAAAAGCTAACTTAGGATCTTTTGAAATTGAATTTCAAACACTTTAATCTTGATGATGCAACTATGTTTGTCAATAAAGTTGGAAGATCTATTGTATATCTTGTATGTATGTATATGATTTGTTGATGTATATCTAAGATACATAAAGGGGACTTAACACCTTGGACTCAAATATTATAAGGTGGATTTATTCAAATTGATTGGATACAATAACTTGGGTTTTGATAGTGATACAAAGAATGGTGTGTCTACTTGAGGCTACCTCATGAATCCACGGGGGCTTCACTTGTTGACCAATATCCTATCACGTTAGTTCATATTGTGGGTTTTAAAATTATCAAAAATTGAACCAATATATTGCAGGTATTAGGGGTATGAGGGGTTTAAGGTGGGGGTGGGTAGGGTGGTTTATAAGGATTGAGGTATAAAAAGGGGTGGGGAGGAGGTTTTAAGTATTGGGAGGGGGTTCCAACAAAAAGAGTTTGGGTCAATATCTCTCGAAATTAAGGGTATTCTTTAATATCCCATGATCGCACGTGCTATGTGAGAGGTTCACTAAGTGAAGTCCCCGTGCATGAATCTTGGATCAATAACTATCTCATGGAGATCATGCAAATAATATGTTCCAAAATATTCCACAACAAAGGTAGAATAGGTGGCTACTACATAAGAAATAAAGGAGATTGTGTGGCTTAGAAAGATATTGGAAGATTTGTAGGAGAAGTACATGAATTATATTCCTTTTTAAGTTGACAATACTTTTGTGATCTACTTGGCCTAGAATCCTAGATTCCATTATCAAACTAAGCACATCAACACAAAGTATCTTCTAATTCAATATCATGTAGAGGCCAAGACTATTCATTTGAGACATTGTTCCACAAGTGAGAAAATTGCAAACATCTTCACCAAAATGTTTGGAAGATAAATTTTTGAAAAGTTCAAAAATAAGTTTGGGCTCACAAACACCCCTTTGGATTAAGAAGAAGAATTTTGGATACTGATCCTACAGAATTATGGTCATTATGTAAATATTGTAAATATATTTATAATTTCCTAAAAACTGAAAAGTCATTGAATAACATAACATCTTGGAAGATGAAAACCAAGTTTCACTTTATTCATGTTACAACATTGAAGCTATCCCAAACTTATCAAAATTATTTTGTTGCCACAAATTAAATAATTAATATTAAGAAATCGACCTTCCTCTTTATTAAAATTTCGTTGCATCTTATTTAATATTGCATATGAACTAAATAGTCTCGATAGTGATTGCATAAGAAGCTTTAGGAAAACATTTGTCCTTGTGTGCTTTATTCCTCATTTGTATGTAGATGATGCTTGTTGGCCAAAATTTCATTCACTTATTAATTATTATTTGTTGTAACCTCCTTTGGCATTGTTATTATATGACTAACTCTTTTGTTGTATGCATGCATTACACCAACCATATAATATTAGCAATTGCACCTAACAGTGCAAAACGAACGTCATAAAAAGGAGGCAAGGTGGAAGAGGTGTAACAAAGAGAGAAGTTGAATAGTGGAATGCAAAAAGTTGTACGAAATGATGGGAGTTGAAAATGTTGAAAGTGCACCTAATATATAAAGAAACTTATGTAGTAGATAAGGTATATGAAATGTTAAAAGAAAGATACATTGAAAAGAAAAAAATGTAGCATGAATGCATAAAAAAGTGGAATGATAAATGTGTTCATTTTAAGCAAAGCAAGTAGTTATTAACCGGAAAAATAAAATATTTATAAAGTAATTTTGTTTATTTGTTTGTTTTCTATGAACAACTGCTAGTACGAGCGTAGTGGTAACATTTATAGTTTTGAAAAATAGTACACACATGGAAGTGTCATTATAAATGCAATGGTAGAATTTGTTAAAGTAGGAATCTCAAGTAGCATATGATATGAAAAAGTGATCAAAAGTAAGTTAGAATGCTACAAGAAATATGTTTATGGAAAGTCGATATAATCCAATGTAGATGTAAATATATTGATATGCGGTTGTTGTTCCAAGCAAGGACCGAATGTTTACTTTTTGTTGCACGGAAGATGTAAACCTTTTGCACATTTTAGTTGCTACACATGGGAAAGACACTTGAAAAGAAAGCATCAATAACAAGTGAAGAGAAATATAAAAAAAATAATAAAGGAAGTAAAAGAATAAAGATGCGAACTTTAGACCAAAAGATGAGTTTGAATTAAAGTTTTTTAGGTAGAAAATGAAACAACTTATTTGATTGAAATCTAATATGTTTAATTAAAAACATTAACAAGAAACATGTAATGTATATTTATCTATTATGTTCTCCACTCCCTCCCTCATATATACACTATATGAGATGAGATAAGAAACATGTTATATATATTTATCTATTGCGATCTCCACTCCCACCCTCATATATATATATATATATATATATACCTTATATGAGATGAGATACTCTCCAATAGCAATAACAATTCAAACTATTTTAAAAAACCAATAGTTAATTTCGATATATCTTATATCTTATATATATATGTGTGTGTGTGTGTGTGTGTGTGTGTGAACAAGGGTCGCGAGCAAGAAATTCCCTACCTCCAAGAAAATAATAAAATCAAAATTTGGAAGAAAATGATAAGCATGAAGAATTGATTTTTAGTTTTGTGTGTCTTTGATTTGATTGATGATAGTTGAAAAAGTTAACATTAAAAAACTACACACAAAAATGGCAAAAACGTCAACTCCATTACATTTGAATAACAAGCAAGAGGCACAAAGATCAAGCTTGAAGAATGATTTTTCATCCAACCTTACAGATTTTAGGTTGTGGCCACAAAGATCGAGTTGGATGAACATATACTCATTTTTATAAAATGAATTGTAATATCTTACTATAGTATGATTGATCCTTGAAAAAAAAACTCTAATCTTTAAAAGGAATTGAATTTTGCATCGTAATATAATAATAGATATTTTCATAAAAGAGGAAGCTAAATGTACTTAGAGATGCTAATGCCTAAACTTCAATGAGAGCATGATGACGATTACTGCCAATTTTAAGATTTCAATACTCATTAAAGAAAGAAAGTAGATGGAATCTTAGAAGTTAGACTACTTAATCTTAACATAGGTATAACATTTTGTAAACTTATGATGAGAGTAGGTTTAAAGCCCAAGATCAAGTGCACTTTTTTCATGGCATAAAAGCAACCTTCTAATATGTTCATAACTTTGTATAAATTGGTGGAATCTCTTTTACCGATATTATGTTCATAATCAATTCAAGCAAAAAATAAATATGTAGTCCAAAAGTAGGAAAAGGCAACAAACATATACATGATAACTAATCACCATATTTGTCAAAAGCCTTTCATAAATAATGAATTGTTTAAGCATGAAGGGAAGCTGCCTTGCCTGACTTTACAGGTGGAGAATAAGTACGACCTTCATGACATTGTGGAGTCCTTCAAATGGATCTCCATGTAGTGCACTTGTGAATTGACCTTGGCCTTCGTTATTGTGAATGTCATAATAACTTTGGAAATTTGCACTTGAATATGTTAGAATTTTAATGGCTACACAAGATCTAAAACATTTAGCATCATAATATCATAACCATAAGCAAAGGACCACATAAAGAAAGACAAGTACAACAACATTAGAGAACACAAAGATTTTCCTTGGGGGAACCACAAGGGAGAAAACCTCGCAAAACTTCCTTAGTATAGAATTCGACCAAGTACAATGTAAAACCCCAACAACAAGAATAGTTGCTCATCTTCCACAATAGACTCTCTCTCTCTCTCCAGCACAATACTTGAGTGTAAGATACGTGAGAATGAGAGAGGCGCCTCACCTATTTATATTGATTAGGTGAGTGCCTCAAATAACTAACTAGGTTGGCCAGGTTCTCTAATTATGGCCGACCTACCTTGGGAGACTCAACATACATTTTATATATTACTTTTGTGGGTACTATTGTCCCAAATTACAACAGAGGGTTTACCTCATGACTTTTACGTGACCAATTACATCAAGCACATCTCTGAAGGAGAATACAACAAAAGTACAATAGAATACCTTTCAAAGTTACAATACTTTAACATAATATTTTAAACAATTCAACAAACCCATAGATGAATAATCTCTTTCTATACGATGCATGTTAGAGATTAAGTACAAACCAAATTTCTATATAAAATAGAGATCAATCTTTCTATCTTCATGACATCATCCAGATGCACCAATGCACGTTGAGTTATTGATTTTCCATTTGTGTTCCTTATTATGAAACCCCATAACACTTGCTTTCAATGATCCGATGCTTATGATGTTGATTGATTTTGTGGGCTGAATACATGGATGTCAAAGCAAATAGGTAAAACTTATAAGTTAGAGAAATCTTTCATATTCAATGGAATGAAGGCATTCTCACCTATTTATGCATTATTTTTGTAGACTTAGATCACAGATCCAAGTTTATATCGTTTCTAGTGAATTATGGAGAATGCAAACCTTAAATCTAAAATGTAGAAAGTGTTGAAAGAGAAGGCACAAATGTTCAAATCGATCTAATTTCCCCAAACATACCTCTTCTCCTACACCACCGTCAGATCCAAATCCATGATCGTTGAGAACCATTCCCTTCCTTTGTGCAATAGCTAACAGGTTCACCATTTTGGAATTGTAAGTAGCATAACCCAAGTGTTTAGAAAAGCCAAAGCAATAGGCGGCCTCGTTTCTAACTAAAATGAGGAAATAGAAATACAACGAAAGTTTCCACATAGTGAAGAACATAAGAAAATAGAAAAAGAAGCTCTCTTTTACAAATGACAAAATCATTTGAGAAATGATGAAAGTCTAAACTATGCAAAAATATGAAACAAAAAAGTTTCTTTTAAGTATGAATTTAATATTTAATATTATTTATTTAATCTTTATTTTGATAATATATTATTAATGAATATTTATTTATTTTTAATAAAAAATAAATAAATAAATAAAATATTAAAAATAATCAAAACCCATTTGGCTTTACACATTTTGAAAAAATTTAATGTAATTTGATTACACTTTACACATGGTAAAAAATCAAATATAATTTGATCACACTTTACACATGGTAAACCGAATTAAAAATAAATAAATGTAGTTTGATTACACTTTGCACATTGTGAAAATAATCAAATAATCATATATAATTTGATCACACTTTACACATGGTAAAAAAATTAACACATTTTGAATTTTTCAATGTAATTTTATTACACTTAACACATTTTTCACCAAAAGATGCGAACTTTAGACCAAACGATGAGTTTGAGTTAAAGCTTTTTAGGTAGAAAATGAAACAACTTATTTGATTGAAATCTAATATGTATAATTAAGAACATTAACAAGAAACATGCAATGTATATTGTGTTCTCCACTCTCTCTCTCATATATACATTATATGAGGTGAGATAAGAAACATGTTATATATATTTATATATTGTAATCTCCACTCCCACTCTCATATATATACTTTATATGAGATGAGATACTTTCCAATAGCAATAACAATTCAAACTATTTTAAAAAACCAATAGTTAATTTTGATATATCTTATATATATATGTGTGTGTGTGAACAAGGGCCGCGAGCAAGAAATTCCCTACCTTCGAGAAAATAATAAAATCAAAATTTGGAAGAAAATGATAAGCATGAACAATTGATTTTTAGTTTTGTGTGTCTTTGATTTGATTGATGATAGTTGAAAAAGTTAACATTAAAAAACTACACACAAAAATGGCAAAAAACGCCAACTCCATTACATTTGAATAACAAGCAAGAGCCACAAAGATCAAGCTCAAAGATTGATTTTTCATCCAACCTTACAGATTTTAGGTTGTGGCCACAAAGATCGAGTTGGATGAACATATACTCATTTTCATAAAATAAATCGTAATATCTTACTATAGTATGATTGGTCCTTGAAAAAAAAACTCCAATCTTTAAAAGGAATTGAATTTTGCATCGTAATGGGCTCTTGTGGCCTAATATAATAATAGATATTTTCATAAAAGAGGAAGCTAAATGTACTTAGAGATGATAATGCATGAACTTCAATGAGAGCATGATGATGATTACCGCCAATTTTAAGATTTCAATACTCATCAAAGAAAGAAAGTAGATGGAATCTTAGAAGTTAGACTACTTAATCTTAACATAGGTATAACATTTTGTAAACTTATGATGAGAGTAGGTTTAAAGCCCAAGATCCAGTGCACTTTTTTCATGGCATAAAAACAACCTTCTAATATGTTCATAACTTTGTATACATTGGTGGAATCTCTTTTACCGATATTCTGCTCATAATCAATTCAAGCAAAAAATAAATATGTAGTCCAAAAGTAGGAAAAGGCAACAAACATATACATGATAACTAATCACCATATTTGTCAAAAGCCTTTCATAAATAATGAATTGTTTAAGCATGAAGGGAAGCTACCTTGCCTGACTTTACAGGTGGAGAATAAGTACGACCTTCATGACATTGTGGAGTCCTTCAAATGGATCTCCATGTAGTGCACTTGTGAATTGACCTTGGCCTTCGTTATTGTGAATGTCATAATAACTTTGGAAATCTGCACTTGAATATGTTAGAATTTTAATGGCTACACAAGATCTAAAACATTTAGCATCATAATATCATAACCATAAGCAAAGGACCACATAAAGAAAGACAAGTACAACAACACAAGAGAACACAAAGATTTTCCTTGGGGGAACCACAAGGGAGAAAACCCTGCAAAACTTCCTTAGTATAGAATTCGACCAAGTACAGTGTAAAACCCCAACAACAAGAATAGTTGCTCATCTTCCACAGTAGACTCTCTCTCTCTCTCTCCAGCACAATACTTGAGTGTCAGATACGTGAGAATGAGAGAGGCGCCTCACCTATTTATATTGATTAGGTGAGTGCCTTAAATAACTAACTAGGTTGGCTAGGTTCTCTAATTAGGGCCAACCTACCTTGGGAGACTCAACATACATTTTATATATTACTTTTGTGGATACTATTGCCCCGAATTACAACGGAGGGTTTACCTCATGACTTTTACATGACCAATTTCATCAAGGACATCTCTGAAGGAGAATACAACAAAACTACAATAGAATACCTTCCGAAGTTACAATACTTTAACATAATATTTTTAACAATTCAACAAACCCATAGATGAATAATCTCTTTCTATACGATGCATGTTAGAGATTAATTACAAACCAAATTTCTATATAAAATAGAGATCAATCTTTCTATCTTCATGACATCATCCACATGCACCAATGCACGTCGAGTTACCGATTTTCCATTTGTGTTCCTTATTATGAAACCCCATAACACTTGCTTTCAATGATCCGACGCTTATGATGCTGATTGATTTTGTGGGCTGAATACATGGATGTCGAAGCAATTACGTAAAACTTATAAGTTAGAGAAATCTTTCATATTCAATGGAATGAAGGCATTCTCACCTATTTATGCATTATTTTTGTACACTTTGATCACAGATCCAAGTTTATATCGTTTCCAGTGAATTATGGAGAATGCAAACCTTAAATCTAAAATGTAGAAAGTGTTGAAAGAGAAGGCACAAATGTTCAAATCGATCTAATTTCCCAAACATACCTCTTCTCCTACACCACCGTCAGATCCAAATCCATGATCGTTGAGAACCATTCCCTTCCTTTGTGCAATAGCTAACAGGTTCACCATTTTGGAATTATAAGTAGCATAACCCAAGTGTTTAGAAAAGCCGAAGCAATAAGCGATCTCGTTTCTAACTAAAATGAGGAAATAGAAATACAATGAAAGTTGCCACATAGTGAAGAACATGAGAAAATAGAAAAAGAAGCTTTCTTTTATAAATGACAAAATCATTTGAGAAATGATGAAAGTCTAAACTATGCAAAAATATGAAACAAAAAAGTTTCTTTTAAGTATGAATTTAATATTTATTATTATTTATTTAATCTTTATTTTGATAATATATTATTAATGAATATTGATTTATTTTAATAAAAATTAAATAAATAAATAAAATATTAAAAATAATCAAAACCTTGATTTGGCTTTACACATTTTGAAAAAAATAAATGTAATTTGATTACACTTTACACATTGTTAAAAATCAAATATAATTTGATCGCACTTTACACATTGTTAAAAATCAAATATAATTTGATCGCACTTTACACATGGTAAACCAAATTTAAAAAAAATTAAATGTAATTTGATTACACTTCGCACATTGTGAAAATAATCAAATAATCAAACATAATTTGATCACACTTTACACATGGTAAAAAAATTAACACATTTTGAAATTTTCAATGTAATTTAATTACACTTAACACATTTTTGAAAAAATTACAAAATTAAATGTAATTAGCTGAAATTAATAGAAAAAAGATGAAACAATTATCTCTGGCCTACCCTACGAGATGGACTAAAAGGATACATTACCATGATCGCAGCGCTAGTGCCATGCCAGGTGCTTACTGATTGCCAGGAGAGTTCGTGTTATGCAGCACAGCTTATTTCTTCTCCCCCGAGGAAAGCGTAGCTCAACTGTTCGACTCGAATCAAATGCAATGCCCCCGAGGAAAGCCCTAGCGACGGCCATTCGTCGCTGCAAATACCTCGCACACAAACAACAATGGCCGCAAATTCAAAATGCCCCCTTCCCTGCAAAAGACCCCGTAAGTATATCTATAATCAAAGCCTCTCCTAATAGAAGCTCAACAATAAGCTGGATAGATGCTAAATTCCGGTTCATTCGGGGTTTCTCGAGTTCCTCCGATCAAAATGATAATGGCGGGGAAGATGATAACCCACACAGCTCGGTCACGGGTTCGATTCACTGCGAGGCGCATAGCGACAGCTGGGTTCGATTGAGGACTGAAGAGAAGAAAAACAGGGCTTTAGAGCTGGCCACAGCTTTGCCGGAAGTGTCTCTACAACGGAATGACGATTTTGATGTACAGGAAAAAGGAGAGGGCAGGGAAGAAGAACATAAGTCGATGGCTGTCGGAACTATTGGAGCTCCGAATGCTGCGAAATCGACTTTGACGAATGATACGGTTAGTATTCGATTCTTAATTCATGAGTTTTCGAAATCTAAAAACTATAAAGACCTTTAAACAACCAACTAAGCAGACTTACAGCTTAGTCGGTCAATTCAGAACCTTACTATTAAAGTATCAACTAGTTTCTTGAATTGTCCTTGAAGAAGGTTGTTATTCTGAGCACATCTATTGCTAAAAGGAACTCACTTGGGAACGAGGGGTCAAGGCTCTGAATAAAATTCTCTTGATAGGGCCCCATGCTTAGTCCTATTTGCAACCTTGGATCCCACTTAAAATTGTCCGGTTCTAGTAACATATCTTTCTTCAATATCTGCAAGAAATCTTTTCCACCATCTATCTTTACTTGCCTCAACTGAACGAGAAACGAGTCTCTTGGTCAGATTTCTAATAACATAGCTTTCCTCATTATCTGCAAGCAATCTTTATGGCCATTTAGTTGCCTCCACCGAATGAGTAACGAGTCTCGTGGTCAGGTTTCTAATAACATAGCTTTCCTCAATATCTGCAGGCAATATTTATGGCCATTTAGTTGCCTCAACCGATTGAGAAACGAGTCTCATGGTCAGGTTTCTAATAACATAGCTTTCCTCAATATCTGCAAGCAATATTTTTAGCATACTATGTTTATTTTCCTTTACAGTTGATATGTACTCTGTTTCCACTCCAGACGAAGCTACACTTGACTGTGCGTTAGTACTTCGTGAGATTTCTCAATTGTGAAGCAAGAAACAATAACACGTGGCAGACTTCCTAACTAATATTATCATCATTAAGCCAATTTGCGTTGCAATAGCTTGTGAGTTGTAGGAGATCTATCTTAATACTCTCAGCAAAGCTCATATTTCACCTTTTGAGGTATTTGGGAATAAGGACATGTTGTTTGAGCCTTGAGGCCTTTTCTACATATACGGAGGCAAGTTCTTTGCATGTGGAGACGCCATGTGACATTGTTGGTTTGATCGAACCTTCAAAGGAAATGTGTTTTGCTTATGGAGATGGCAAGTGGCATTATAAACCTATTTTATTCATTCAAAAAGCAAAAGGGAGCGTTCTACTGGGGGAAGATTCTAAGGCCTTCTAAAAGAAATAAGTTTTTATTGGAGAAGTTGTTACTTATTGAAAGGAAAGCTTTATAAGGACTCAAGAGATCTATTTTCGTTTGCTAAAGGCAATGTCGGAAGATAGGAAGTTCTACTCCAAGCACTCAGTTGAATATCTTTGGGAGGATTGGAAGAAGGATGAGTTCAAGTAGAGGTTTCCATCTTTTATTTTTTATTTTTATGGGTTGATTTGATGGCTAGAAATTACTTGCACAATCTGCTGTTGTAATATTTGAAGAATGATAATTTTGCTCCATTAAAAAGACATCAGAAAATAGGTTTCAACCCTTCCTTTCTCTTTCTGTAATCATTATACATTTAATGATTTTGCTGTTGCAAGTTTCTTGTTGGGGCTATTTCACTCTATTTTGTGGGTTGTCTTAGCTAAGGAGGAAGGTTAGTTGTGGCCTATTAGGTTATCTTAATCTTGTTGTGAAATCAGAAATGAAGAAATGATGTAACGGTGTGGTTCTCTCTTATATTCCCAAATTTTCTACTAATGCCCCAATTTTGGTTTCATCTTCTGTAGATGATGGTAGTGAGGATGAAAATTTAGCTCCGCCTTATCATGCTCCACTAGTTGAATCCACTGAACATGAACATGCACTGGTACCACAACTTCTTAGATGGGTTCATACAACATGAGAAGCGGTTGGTGATCCTTCAAATCGGTGTTGTACATGTTCATAGTCCCAAACTTCTAGTGAGCCTCTTCTCTTTTTGCTCAAGTTTCAAAGGCTTATGATTTAGAGACATTTGTTGAAGATGTTGGCCATACATAAAGGGGTGCAACGGTGAATGAGGAATATCATTCCTTGATAGTGAACAATACTTGGGATCTCGTCCCTCTTCTGAACAAAAGAAAACATGTCTTATGTAAATGGGTGTATAGGACTAAACATGTAGCAAATGTAATTGTTGATAGACATAAGGCCTTGTTAGTTGCCAAACTTTTTCCCTAAGTAGAAAGAATTAACTATATTGAGACCTTTGCCCCTGTAGCCAAAATGAATTCCATTTGCCTTGTTCTAGACCTTGCAACATCATACAAGTGGGAGTCTAGTAGAATGATGTTAAATTCACCTTCTTGCTTGGGGATTTGCAGAAATAAATTTACATAGAACAACCTCCCAACTATGTTTAGATTGACTCTAGTGTTGTTTGTGTTAACTAGATAATCCTTTCGGGTTATTAGGTAGTTTAATAAAATGGTTGATGACAGTTAACTGTCACAACTATATCTCCAATGTATTTATATAAACATTTCATTCAATAAAATTTGTAATCCTTATTGTGGAGTCAATCTATTCGATCCTTCAGTGGTATCACCGCGGGGTTCTAACTCCATGTTGTTTGCTTGAAGTGAAAGCGTCTTGATCATTATCTGGAGTGGAGGCATATGCGAGCTGTTTGTCTTTATCCTCGTGAAGAAATTTCGATCCTTAAACCGAGGTGAGCCTTACAGGTAGAAACCCATGTGGAATTCATGTGAATGTTGTAGCGATTAGCGATATATTCATTGTAGACAACAACCTGTGTGTTCTCTTGACGTGCTCCAGTAAAGAATTTTTTCAAACCCTTGGGAGTACCGGCCTGTGCAGTAGTTGTCAACGGATCTATTTTCTTGAAGTGCCCTTGTGTCTCTTTCTTGCCTTTGTTTGGGAGTGAGATTATCTTTTGGTTTCGAATGGGGTTGGATATTTTGGTTCTAGTTTGAATGTGAGTTACGACTGTGAAACAAATAACAAGAACTACGAGCAAAAAAATCCGAGTTCAAGAGACAGGTCCATGATGACCCCGTCATGAGCAAGCTCAAAACCATCCCACAAAACCCGAAGTTTGCAATGATCTGAATCTATATTTTTGTTCACTCGAAATTAAGAATATGGAGTTTGGTTCATCATGTTTCTCTCCGTGAAATTGCTCTTTCAATTGACGTGATGATAGTTGGCACTTAGGGTTTAAAAATTCAGTTGATTAAGAGCGATCTCATTCACAATTATCAGAGCCATAAACTTTCATTAATATTCCACTTGTTGTGATCGTGAAGTCTTTGGAGTAGTTGTTGTGCTTGGAGCTTTGACAAGATGAAGGCAACCTATCAGACCCTATTGATTTGCTAATGGTTCGATTGCCTTTGTTACTTTTTTATGTGAAAGCTATTTTTATGTATTGTTCATTCAATTGTTAAACTTTTGTACTTAGTTGCATGATTGTTTTACAAAGGGAAACTTGATTTAATTTAAAGGCAAGAGTAACTAGGCAATACTTTTACAGTGCATATGGAGATCATATCACATTGGTGAATGCGTATAAAGCTTGTTTAGAGGAGTTGCAAAAAACAAAGTCGACATTTACAAATGATTCCAAAGTACACTCGACAATAGCGTCCAAAAATGGTGCAAATCGTCCATAGTTTCATGTAGAGAAGAACACATTTCTTTCTAGAATTTATATTGAAGAAGGTCATCATTACATTGCACTTTTATTTAAAAAAATCTAATGCATTCACTTGTATCTATTGTGGGTGTGGTGTTGAGTAGTAAAGAAAACTATCCAGATTGGTTATGGAAAATTAAACCCACTTTGATTTTAATGACCTCTGGGATGGCATATGTGAAGGAGAGAATAATGTCGCACTTGCGGTGCCTACAATAGACAAAGAGCTTGCTATATGGAAGAATAAAGATAAGAAAGCCTACACGTTGTTCGCTGCCACTATAAGTGAAGAGGTAAATCGTCATACATTACCTTTTAAAGAATCTTATGGTGCTTCAATGAAGTTGAAACATTTGTATGATTCGCATTTATAATTGGAACTCATATAATTGTTGTTGAAGCTCTTCAACCTAGAGTTGAAGGATAATGATCCCATGGCTTTAGCTTCTAAGATTAAAGGCATTAAGCATGACATTGATGCCACTGTAGTGGAGATTGACATTCCTGTCACATCTTTTATTAAAGCTCTCTACCCTACATATTCACACTACCTAGAATCCTTGCAAGCTAGTGGCCAAATGATGTTCGTTACATTTGACTCTTTGGTGGAGAAGGTTACAAAACGTTAGAAAGCCTTTGGAAAGAAATCAACACAACTCGTTGGAGAGTTTGTGTGCCTTACGTAGAAGAAACAATCACAAGATTCTTCTAAAGGAGAAGGAAATATAAGAGGACGTGAAAAGAAGACTTTCAATGGGAGGGGGGTAGACATAATCAAGGTGAGATATTTGATCGACACTGTGTTCGTTGCGGCAAGAATGCACATGACGCATAACGTTATTGGGCTCCATGGGAGTAGATCAAAGACAAACATGATGAGAAAGAAGACAAAGGTAAAGCATCTAAATTGATGAAAGGTAAATCACATGAATTCGTTCATGACATTGTTTCTAATTGCAATATTGGAGTAACTAAAGATTTGTTTAACACTTCATTTGCTTCTTGGAGAGATGCTTGGTTACTTGACAAAGGTGCAACGTGCCATATGACCTTTCGAAGAGACTTCTTTGAAGATTTCAATGACAATGTAGATTATAAAGTCTCTTTTGTAGATAAATCAAGTATCAAGCCTTCAGGAATTAGCACCATCAAACTTAAGTTGCCTAGATTCCCAGATTTTATTTTACATGATGTTCTCTACCTTCCTAAGTTATGGAGGAACTTGTTGTCTCTTGTGCATATTCGATAACAAGGTCACTCTATTCATTTTTCCAACGACAAAGTTGAAATAGGGAGGGCTTCCTTTTAGAGTTTGTATCTCGGACAAGTACTTCTACTTTGGCTTGGTGTCTAGCATGTAGTATTGTTTGAGACAAGTAACTCTCTAGACATTACTTGTAAAAGTGTCTTGTATAATATTTTATGGTCAATGGTATTGGATGACCCATGGTATTAAAGGGCCCATGGTATTTGCATAAAGTGAATATTATAAGAGTCTATAGAGACTTGTAGAGTGAAAGATCATTGTCAGTTTGTGTGAGATACATTGATATTGAGTGATCAAATCTAAGAGAGGGATTCTCTTAGAGGCTTTAGAGAGAGCGATTCTCTCAAGGTGAGATCAATGAGTGATAAGATCTAAAAGAGGATTCTCTTAGAGGCTTTGGAGTGAGTGATTGATTCAAGCTAGGGTTTGTCATATTGTTGAAGGTTTGGGTACAATTGCAGCAGGGGTGAGTCAAGAGTCTGATCCGATGTGTTATATCTGGAAACCTAAAACTATAATTGTTGTTTTAAATCCGCAATAAGAAGACCGACTGTTTGTTGGTTTTCCTAATGGATTGGGGTTTCCAGTGTAATCCAAAATGTCAAATGTATTGATGATTTCTTCTCTTCTTTTTGCTGCGCTATTTGTTAGGGTTTTAGTGTGTTTTCAGATAATAGTTGCAGTAAACTATTCGAGTCTGATAATGAGATATAAATCCTGAAAATCAACATGGTATTAGAGTACGTGCAGAGGTCAGTATTGCTTTGAGTAGGAAATTAGTTGACAAGTGATTTAGGTGTAATTAAAGAAAGGAGCCAGACCGCATGACCATGAAACGGGTCGTACGGGCACTGTACATTGTATGATCGAGTGGTAGGTTGGGCTATGTAAGCGTGGTAGAGTAGAGTCACGTGTAGCAGTGATTGGGGGTGGAGATTTGAGCTTGCATTGAAGGGGCTGTGTGGATGCCAGCAGGCTTGAGTAGGGGATGACGTGTTGAGCACAACTGATGCTGATAAGGGGACAATTGGGATACGTCAGAGCTCGAGAAACAGGGCATGGGTTGTTGTCGATAAGGGACACGTGGATATGGACAACGAAGATCTTGGCAGAGGTCCACACTTGGACATGGGAGACCAGCTTGGGGGTTGTGGAGACGTGTAGCGACAGGAAAAATGGTGAAGGCTTGAGCCAACCAAGGCATGGGGAGAGTGTTGGGACACAGAGGCAGATATGCGGGCTTCGCAATTGACGGAGCAAGGTAGAACGTTGAGCAAGTTGTTGAGGTGGAGAGCCGATGAACAGAGCTTGTGGTGCAAGGTGGTGTAGCAACAATGGAGCTGTAGCTGTGTGGAGAGATGTGAGCTGTTGGAGCTAGGCTCAGACTGAGCCAAGGGTTGCAGGTGTTGAGATTTTACATGCCTTGGGGTGGACAAGGACACTTTAAAAGTGGTCCCTAGCTTATTTAAAAAGTGAGAATGACTTTATTTACTAAAGTGGCCTTTTAAAGTGAGTTTGAGTTATAATTATTTTAAAAGTGACTTCATGAGAATTAAAAGGTGGGTGTGCATTAAATTCTCATTTAATATTTAAAAAGTAAATTTTTAATGAGGAAATGAGATGAGCCCTAGATCTCATTTAGTTGGCTTTTAATCTAAGCCATTGATTTGGAGATGGAAGTTACTCAAACAAAAAGGCTTGGGAAAGGCAAATCTAATTCATTGTTCACATTCCAAAGAGAGAATTTTTGGAGAGGAGAGAATAAGAGAGAAGAGAAAAATTGAGAGAGTGAAACCCTTACACAAAAATTCAGAGAAAGAAATAAGAAGTTTGAGGGCATGAATTTCGAGGCATGACCAGCAGGAAGAATCCATACACCAGGTGACAGGCACAGATCTCGAGGAAGTCCCTACATCATACAACAACACAGATTTTGAGAAGGCTGTACACCGTACAAAAACACATAAATCGAGGTTGGCTGGCACGAATTTTGAGGTAAAAGGTACAACATTTATTGTTGTGTGCAAACCATACATTAGGCTCGAATTTTGAGCCAGAAAGGTGAAGGGGTACAGTCACACGTGTGAACCGTATAGGCAAATAAATTGAGGCTTTTTTTGATTGTTGAGGAGTCCGTACAATGATTGTTTGGCACGCATTTTGAGGATGAAATGCTGTGATAAGTACTGTTTTAATTTGTAAAAAATTGCCTGAAAATAAAATCTCTCTTTGAAGAACATGTTATCCCTTCGGGGTTTTTCCTGGACCATTTTGGTAAAAAATCCGAGTCTTTAATTTTCATGTGTGTTGACTGAATTAATTTTTTGAGTAAGAAAAGTAGGGCTGTCATAAAATTTTGAGATTTGAAAAAGTTGAAAAATATATCATGTGTTTCAAGTTATAGTAAAAATTTTAACTTTTTATGTACCTGCATGATGGGGTTTGGGCATTAAACCATATGTAGTGATTGAAATTGAAACCAGATTGGGGTAACAAAATTTTTTAATGGTATCAGAGCATTGTTGAAGGCTGAAAATTACACCTAGAAATAAATTTCAGACTTGGAGAAATAAGAGAATTTTGAGAAGAAACTGGTTCTTTGACATATTTGCTATGATCGCTAACGGACTTAGGCTAGAGGACAGGTTGGATGGGGAATATATCGCCGAGGGTCTGGAAAGAAACTTCTCGGAAATATCGGGGGAAATATTGGGAATGATCGAAAAATACTGGCAAAAATAAACTTAGACCTAAAGAATTATGAAAATATCGGACAAATCGCCAACAAGAAAAAATTGAGAGAAATCGGAAATATCAAGAGAAATCGGAGATATTTTCAACATTGGTTATAATTATTTTAAAAGTGACATTATGAGAATTAAAAGGTGGGTGTGCATTAAATTCTCATTTAATGTTTAAAAAATATTTTTTAGTTCTCATTAATTGTTAGTTGGATTAAAGTACATAAGCAATAAAAACAGTATTAGCATAATCCAACTAATAAGACAATAAAAAATAAGTCTGAGTTGGACCTTCCTTATACTCAGAAGACTTTTAGATCAGACCTTGTCTTCTCAGAGACAAGTCACTGAAATGGAACAAGTCTGGCTCTTACCCGAGGGTTGGGACATACCTGAGAAAGAGATAGATAGGTGCTGTAGATGAGGTTTAGACAAGGAGGTAAGACCACCAAGATCAATCTCGAGATATCAACCAGGACAACCAACAAGTGAACAACCCAGAAAAACAGTCTAGGGCGGTCACATAACAGTCTATACAACCAGTGGTCCAATCAAATAGTCCATACACAATTAGAGACCATCTCAAACAGCTAGAGACCACCTCAAACAACCCAACACAGGCAGAGACCAACTTAAATAGCCTAAGGCAGCGGTCTTAACAAACAACCTAATAAGGGCAGTGGTCTCAACAAACAACCCAACACGTTGATAGTGGTCTCAACAAAGAGTCCAATAAGATGGCATCCCATCACAAACAACCCACACTCTCAGTGGTCTGCATTTACAGCCCATAAACAGTGCCACAATGAAGTGTTAAGCCCATAAGACATGCCCATGGTGAAGATACAGTCCACAAACAGTCCAAGGTGGAGTGCTAACCCAGAACAAGATGACATCCCAACAAAACAACAAGTCCACGCTAAGGTGACAGCTCACCAAATAAGGTGGCATCCCAAGCAAGAAGGTGACAGTCCAAGCAAGAAGGTGACAACCCAACAAAACCGGCCACGACTCAAGTAGGTACCTTCAACAACAGGTCATGGCATCCCAATAACCCTCAACAAGGTCATGGCTGCCACAACAGCTCTCACGACACCCTTAGAAGGCTCAAGCAAGATCATGGATGCTACAACAACCCTTACAACATCCTAAGCAAGCCCAAACAAGGTCGTGACTGCCTCTAGCAGCCCTCAAGCCTCCGCTAGTAGGTCATGGCTACCTCTAGCAGGCTCAGCAGAGGTCACAGCCTTGTACTACATGCTCATGACACCTAGTAGGAGGACAAAACAACTAGCAGGAAGTCACGACAGCCTACAACAGCAGCAACAATGGTCACGTGAGGGAGAGAGGAAGAGCAACAACAAACCTTAGACGTTAAGCCAAAAGGAGCAGTAACCCTAGATCAGATATAAAATCAGATCTCCAAAATTCTTCACAAACACACACCCAAAAAATGAATGCTAGGACTTGAATTTATATTCTTGAAATGTCTTCTAGAAGGATCATCCTTTTAACCCTTCAAAACATTAGGGTTACTTAAGGCATCCTAGCTCTTAGGAGTGCTACCAAAATAAAACATAAAATAATATTAAGTTGACTTAGGATAGGGTACCAAGGTAAAGACGCCATAACAATAAAGGTAAATCATGAAAATAAAAGGTTCAAGCTACCACACTAGGGGGGCGCTAGCATAAGGACCAACAAGGGGTAAACACAATACTATATGTCAACAAGAGAGGTCACAACAAAGTGGGAAGACAACTCTTTCACCCACAAGACCAAGGTGTACCATCAAGGTGGGGAAACAACCCTTTTACCCACAAGACCAAGGTGGGGAATCAACCAATCTTTTATCTGTTAAAGATAGCGCAGTTGCAAGACCCATTCTTAGGGAGGATGGTACCCTAGTCAGTTAACTAGGGTAGAGTAAGACCGTAGAAGGTACCTTAGGGCCCCCAGTAGTCTCTTGGGGTTCTTGGTCTAGGACTAAGCAGGTTGATGCCATGGCAAAGTTCCTAACATATGGTTAGGGCCCCTATATGCCTCTAGGGTTCTTGGTTTGGGATCAGGCAGTTTCTTGGTTTGGGACCAAGCAGATTCTGTAGGTTGAGGCAGAGACATTCCTTTCTTGTAGGTTGAGGCAGAGACATTCCTTTCTTGGTCTGGGACCAAGCTGTTCCTGCAGGTGCATTCTTGGTTAGTTAACCAGGTGGATCTTGGTCAAGTTGACCAAGATGATGATGTGTGATGTCCTCTCTCCTATTCAGTTATTGCTAGGTTGTTACTTAAGGGACTGGCCACCCCTTGATGATGTCACAAGCACCTAACCCTTAGGAGCAGTACTGAGGACCAGAGGATTACATTATCCAGTTTGGATTTTCTCCTTATACAGTGATGATAAAGATGTTTGGAACACACATGACAATATACCTTGAGAGAGAATAGATTAAAGTCCTTGGTCATGTTGGTCGTGCAGGTTAAAGGGGTTGTCTCCCCACATTTATGGTACACCTTGGTCTTATGGGTATGGGGGTTGCCTTACCACCTTGTTGTGACCCTTAGTTGACTTGTGGTACTTTTGGTCCTAGCGCCCTTATTGTTTTTATTGTTGTTATTAATGTGACCATTTTAACCTTTGGTACCCTATACTAAGTCAACCTATTTTTTATTTTATGTTTTTTTTGGTAACCATCCTAAAAGCTAGGCTTAAAGAAGGACCATTCTAGAAGTCCTTTCAAGTTATAAAAACAAGTCTTATCCTTCATTGTGGATCCATCCAAGAAGACACATCTCAACTCTGATCTTTATGTTTGGCGTCAAGGAGTATGCTGCTTCATCTCTAGGTTACCAGATCTGAGTTTAAGGGCTACTTTGTGCTCCTTTCTCTGCTGAATTGTGAGCTGTGTTGGGCTGTGACCTTATGAGGCTGACTCATGGACTATGTGGTGTCTCTCTTGCTGAGCCGTGACCTTATGCATCTGACCCATGGATTGTGTGGTGTTTATCGTAGTGGGTCGTGACTGCATGATCTATCCTAGTGGGCCGTGACTATGCATGATTTGTCCCAGTGGGCTGTGACTGTGTATGATATATCCTAGTTGGCTGTGACTATGTATGCTCTCTCTCAGCCTTAACGTGGACTCTGGTAACCTCTCCTAGCTAGGCCGTGGTTGATTTGACCTTACCTTTTTGGCCGTGATTTGTTTGCAACCCTTCTTGGGCTGAGCTATGGCTGTATTAAGCTCTAAATGACAGGTCAATTATGGTGTTAATTATGCTAAAGGATGCTGTGATCTTTTGAGGTTGATTAGCTGTGTTTTGGGCTGAATATCACTGCTACTATCCTACTGGGGTCTTCACACTTGGTGACTGAGATATCTTGTTTACTATTGTATGTATCTAACCACAACCTACAACACTCTAACCTACTCTGTCAAGGTATGTCATCTGTTCCTCTGGTGACTTGTGTTTTCAATGACAAGATCTGAACTTGAAAGTATCCGAGTATAACGCTGATTCAAACAGCTCTAGACCAACATTATTACTGTTCTTTGTTAACTGGTTATTAAATTTAGTAGGACTGCTATTACTACTTTGTTTCTTGTACATTGCTATTGTTCTTTTTATTAGTTATAATATTTTTATTGTTTAGGTTTTGTACATGGCAATTGGTAAGTCATCTCAAGGACCAACTTTAACACAGTGACCATTGGAGTGTTAAAGTTGATAGAGATGAAAATTATGTTTTGAATTTATTATAGCAGTACTCTTCTGGATCTAATGCTGTTTTAGTTTTGTTTTATGCATTAAAGTATAAAATTTTAATTTGCTTATATCAAACCCTAACTTAACCCTAAACTTTAACATTATCTTTCTCTCTCAAGGAATGTGGTCCATAATTGTTCCATACAATAACATGAAGTTTTTATCATCACCATATAAGGAAGGTCCAAGCTGGATGATATGATCCTCAGGTCCTCCTGACTGCTCCTAAAGGTTAAGTGCTACTGACATCATCAAGGGGTGACCAGTCCCTTGAGAAACAACCTAGCTCAACCATTTAGGAGAAGAGGATATCACACATCATCATCTTGGTTGATTGACCAAGATCCACCTGGTTAATTGACCATGTATGTACTTGTAGGAACTGCTTGGTCCCGTACTAGGATGTCTCTATCTCAACCTGTAGGATCTGCTTGGTCCTCGTGACCAAGAAACTGTTTGGTCCCAGACTAGAATACCCTAGAGACATGTAGGAGACTAGAATACCCTAGAGACATGTAGGGGCCCTTGCCACATGCTAGGGACTTTGCCATGGCATCAACCTGCTTGGTCCCAAACCAAGAACCCTAGGAGACTGCTGGGGGCCCTAGGGTACCCTTCTAGGGACTTACTCTGCTTGGTTAACTGACCAGGAACCCTAGTTAACTGACTAGGGTGCCATCCTCTCCGAGAATGGGTCTCGCAGCTGCATTAACTTTAACAGCTCGTACATGAACTTCTTGCACAGATTTCAGTATGAACATGCAAGGAATGTTTGAGACATTTTGTAACACTTAGGAAAAGTGGGTAGTATTTCTATTTTGTAATTTCACCTAGGAAAAGTGAGAGCCTAATGTTTAGAAGTCGACTTGGTCTTAGCCTTTAGGAGTCTAATAAATTATATTTTATACATTAATGTCTTAGACCTTGATTTAATTCTTGCCGTACATCACAAGACTGAGATAGGTGGCGGCCAGGGTTGATGAAATTAGGGTTTCAGCAAAGCATAAAAACAGAGAAGATAGAGATGTTGAATAATCAGATCAGCAGAGCAGGCAAACAGGAGAAGAGACAGATTGCATCAGGGAGGAAAGAGAGGATAGATCAGCAGCATTAGCAGGCCGCACAACAGCAATGGAATGAAACAAACAAAGTTCATTTCTTGATTATGAACGTGGTTCAATTACTGAATATCCAATTTAAGAAGGACAACAGGTTAAAATCCACAAAGGGCAGATATATTTTATAGCTGGGTAATGAATAGATAGATAGATATGCTTTACAATGACCACCATGACGATATATATACATTGACTGGTCATGTGGTCGGATAGTCATGCTCCTTAGTTAAGATGTGTCCTTTCATTAATTAATGTTTATTATTATTATTAGTTATTTATTTAGTGTTTACATATATTGTGTTGATTACATACAGCAGGTTGTACAATGCTGCAGCTGTTGTTTTTCTTCGTATGCAGGTTGTATGCCTTCAAAGTAGTAAGCCATACACTTTTCTTTGTGGTTGCTTGAGTGAACTTCAGTTGTCAAGGAGAGAGGAAGAGTGATCTGCTGTCCAAATCAGCCAGAAAAGAGCAGTCTGTACTGCTGTGACTTTTCTTCTCTTATGCAGGCTGCACACCTCAGTTCGAGGTGTTTTTTGTGTGACTATACAGCTGCTGATTTAGCAAGTTGCAGATATCACCTTGTAAGCTTTGATCTAAAGAATGAGAAACTGATTTGAAGGAGAAAACATCTGTGTATGTGTATATTTCATTTATGCATCCGCTATTTACCTTTCCAGCGATTGTATGATTGATGCTTTGCACAAAAGTTAATTTTCTGCTTCTAATTAATCTCAATTTGATTGTTTGGTTTGAGAACATAGGGAAATCAGTCACCTAGGGTTTGGAAATTTTAATATTGTTGTCCCAAGTCTTATATGCTTTATCCATCTTTGACCCCTCACAGTAATGGGACAACAATTGCAATTTGCAACGCACGTAAACCAAGCTCTCTGATTGATTTACATTCCAACTGTTTCTTTTGACATTGTGGATGAAACTATAGGTGCTCCAACACCTCTCCACTAAAGAAGTGTTGACCACCTTTTAACGCATGCGTGTTGCTAAATGTTGTAGCTGTGGGCAGAACTGCCATACATGTTCCACCACTTGAGAGAAGTCAGATTTTCTCGGTCTCTAATTGCATGGTTGGTCCCAAAGGAATGGTTGCCACTGATTTAGTGGTTCAATTGTTTCCGTGTGGTATCACTCTCCTCCGCACCAAGGACTAATTTGTCTAATGCTTGCATGTAACCAACCTGAACCTAAGGATCTTGGTGTGGTTTTCTCTTTACCCCACGTCTAAGTGCCAGTGCTTACATCCATGATATATGATAGTATTTTTGTGTAAGCACATATGCTAAAGCATGTAGTGGAATATTTAACTTTTTCCACTATCTGAGAATGCAGGTTTTCACAGTGGATGTTCATTGTGATGTCAGTTTCTGGATGTCACTGTGTTAGAGTTTGGGTTCCAAGCTCTAATACAGTGACATCCACCTATATATGAATATGATTATACAAGTTCACATCTCTAGGATGATCAATGTCCTTAATTTGGCCTAGCATAGTGTCCATCTGCTCATACACCTCCCCAATGATTCACTGATCAGAATCTGCAAAATCAAATCATGTTATAAATTGGCTTGGAGAGCTACAAAACATACCTCGCTTGTGACAAAAAATGACAATCAAGAATAATTTCTGTCATTGCATTAGCACCATCTCTATTAGTGTTCAAGTCATCCCACTCATCACTTTCGCACTCAAAGCCTGTCTTACCCTCAATAGGTGCCTAAAGGTGAAGAAATAGCTACCAAATCTAGTCTTGGAAATCTTGAATAATTGCAACCTAGAGTATGTGCCATAAAAGTAATGGACCCTTTTATGCTTGGTGACAAATTTGATGAGTTTCTTTCCTTTCTTGTACAAGTCATTAATCTATCCACAATCTATGCTTTACAATATCATGCATCAAAAAGTTCAATGTGTGCACCAAACACCTAGACCAAAAGATGTGAAGGTATGCCCGCTCAATGATTTTTCTTGCTCCCTTGCATTTTGCCACATTATCATTGATTACTTGAAACATATTAGAAGGACGGGCATCATTAATGGTTTTCAGTAGGAGCTTTGAAATGTTTTAAGCAGATGAAGTGATTGATTTGGAGTCATGGAAATATTGCACAGTTGAAGCATGACTCAGCGGGTACTTGGGCAGACTTGCATGTTTCAACGAGTCAGCCTCCATGCCGGGTACTTGCAGGGAACTCCCCCAAGACTCAGGGTTACTGTTGAAACTCTCCCACTCGCCATGACTCGGGCATACTCGGCCTGAACTCGGGCATACTTGATCGGATTCGCCTGTCAAGGAAAAAGCATGCCCAGCGGAAATGAGAGCGGACGCAAAGGACTTTGGTGATTCCGTTTAGTATTAGGTCACACGTTTCATGGTTTTGGAGGGAATACAATGATAGTTCAAGGCTCTCGAGTCTCCCTCTCATTCATGATTAAACCAATCACTGACTGCTGAAGCCCGATTGTTGAGAACGGTGTACGCAAAGGACTTTGGTGATCCGGTTTAGTATTAGGGCACATGTTTCATGGTTTTGGAGGGAATACAAAGATAGTTCAAGACTCTCGAGTCTCCTTTTCATCCATCATTAAACCAATCGTTCACTGTTGAAGCTCGATTGTTGAGAATGGTGTCCATTGTCATTGTTGAAGCTTGAAGCCCGACTGTTGAGTCTATTTTACGGTTTTTGTAAAATCTATAAAATATAAAGTTTTTTTTTTAAATGGTGAAAAGTATGAAGGTTTTAAACTTATGAGTTCTAACATTTTTATTATGGATTAATAATTTAAATATCTATTTATATTATATTTTTCAAATTTTATTATTATTATTTTTTTTCCTTGGAAAAAAAGCATAATTTTATATCATCCATGCAGAAATTACTAATAGATTGGAACCCAAACAAATAGCTACATTACGATCTTAGGATATGTGTCCTTTCTAATAAATAAAAACATGTTTCAAAACCTCCAGAGGCCATGCCAAAGTAGCCATCTTGGGCATCAACAGGGCTCAACAGGGCATAGCCTTACCCATTAATAGTTAGGGCGAGGAGATAGTCTTTATTACCGCCCAGCTAGGATGGAAGGGTTATTATATAATTACCACCCAAGATGATGGGGAAAGATCCCTGCCCCTACCTGAGAAACAAAATTAATCTATTTATATTATATTTTTCAAATTTTATATATATATATATATATATATATATATATATATATATTCTTTACATAAACATAATATAATTTTTAAAATATAAAGGTTATAAATATTAAACTTATAATGTATTAATAATTTAAATATATATTATATATTATTAGATTTAATAATAATTTATAATTTTATTATATATGTATTATATAGATATTATATTTGATAAGTGAACATAATTTAAAGATAAGGATCTACGTTGTTGAGCGGGGAGCGGGAGCGAAAAGCGAAATTTTCAAAAGATTCCGTTTTGGGAGCGTTTTTTATATAATACATATTTTAATATATTGTGATGCATATATATTAAAAAGACATGTATTATGCCAAATTAGCTATAGAAAACATATATATAACCATTTAATACACATATAACATCAATCATCTAGGAGCTATGACTTGTAACATTGTTATCAAATGATCAGTCATCAACAACATCAACCTTCAAATTTTAACATATAATATTTGTCATCAACAAAATCTAACAGTCTAACAGATAACATCAACCATGATTGCTCCTACTGCCTTATCCTCAATGATTGCTCCTGCTGCCTGACAATTAGCAGCATTATCTCTGATGACTTGAATGACATTGTATGGCCCAATTGTTTGAATGGTTTCAAGTAAAGGTTGTGCAATACTAATTCTAGGCTTGTAGCAATCTGAGTAGTCATGAGTTGAAAGGAAGACCGTACCACTAGCAGACACACCAAAAATATTTATCAATGGTTTGCCTTTAACATTTTTCCATCGATCAGATACAATGGATACCCCATAGTTGGACCAATCATTTGTAAACTTTCCAAGAGCACTATTGATTTTGGCTCTTTCCCTATCAAGCCCCACGGTTCTAGCTCTGTCATACCTAGGGCTCATGTATCCTTTAGGGGCACCATTGATGGCTTGTACCATTTCATGCCAATAGGGTGAGCGAAGAACATTGAATGGCACACCACATGCATAAAGAAACCTGTAAATTTTTGAATCCACATCATCTCTGCCACCAAGGCCGAGGAAATCTGATAATGTTTTTCGCATAGGCGAGAATCCACTAGCATGGGTGGATAATGATCCAAATCCACTACTAAACATTCTCTGTGGGGATTCAGATTCGATCCTTGATCTCTTGGAATTGTTTTGAGCGGCTTCTTCTTCCATCCTGTATTTGTTTCTTTCTTTAGTTGACACATTGTCACATGTTTTGACTCCAGTAGCCTTGCCTTGATCACATGGCATAAGCCCACACAAATGCTTTCTCACACGGGTATATGAACCTGTGTAAGTTTTATTACAATGGAGGCATGCAAACTTCACAGTTCTACCCCCTCTACCTCCCCCAAGCCTTGTCACATACTTCCATAAAGGTGTTGTGTCTTTTTGTTTTTGCCCCTCATCACTCTCAATCTCCTCCTCCTCTCCATGGTATGTGCCACTCCCTATCACTTCCTTCTCATCATTGCCACCACCAAATCTACTTCCCACCACCATCATCAGGAGAAGAATCGGAACCAAAAACAAAAACCACATACCCATCATGCTCCTTCATTCAATATGACAATCACTTCTTGCCTGCAATAGAATGATGGAGAAGAAGAAATTGGAAAGAGTAAGAAAAAAACACATACAAGATTTAAAATTTTAACATAGTGAAATATTTTTTTCAAAAACAAACAAAGATTGGGTTTTTAGGGCCTACCTCTTTAGCTCTTCAAGGATGGTTGAATGTATCTATGGAAGCTTTCAATCTTCCTTCCAATCCCTCACAAATAGAAGCTTTTAATCTCTCCTTCAATCTCCTACAAATTTGCTCTCAAACAACTAGCAAAGCCACTCAAAGCTTTAAATGAAAACAAGCAAATGAGGACTAAAATGAGTTCAAATGGAGTTCAACAGTGTATATAAAGGCTAATTGAACCCTAGCTAATCACTCAAAAACATTTTTTTGCAAAATTGAGAAAAATGGAAAAAAAATTCCTTAATGCACGAAATCGCTGAGGGAGCGATTTCGGGGATTGTAGGGAGCGTTTTTTTCCTGTAGGAATCGTGATTCCCAAAAACGCTCCCAGGAGGAATCAATGAGGAATCGCGATTCTGGGAGCGATTCTTGGGGGTCCCTAGCGATTCCCTGCAACCTTGATATGGATTGGAAATGACATTAACCTTTTTTTTTCCCCAAAATTGATCATATTTTAAGTTTTTTCTTCTATTTGCTGAGCCTTGCCAAGTCTTTCTCGAGTCAACAAGTCACATGCCAGCCGAGTCTTTGCCGAGTTCGAGTCGTGCAACATTGCATTGCATCACTAGCTGAAACACCAACTACATTTATCAAATGTTGGTTTCTAGCATTTTTCCAACCATTAGATACAATGGATACTCCACTATCTCTACCCACTCATTTGTAAACTGTCATAGTTCTTTCGATTTTGCTTTTTCCCTATGTAGTAACATAGGTTTGTATCCTTAGGGGGCTTTGTTGATGGCATGAACCATACCATACCATGGCTTTGTTGATAGAACATTAAATGGTATACCACATGCATAGAGAAACCACACCACTTTTAAACCCACTTCATCCCTATCACTGACATCAAGGAAATCTGCTATCATTCTTCTAGATCTACCTAAGGTCCCCCTAGTATGAGGGGATGCAGATGTGGCACCACCAAATCTAGATGATATGTTAGGTTGAACCTTTTGTTTTTTACTATGCACTCTTTGTGCAACTTCCTCTATCTGATGTATTTTTCTTTGTATTCCTTTGATACCTTAGGCCAAATTGATATCCCAATGGCCTCCTTATTATAATTACTATCTAGTAACACACAAAGATGCCTCCTCACATGGGTATATGAGTTGGTGTAATGTTTCCTTGATGACAAACATGCCAACATTAAAATTTAGTGGTTCGACCTCCTTTCCCTACCTCAAGTTTTGTCATGGATTTTCACAAAGGTGTTAATGAAGTTTTCATTGCCACTTTTATCTTATATCCTTCCAAACCTTCCTGATGTTCATAGAATGGGTCTCTATTACTATGATCATTGTCCTCTTCTTGCCTCTCATGCCTATTCCACACCAACACCATGGGAATAAAAAATGGAAGGGTAAATCACAATATCATTTTCCTCAAGTCTTAAATGAACAACTTGCAATAGAATGAGGGAGAAGAAGGAATGGGAAAGAGTAGGAGAAGAGGAAAATCCCACAAACAAACAACTTTTTTTTTGTAAGTTGAGAGCTAATCTATTATAAAAAGAAAATAGTGGTACATATAAGGTTACAGGCCGACCTGCTCAGGTGGAGCAGATATAGAGTTTCAGACTAAGACTGGGCCCTTTCTCCAGGAGGGAAAACAGGTCCACAAAACCCTCCCTCCCAGAGGGAAAACAGGCTGTCCAAATAAGCATAATCAAAAGCCTCCTTAGTTCTTGGAGGAAACATACAAAAAACCATCCAGATAACAGTGCAGTAAACAAAAAAACCTGACATTTCCTAGCTGAACAACACGTGGCCAAGAAGATACCTTTACATAAACCATGCTGCATGCAGGCAGATGGACACGTAGCCATGGCAGCCTCGGTTCATGGTTTCTGCCATGGTTCCTCCACGATAGGGTAGCTATAGCCCGGAGATGCTGGTTGAGCAGGCTCGTCTGATGGTGCCCCCGAATTTCCATTGGACGTCGCCATTTCTTCATCACTGGAGTTGTTTTCTTCTTCCTTGGTTCCTGCAGGTGGTTGTTTGGTGGGCAGCGGAGTGGTCTTTTTTGTGACGACCGGGTTGGACATAAACTTGCACGCAAAGCTGGTGGAAGGTCGGCAATGTGGAGGGGGAATGGAGCGAGGTGGAGGAGCAGTGGTGGTGGCTGGGTCAACAGAGGAACAAGGAGGAGTTGGTGGTGCAACAACTTGAGGAGCGGGAGGTGGAGCAACTTGAGGAGCCAACGATGGTGGAGGGGGAACCAGAGGGTTAAATCTAAGGACCGGCCGAGTGAGTAAGTTCTTGAAGACCCAGTAGTTCTGTCTGCGCTCCACCGTTCTTCCAGCTGCGCCGAGTGTCCCTGACAGTTCGTCTTCCCAATCAGAGACAATTCACTGCACTTCCTCTGGAATTTCCAAATCAAAGCCATTGCCACTGGCTTGGGCCGAGAGAGGTATGTGGCCATCAATTCGAGCATTACGACCTCGTCCTCTATGGGGGGTGCCTCTTTGTCGTTTGGGCATGGCTGGACGATGGCAAAGAGCAGAATAGGGTGATGGCGAACCAGAGCTATGTGCAATGGAGAGCAGCAATGTAACGCAGAGTATGACGGTTTAGAGCAGTGGAGAGCATCAAAGTAGTGCAATGGATGCATTGAATGAAGCCCAACCTCCATAATCGTTCGAATTGAATGGCGCTGGTGTGAATTAAGGCTGCCAGGAGGGTGTTTAATGGCGACCGCGCTGTGACAAAGCGACCTGGTTCCTTTGGCGTACCAGGAAGCAGCCACGTCTCCTGTGGCATTAAAGGCTTGCAGTGGCGACATTGTTGGTGATGTTAGGCTTGGGCGTGGAAGGCCTCTTCAGCCTCCCCCAAGTCCACGTGTCCAGAAATTACACCCGCATCCGGGGTCAAACAAACAACTTAAGGATACACATAAAACTACAAAGAATAGGCTTTGGGCTTACGTCTTTATATCTCTAACTATTTGCAGCATTGGAATTTAACTTTTGTGGCCTTTGATTCTCGCCAAGTTCTCACAAATTTGCCTTTCTCAAAAACCAGCAAGAAGACCAAGCTGTCGACTCCAAGGTCAAGCTCTCAAAGATAAATGTAATGAGGAAAATAGCGAGGGAGAAGTGTGTTTGTTCCCCCCTTGAGTTTACCCTAAAACTTAAACCTAACCTAGGCCCCACCTTTAAGAGGAAAAAAAATCCCACGAGAACGTTCTGGTGAATAGGGGAGCATCTTGGAACGTGTTTCAAGCATCATTCTTTTCCTAGAGTGCATGGTGGAGCGTGGTTTGAGCACACTTCTTTTCCTAGAGTGCACGGTGGAGCATGCTGCTTCGGATAGGGGCACGGAGCATCCCAAGCCCCACCTTTAAGAGGAAAAAAAATCCCACGAGAATGTTCTGGTGAATAGGGGAGCATCTTGGAACGTGTTTCAAGCACTATTCTTTTCCTAGAGTGCATGGTGGAGCATGGTTCGAGCACACTTCTTTTCCTAGAGTGCATGGTGGAGCATGCTGCTTCGGATAGGGGCACAGAGCATCCCAAGCCCTTTGGGAGTGTGCGCCCTGAAATGCTTTTGACATGAGTGTTTTAGGGAAGGTGCTCTTGCACTTTAAGAGCATTTAAGGGAGCATGCTCCCAAGGGTGCTCCCTAGGCACTCAATGGGAGTGTTTCAGGGAACATGCACCCAAGGAAACTTGCTAGGTGCTCACACACTTTGGGAGCATTTCAGGGAGCACACTCCCAATGGTGCTCCCTTGTGCTGTTACAGATTGGGAGCATCCCTGTTGAAATATTGTAACTTCGAAGAATATTCTAAATGTATTTTATTGTTGTAATCTGTTGAAGATGCTTTATTCCTCCGATGGGATGTGTTACTATTGTATTTGGTCATCATAGAATCATGAGGGTAAACCTTCGTTGTAAGTCGGGTCAATAAAACCCTCCAGAATATAATATTATATTGTTTTGTCTCTTCCTAGGTGAAGTCGGCCCAGTAAGTTTGTTGGGGCCGACCTGTTGGGGAAAAAGTCAAGTGGAAGATAGAGTATAAATATAGGAGGTGTGTTCCTCATTTGAAACACACACACACACTTGTGTATAGCGCATAGGAGAGAGAGAGAGACATAGCTGCAAGGAGGAGCACCTGTTTGAGGTTTTATCTTTGTACTTTTGATACATTTGTATAGAGGAAGTTTTGCTGGGTTTTCTTCCCCTAGAGGGCTTCCTAGGATAAATTTGTGTTTGTCTTGTGATTGTGTTTTTTTCAGTGATCCTGCATATGTTATTGTTGTGAAATTGAATTGAATACTAATGATATCTAGCTAGCATATGGAATCTTAACATGGTTTCAGAGCTAGTCTGCATAGAACAAATTTCACAAGGTGAAACTCTCTCTCCTCTCCCTCCGACAAGAAATTAGGGTTTCTGTCAAAGTTGGAATTTTGGAGATCTGATTGCATAAAAAGTTGCACCTCCCTAGAGTGCATCTATTGAGCCCTAGATCAAAATTTTTGAGTGGGTAGATCTTCAAGAAAGTCAAACCCTAGTTTGGCTTTGGACCAGAAAACTGCAGATCAGAATTTCGCAAGTCAATTTTGAGAGGTGAAGATTTGGAATCTCCAGAAACCAAGTGTACCAGTTAACTCGCCTCAATCAAGCACATCTCCTGGTAAGGTCAGTTCTACATTATGAGAAATTCCATTTTTTAGTGACCTCTTGGATAAGATGGCCCTAAGCACTAAGCTTGAGGACAAGCTAGAAGGCATAGAGAATTTCCAAGCATGGAAATATAGGATTGGTCTCATTCTTAGAGAGAATGATCTTGACAAATATATCAAAGAAGAAGTTACAGAACCTGAAGAGGATGAAGCTAAAGAGAAGCACAAGAAGGACCTGATTAGGGCAATTAGCATCATTGCTCATTCTATCAAAAATCACTTGATTCCTCAAGTGTCATCCAAAGATACCCCGAAGGGAATGTATGATGCCCTATCTAGAATGTATGAAGGAAGGAACACCAATAGAAAGATGAATTTGAGAGCTCAAGTGAAGAGTACCAAGATGAGCCAAGGATAATCCATTCAAGACTACTTCACAAGGGTCTCCCAGTTCAAGGAGCAACTAGAAGCCATTGGAGACTCCCTTGGTGAAGATGAACTAGTTATGACTGCTCTCAATGGTCTCACTAGACCTTGGGATTCATTCATACAGACTATGTGTGCCAGAAAGGAAAATATGAAGTTTGACATTGTATGGGAAGATTGCATCCAAGAGGAGGCTAGAGTAGGCAATATAAAAGCTCTACTTAAAGAAAATGATCAAGCCCTAGCCACCCATACCAAAAGAGGAAGAAGCTAATCTAACTTCAAGAAGGAAAGCCACAATGAGTCTCGACCTCCCAAGAGGTTCCAAAGGACGAGGAAACAATTAGAGGAAAGACTACTCAAACTTTCAATGCTTCCATTGTCACAAGATAGAACACATTGCTAGAAATTGTCCATTGAAGAAAGAAGAACACAAGAAGAACAACAAAAGACATCATGCACACTTAGCTGAAGATGAAGAAGAAGAAGAAGAAGAAGAAGAAGAAGAAGGACCTCAAAGAAAACAAACAAAAGAAGAAGATGCAGAAGACTATGTATTATTCTCTATACTATTTGGGTCTGTGACACCTGGAGAAGATACATGGCTTATTGATAGTGGTGCTTCAAAGCATATGACAGGACAAAAGAAAATTCTGTCAAAACTTGAAGAGAAGAACTCTCGTCAGAAAGTATCATTAGGAGATGACTATCAATATCCTATCAAAGGTATTGGTGAAGCAAGCTACAAGCTTGACTCTGGAACCACCATGAAGATGAAGGAAGTCTTATATGTACCAGTTTGAAGAACTTACTTTCTATCTCAGCATTAGATAAGAAAGGATATAGGGTTGCATTTATAGATGGAAAAGTACTTATGTGGCCCAAAGGAAATCAATTGAAGATGCAGTTGCCATTGGTGAAGAAGGAGGATTATATAAACTCAAGGGACATTCAAAAACAACCGTTGTTCATGAGACCACTAGCCCAAGTGAACTATGGCACAAGAGGCTTTCTCACATCAACTACAAAGCACTATCCCATGTGAGCAGAGTAGTAACAGGTTTACCAGATTTGAAGATCGATCATGAAGGCACTTGCAAAAGGTGTGCAAGAGGAAAGATTATCAAGAATCCATTTTCGAAGAGTGAAATAAAGACTAAATGTACTTTGGAATTAATTCATTTAGATGTATGTGGTCCAATGCCCTCCACATCTTTGAGTGGTTATGAATATTATGTTACATTTATTGATGACTATTCAAGAAAGACATGGATATATTTCTTGAAAACAAAGGATGAAGTATTCGGAAAATTCAAGGAATTCAAAGCCTTGATAGAGAATTATTAAGAAAGAAGAATCAAGACACTCAAAACAGACAATGGTGGATAATATACTTCAAAAGAGTTTGAAGCCTTTTGTAAAGAGGCTGGAATCAAGAGGGAACTGTTACCACCTAAGTTGTACTTAGTGGTTTTGTAATCAAGTGAGCCTGGTGAACTAGACAAGGATAACTTGTTCAGACTTCAGAGAACCTTCAGTCTTGCTTCCGGGAAGCTTTGTTGTACTATATCACATGTTCATACCCCATGGGGGAATTTTAATAAATGTTCTAGCATGATAGTTTCTGTAAAAGACTCGGTCTCTTAGAATTTATTTGTCAATCCGATCAGCCTAGGGTGTTTTTTCCCTTGGTTATTATTAGTTGTTGAACAAACGACTGATAATTTCTGAGTTTTTCACTCCATACCTCCAAAGTTGGGGTGGTTGGCTTGGCATTTAGGCCTATTGAGGTTATTAGAG
>LPNX010230344.1:269691-333775 GCA_001517045.1 Pseudotsuga menziesii
ACTAGACACTGATCAGGCATTGATGGACTCTCCTTCAGTTGATTTGATGTGTCTCCTTGGGATTTGCGCCCCCCCTGGGATGGATCTCCTAGTTTTTGTATATATCCAGGCACAACCTCCTCTTCCAAGCTAGTTAGAGCTGGACTGAAGGGATTGCCATTGTAACTCTGTATTTGATCATCATTTGTGAATAAAGAAGCTTTGGAGGCTATACTGTGTAGTGCATGTGTATGTGTGGATTCTCAGTGTTATGCTGCTGATGTGGTAGCTGCAATTTCTTCCCAAATTCTGTGTTGCTTCTGTGTTCTGGCTTCAAGGATTCGGCTGAATCTAGTAAGGGTATAAACTAGGAAAGCTAGATTGCTTGATCTTGTTTATCCATATGATGTATGCTCAAAAATTTCAGTTATATGCTTAAATAAGGTTATTTTGGCATAATCTTTCATTTTTGTTGCTTTATACATCTATATCCAGATCTCACGAGGTGTGTGTGCAGGCTTGTGTTATTTAGTTGCAGGTTCCCGATTGGATGAAGGTGTGGATCTAGATTGACGCCATTCCTATCCAATAAGCTCAAGACTCTGTCCCTCAGCACTCCACAAGAGGGCCTCCTTTCAGCTTGCTCCATTCAAGCAACGATCCGACCTTCTCTCCTCTTCTTCTCATTTACATAAAAAATCAACATTTTTACTCGGTTACTCTGTTCATAGCTTTGATCTATCATATTAAAAGTAATTCCAACATAGATCTATCTTATCAAAGCCTATAGTCTAGATCTTGCACTTAAAAAAGTTTCATAAGCATTCTAGATCTAGCTTTAGGGAAATCGTCTTTTTTCATGAAAATTTAAAGAAAACTTGTAGATCGCATGCATTAGATTTCCTTTCGCTATTATAAAATTTAATGTTCTGCAATATCAGTGCATATTTCATTGGCTGCACAAACAGCAAGCCAAGATCCCAAGGAAAGCTTGCTTTCCTTGGTTCCTTTTTCGCCTGTTTAGCTAGTTTTAACTTCATTTTTTTTAGATAAGGTAGACTGATCCAAAGGTACTCTTAAAGTGCTTTTGGGCGTATGTTATTCTAAAATGCTCGCTGTCTTTTAGCAGGTCTAGCAGAAAAGAAAGGAAGCTGCTGTCCGAAGTGGCCTCAGGAGCGTTCAAATCCCCCCAAGGGTCTCCCTTTTCACTAAAATCTTAAAATTTTTGCAAAGTTGTAAGATCTTGGTTTCATCCTGTATAAGGACCAAGAAGTTTCTGATATATCAGTTCCTTGATATTGTAACCGCTGTTAATAAAATTATTTTTTGGAATAGGCTCTTTCGAGCCCATTCCCCATCCCCCCTGGGGGGATTTGCATTGGTGTCCTTTTCGTCGCTTTCTGCTTAATTCTATTTTAAACTAGCATTGATCTAATTTGCAGGGTAGTATACTTGATTTTATTATTAATTTCATATTTCGCTTTTTGTTTTTCAAAGTAATCATAATACTTACTCCACGATTTCCCGATTGACCCGAAAGGGGAAAGAGATTCGTGGTAGGACTAATTAGAAAACTAGAATTGTGGATCTATTTCATTTTTCATCATTTATTTATCAGCAATTTCAAAATTAACCCCTCGATTCCCTGATTGAGATCCACTTGGATAGAAAGAGGTTCTTGGAGGGTTTTCTTTTAAACAAGAACACCCAGTTTAAAACTTACTAAAATTAACAAGACTCCAGTGTGTATGCTCTGCACTTGGCTGCGGTTTGTCCGATCAGTCAAGCTGTATCAAAAGCACTTGGGTGACTAGCATAATTAGGATTCACTCTCCCCAACTAACAAACCATCAGGTGAAAATCCAACACCTAGATCAAACCTTTACGGTGGCAAAATACCCAAAGGAAGTGGGAACTTCTGAAAAGTGACCTCGGGGCGCCGATCTCTGTCACACCCTAATGGGTGCGTTATGAACAATAGTCCTAGAGACTCCATTTCAGCCCACATATTCCTTGCGGGTAGCCGTGAAGGTTTAGTTTTGGACATACTCCAAGTACTCTCGGGTATATCTGGAGTCCCCCCCTTCGCCTAATTTTAATCAACTCACACTTCAAATTTAACTTAAAACGTACCAAGAGGCAATTGCAAAACATTCACTTCAAGCACATGCAAGTATATTGTTTCTATTTTTGACTCCATTCTAAGGCACTGGCTATTTTCTTGCTTTTCATATATATTGTGTCTCAGCATTGTGCTTTCGTGTGTTCATCTTTTATATCTTGCCATCTTTGATTATCTATAATTAAATTCCAAACTCCTAAGTAACTCAGTCAGTTTAACATCACAACACTAAGTAATCATCCTTAGTAACTTAATAGGGTCTACCCCCCTTGGCTTCGTTAGGAGTTGAGCCTAAACGGAGGAGTCAAGAACAAGGTGACAGCCTTGACTCGAGACTTGCCCCCAAGGACACACCGAGTGGCTTGAAGATTTCTGCCACGTAACCCAGGTGTGTGAAAGGCGGCAACAGGAACTAACCACTCCCTACAATCCTCAATAGAATGGTGTTGCGGAAAGAAAGAATAGGACCATTATGGAAACAATGAAGACAATGATACATGATCAAGATCTTCCTATGCATCTATGGGCTAAAGCAGCAAGAACAACAGTTTATGTACATAATAGATTATCCCATAGTGCCCTTGGATTCAAGACTCCAGAAGAAATGTTCACAGGAAAGAAGCCTGAAGTGAGCCATCTCAAGATAGTTGGTTTTCCAGTATATGTTCACATTCCAAAAGAAAAGAGAACCAAGTTGGACCCTTCTGAAAATAAGGGAATATTTGTTGGATACTCTGAAGTCTCCAAAGCTTTTAGAATATACATTCCAAGATTCCATCACATGGAGATTAGTGGGGATGTAACATTTGATGAAGAAGCAACTCTCAAGAGATCCAAAAAGTGCTAGCATGAAGAAGTATATGAAGAAGATGTACCTCCCAAAAATGTAGAAGCTGCACCCTCCCCTGAAAATGAAACATCAGAGGACCATGATATGCTAGAACCTCAAGAACCTCCTACTATGAATATATCACGAAAGAGAAATCCTGCTTGGGTAAGAGAAATTATACAAGAAGCAGAGAATTATGGAGCTCCAGAAGGCTCCACAAGAGTAAGCAAGAGATCAAAGCCATTTTCCAGTTATGTAGCTTTGATGTGTGATCTTGTAGATCAAGAACCTTCCAACTATGAAGAAGCTGTACAAAAGAAAGAATGGATAGAAGCAATGACGAAAGAATACCAATCAATAATGAAGAATGATGTTTGGGATATAGTTCCTAAACCAGATTGCAAGAGTGTGGTATCTTCTAAGTGGATCTACAAGATAAAGCATGCAGTTGATGGAAGTATTGAGAAATACAAGGCAAGGCTTGTGGCTAGAGGATTCTATCAGAAAGAGGGAATTGATTATGAAGAGACATTTGCGCCAGTAGCAAGGTACACTTCCATTAGAACCACCATGGCACTTGCATCCCTGATGAAGTGGAGTTTACACCAAATGGATGTGAAGACAACCTTCCTGAATGGTGTTATTGAGGAATAAGTGTACATAGAACAACCACAAGGATTTGAAGTTGAAGACAGATGGACTCATGTATGTAAGTTGAAGAAGGCTTTGTATGGACTGAAGAAAGCTCCTAGAGCTTGGTATGGAAGGATAGATAGCTTCTTGATGAGCTTGGGCTCTACCAAAAGTAAAGCTGACCATAACCTTTACTTTAAGGTTATGGATGATGAACCTGTCATATTATTGCTGTCTGTGGATGACTTATTTCTAATAAGAAATGAGAAACAAATTGTAGAGTGCAAGAAGTTTGTTGAAGAATTGGAGATGAAAACCTTGGATTGATGCACTATTTTCTAGGTCTGGAAGTATGGTAGAGCCTAGAAGGAATCTTTCTCAACCAGGGAAAGTATGCTGTGGAAATCTAAAGAGGATTTGATACGTTGGATTGTAAATCCATGGCCACACCCATGGATACCAACTTGAAGTTGTTATTTGATGAATCATTAGAGTTAGTGGATGTGACTCAGTACAGAGAAATTATTGGGTCGTTGATGTATCTGATGAATACCAGGCCAGATATATGCTTTGCTGTGAACACCCTGAGTCAGTATCTAGCTAAACCTAGATGTGTTCACCTGATAGCTGCAAAGCATGTGATGAGGTACCTGAAAGGTACGATAGACTTTCGTCTATACTATGTTGGAGATCATGACTACATATTGTATGGTTATACAGATGTAGATTGAGCCGGAAGTGCCTCAGACAGGAACAACACCTCAGGTGGATAATATTGTTTGGGATCCGCCATATCTCATGGTTTAGCAGGAAGCAGTCTAGTGTGTAATGAACCAAAAATATATAGTATATAAACATTACTAACTACTAATAATTAAATAACTAATTCTTAATGAAGAGACACCTTGATGAAAGGTTATGTCTATTTATGAAAGGGCACCCATCATGGTTATTTATACAAGCATCATTCTTATTGTAATATCATTACTTATCTTATCAAATATATATTTTTACATCCACACATGGATTATTTGTCTTATCTGCACTGGGTATTCCAGCAAGAATTAGAGTTTCTCTGTTTCACAGTGTTGCTCAGCACAACTGAAGCAGAGTATATAGCAGCTTGTTCTGCTAGTTGTGAAGCCATATGGCTTCAGAAGTTGATGTTAGGCCTATTTGACCTAGAGTTGGATACCATGGTGATTCTATGTGACAACCGGAGTTGTATAAAGATGACGTAGAACCCATTGTTCCGTGACAAATCAAAGCACATAGAAATCCGATATTTTACATACGAGATATGGTACAGAAGGGAGCTATAAAGCTCCAGTATGTGAGTACCGATGAGCAAGTTGCTGATGTGTTGACCAAGCCTCTGATTTGAGTAAAGTTTGAATACTTCCTTGACAAGCTTGATGTGGTTCGAAAGAACCTTCCTCGTAAGGAGGAACAATGACGATGATCTTATAGACCTTACTCGTAAGGAGGAATGGTGATGATGATGTTATAGACCCTCCTTGAAAGGGGGAGCTGGTTGATGATGTTGCAGTGAGATTGTATCATCCCTGGACATTAGTCCTAAAGTGATCCACAGATTTATGTTTACATGTTGCAGTAGGATTGCATCATCCTTGGAGTTATGTCCTAAAGTGATAGGGATTGATCATCTCGTAATTGGATTCGTAGACTTTTGTCTCCGTGAAGTGGTAGGATTGCGTCATCCTTGGACTTATGTCCTAAAGTGATAGGGATTGATCATTTCGTAATGGTATCCCTAGCCTTTTGTCTCCGTGAAGTGGTAGGATTGCATCATCCTTGGACTTATGTCCTAAAGTGATAGGGATTGATCATCTCGTAATTGGATATGCAGACTTTTGTCTCCGTGAGATGGTAGGATTGCATCATCCTTGGACTTATGTCCTAAAGCGATAGGGATTGATCATCCTGTAATTGAATCCGCAGACTTTTGTCTCTGTGAGGTGGTAGGATTGCATCATCCTTAGGTTTATGTCCTAAAGTGATAGGGATTTATCATCCCATAATTGGATCCACAAACTTTTTGTCTCCGTGTTGTAGGATTGCATCATCCTTGGACTTATGTCCTAAAGTGATAGGGGTTGATCATCCCGTAATTGGATCATGTGTGTTGTAGGTTATGTTGCTGCTGCTGATTGAAAGATCAAGTGTTGCTGCAGATGATCGAGTGTTGCAGAAGATGAAGATCAAAGATGAAGACTCAGTGTTGTAGAAGATACTGTTCCAGTACTGAAGATGTTCCAGTAACCATTTCAGTTGCCAATGATTGTTGAAAACCTCCAATGACGTATAGATGTATCACCTTGATGTTGTTGAAGATGCTCTCTCTCCTTGCTCCTACAGTTGATGTTGTTGTTGTTAGTAGAATACCCTTCTCGTTAAGGGGGAGTGTTGAATATTGTAACTTCGAAGAATATTCTAAATGTATTTTATTGTTGTAATCTATCGGAGATGTTTTATTCCTCTGTCGAGATGTTACTATTGTATTTGGTCATCATAGAGTCATGAGGTAAAACCTCCGTTGTAAGTCGGGTCAATAGAACCCTCCAGAATATAATATTATATTGTTTTGTGTCTTCCTAGGTGACGTCGGCCCAGTAAGTTTGTTGGGGCCGACCTGTTAGGGAAAAAGTCAAGTGGGGAAGATAGAGTATAAATAGAGGAGGCGTGTTCCTCATTTGAAACACACACACACTTGTGTATAGCGCATGGGAGAGAGAGAGAGGCATATCTGCAAGGAGAAGGAGCACCTGTTTGGGGTTTTATCTTTGTACTTTTGATACATCTATATAGAGGAAGTTTTGCTGGGTTTTCTCCCCCTAGAGGGTTTCCCAGGATAAATCTGTGTCTATCTTGTGATTGTGTTTCTTTCAGTGATCCTGCATAAGTTGTGAAATTGAATTGAGTACTAATGATATCTAGCTAGCATATGGAATCTTAACAATCTCCTAGTAGGTTACTCCCAATATCTCTGGTCCTCACTCTCAGGATTATTGTTTGACATCAGAACTTGAACAATATGAAATAGGCAAACCCCTTCCTATTTAGTAGGGACCCTGCCATCTCAAGCCAAATGGATCTCACATGCTACATTTGAATGACACTTTCTAGTTTCTGCACCTTCATGAAAGATTTCTTCCTAAGCACAGAGGAAATGATGTATGCAGTATATACCACAACATATTATATAACTTGGTAATCATGCAGTCTATGGGTCCATAGCACTTTAGAATCTAAGCTGATTCAAAAGTCAGCGTTGAGTAGGTAGTTAAGATTTTGCTGTTTTAATTCTTCTTGGATGGCCTGAGATGGCTAAGTTTTGGAATATAAAGGACCATTGATTCCTATATGGATGCAGAAATGTAATGCAAGCAATTCATTTTCAATTTTTCTGGTATTTGTCTATTTTCCCTTTTGTGCATCTTGTTAATTTGTTATCCATTGTGAAGGGTCTTAGATCCATACCAATGTGCAACTGATTCGCTTCTCACCTGACCACATCTCTTCTGGTGTCTTTTCCTTTATAGCTTTAGTGGGAAATTCTTTCAGAATATAAGCTGCAGCTGCCATTGCCTCAGCCCAGTAGGATCTCTGATAACTTGTTAAATGTTAGCATGCTTCTTGGATATTCTAACAGCGATTCTTATTCTTTGCTATCCATGCTGTTGGGATCAATAGGGCACTTAAAGTTGCCTTTCTATCCCCTCTCTTAGAAATTGAGTGAATCCCGTGGACAGATAATCACCACTATTGTCATGCAAAAGTTTCCCGAGGAATCTTCTCCTTCTCTTTTCAGCTGAAGCAGGAAAAATCTTAAATGCACCTAAAGCATCTGATTCCTTTTAAGAGTTACAACTGATGTTCTCGTAGATGCAATATTGGAGGGATAAATTATCCTATTAGTGTCCTCTTAAACCAATTTGGCTTGTCAAGCCCCTTCGATAATGGAGAACGAACTTTGGGATATCAAACACATTCCCTCACACATACACAAGTGTTCTAAATGTCTACGCCCAACAGGGTTTGAACCTGGCTTGTTTGCATGGTATTGCCCCATCCAAACTTCTAAGTCATAGCCCTACGTTTTTATCCTTGTTTATTTAAGATTACAATGGAAATCAGGTTGCGATTCTTAATCCAAAAATGTCATACAATTATAAATGCGTCTTTGGAAGTACAGGTTTCTTTAAATGAAAAAGTTTCAATCTAAATGCTTTTCTCAGATTTGGATATAATGATATTAGTTGGATGGAAGCTTTTGTAAGGTGAACAGTAATTACATTAAAACAAAGGGATCATGTGATCTGCATTTAGCTAGAAGCTTGCTGAATAATGCTTATGACTGTTGAATAAGGAAAAATTGGCTTGACATGATTTTGTATCAAACCTAAATTGTTTTCTTCCCTATCTTTTAAAAATGGGGACATATGATTGATTTGATTGAAAAGTTGCATGCATAGTGGGATTGATATCGATTTCATGATGCAGAGGCTGCCCGAGTCCAGTCTATCTGAGATGGAACTGTACAGAGCATTGGATGAGATGTTCAATGGAGGAAGAATGCTAGATGATGCATTTTTATCAGTGCTTGTCGATCCCTTTGTTAAAGAAGGGGATGAGATCGAGGATGGCTTCAAACAGATTATTCTCAATTTTGAAAATGAATTTGTCTCAAACACAAAGATATCTGTTTCCCTGATTGAAAAGCTCACCAAGGCTAAGAAATTAACTGCTGCTTACTATTTATTTAGACTACTGAGGAACAAAGGTGTTGTTCCTGACTTGGAAATTTACAATTCTCTTTTGACAGCTGCAGGTGAAGCTGGCAACTGTAATTTTGCATGTCCTATCTTCAAGGATTTGTTAGCTAATGGATCTCCAGATTCCATGTCTTATTTTGCTTTATCCAGGGCATTTGCAAAGGTTGGAGACACAGAAGTAGCCTACAAATTTTTCAGGGAATTATCAGAGAGCTCTCTTTGCAATACTACAGTGCTAAACAGACTTATATATGCATTTGCTGAAACAGGGCAAACAAAATCAGCTCTTGGACTCTTTGAATATATGAAGCAATGGAAGTGCGAACCAGACCTTGTCACCTATAACACTATTATTTATATTCTTGGCAAGGAAGGTCAGGCAGATGCAGCATTTCATGAATTTGTGACCATGAAGGACTTGGGACATGTCCCTGATAGTATAACCTACAATACATTAATTAACAAGTTTAGCAGGTTAGGGAGATTAGATTTGTGCTTGATGCTTTTGCAAGAGATGATTGGAAGAGGAATTGAACCAGATTTGCGCACCTACACTGCTCTAATTGATAGTTTTGGTCGTATGGGGCAGGTTGAGGAAGCAATGAGGCTGTTCCATGAAATGAAAGAAAGGGGTTGTAAGGCATCAATTTATGTTTATAAGTCTCTCATAAGTAATCTCAGAAAGGCTGGTAATACGGTCTTAGCAAACAAACTGTCAGAAGAATTAAAAGTATGCAGTTCTAATTTGATACATCCCAAAGATTTCAAGAAAAAGCGCAGATAACAGAATTTCTAGATCGCTTATACACCGAAAAATTATGCACATGCTTTGTTCTTTGATGAACTGTCTGTTGATTGATTGTCTTGTTTTCAGCTGTTATATGAAGTTTTACAAGACCCCAACAGTAAATCTCCATGCTATTACGGAAGAAAACAGAGTTACATTTAGTCTACCTAATGAAACTTACATATCTAATAAATTTTATTAAAATGAGGTGAATGCAAGATCTTGGGAAGGATAGAATATGAAACATAATCTCTGATATACAGGTGTACTTAAAATGTACTTAAGAGTTAACCTGTTAAAGACATGTAAATACCACAGGTTGAGAAAGTAGCACCCTTTCATGCATAGACTTTGCAGAGACCATCAGCCTTTTTCAGAAGAATAAAAGTGCATTTTTGCACCGAGAGAAGCGAGGTGCTCTCCAACCCAATATGGAGGAGATCATGTCACGTTATGCTAGCCGACATATATAAAAAGTATTGAAAATAAAAAAAATGAAAAATATAAATTACATATCGTCTTAAAAAAAAAAAAAAAAAATTAAACTAGCATAGATCCATTTTAAACTCAGATCTATCAAGAACCAAGAGAGATCCAAATGGTAAAAAAATGTACACCTCAAGAAATTGGATCCCTCTCGGTGCTTGATAGATCTGGGTTTAAAATGGATCTATGCTAGTGTGTATATCAGTGTAAATGCTATATAGCATCCTTATAGGATTTTTTGTGACCAACACATTATTTAACATGCATTATATGAATGAGAACCTTGTCATTCCTAAGGGAATAGGTCCGTTCCGAGGTTGGTCTAGAACAGATCATCCCATTGTAAATATTTGACCTTCAAATCAGAAATCTACTTGCATTGCAAATTTTCAGATCAGAAAACGGAAGCCTGCAAAAATAACATACTTTCGCTTTTTGCTTTGCTGTTAGCAAAAGCTGGTACACCACTTTAAAGTAGGAATAAGAAAAAGTGTTCTACAATTGGTCGCTACAACCATACCTTTATGTTTCTCCAAAATCATTCTTGTGCTTGATGAAATAATGGTAATGTTCAAATTTTGACCAACACGAGGTTGTAGCTCTGAAACAGGAAAATAGGAATTCCATTTACTCTATACACAAGTAGAGGCCATTCTGTGATACTTGCATTTATTGAAATAAAGCTTTCCTTGTGCAACAGTAAAGTCAATATAGCTTAATCTTATAGGGAACCCAAATTATGAGTTGAAGCAGCTCATTTCTTAATGGAGTCTGAGAAGATTGGTTAATATTGTTAAGGTGCAATTTCACAATAATCTGTTTCAGGGTATTCTACATGAACGGTTTATTGAGTGTCATTTGTTCTGGTGTTTGTTGTAGACGTTTCGAAGTATATGTAATATACTAATAATATGTACTATATGAAATCTTGGTTTATTGAGTGTCATTTGTTCTGGTGTTCGTTTTAGATTCACTGTGAATTTACCTCTATTAGCCGTCATTGTTCCTAGATTCTATTTTATATAAACATTATTATCTGAAATTTTGACCTTTATGATCTTGAATTTTAGATGCATGTACCTCAAAATTTATAGTTTACACACGAGGTGCTTTGTTATGATGCCTAAATAGTGCCTGAAGACGATTTGGTTTTGAATTGTTGAAACTCATTTTTACATATAACCTTGTACGTATTTAGACACCCATTCATACTAGTCGAGATTCATGACATAGAGTTTGGGGTCTGAATTATTTACAGGTTTTGGGTGATTCCAAGGTGATCATCAGCTGGGCGTTGGGGAGGGCTCATGTAAAATCCTTGGAACTGAACCATTGGCTGGTTAGTACCAAAGATGTGATGAATGATTTCTTGGGGTTATCCTTCAACCATGTTTACAGTGAACGTAATGCCGATACGGATCTGCTTTCAAAAACCACTCTGGGTGAAATGGACGGAAAGCTGCATTACTCCCTTTCTTTGGATGACTCGGTTGTGAGAGAGGGCCACATCGTCCTATTCTGAGGGGTCACCTAAGTGACTACTACTTTTGTGGTAGCCTGATGGTGCTGTTTACACTTTTGTAGTTCTGATTTAGTCTTATAGGTTGCTATCGTTGATTAGACTATTTTGTTTCCTATGGAATTGTTGGAATTGAGACTTGGGGTTGAGCTAGCTCACGGGGGCTGTTATGCACCAGCCTTGGACCTTTGTTCCTTTTGTAATTGGACACAACTTTTACTTAATAAAAAGTTGTTATATATTCCTGAAAAGAAAAGAATGGAACCAACAAAAAGCCTTAAATCTGCACAAAGAGAAGATAGACCAACACCAGGGCAAAAGATGAATCAGCGCTTGTGTGCAATAGAAGGAAACCAACAAGTGCACCTTAGAGATAAATAACCCAAGAACATTAAGATGCTGTACTTGGGAGAAAACCCATATGAACAATAGACCACAATGCTAGATATGGTGGTCGTAGGAGTAATTTCTATTAAAGAATGAAAGTGAGCACATAATGACCCTACAAGTGAGAGGTAGATATGTCTTTATACACAACTGAAGAGGAGGGCATCAACCTCGATAACAATTATGGGTCCACTATAACTAGGTTGGACTTGACTACATAAAAATACATAAGAAATTGAGGGTTGACTAAGTCGGATTAACCAATCTTAGTGAACACAAAATATGACAATGATTGCTGTTCGAAGCCTAATGCTTTAGGGTTATCGTAAAAGGTAATGGTATAGTTATTACCATTCACATTCACCATCACCATAGGTGAATATGGAGTCATCTTGGTGTCCAAGAGACCTCTTGGAAGACGAAACCAAGGGTCATATCTTGGTGTATATTTGTGTGTAATCTTAATGGAAATAGCATTCACATTGATATTCATTTTGGTTGATTCTAATAGTGGTACTAGAGCTTGGTCCTTACCTCTCTTGTGCATGGTGCTTTCAATGACAAACTCTCTACACCTCTTGTGACATGAGCTTCATTGTCGTCGTCGTCGTGATCCCTCTACATATTAATCTCTTGTGGATTATTTTGTCTATGAATTCACCTCTTGCGAGCTTAATTCCCTTGGCATGCGACATCTTTGAAAACTCTAATTTGTGAATTTTTGGCTTGTTTCTCTACATGTGATGCATCTTATTACCCTTTGTGTTGTCTACTATTGCTGTAGCATCAAGCAAAGTTTTTGAAGGCAAGCACTCTAGTATTGAAGGCATAATCACCATATTGCAGAAATATTTTGGAAGAGGCGTCAAATTGTAGGATACCATAAGCTACATAAACATTGGAAGGCTCGATCCTTCTTCTTTGGGTCCTCTTCAAGCCCTCAGAGCAGTGACATCAAGGAGAATTAAAGAGTAGATCTCTACCATGCATTTTTGTTACAGAATTTTGGGTGGAAGGAAGTTGCCATCCATAGCTTGAATTTAGAGGCCACTTTGTTTGAGGAGGTAGATGGCTTGTAGCTTGTGAATTCTTTGGAGTTTTCTCGCTCTCTTGTTGTTTTCCTCTTCTTTGTTACCTTGTAACATTTGTAATCAGATGACAATGTATTGCAAAACGACCACGACCACTACAAAACCAAGTAAAGCTAGTCAAAATGCATAGCTTCTCCCTCTAAGTTCATGATGGACAATAAAAGGAATGCAATGCAAAGGGCACCTATAATTTTTGTAGGAGGGTTCAACATAAACTCCATAGCTATTGAGGATGTTTATTATATCTCCTACAATTCAGCTCAACTGACAAATATTTCTGAGACAAGAGAGGGGAATAAGCTGCAAGTATTTCTCAGTTCAAAGGATTTGCTTATACTGATAATTGCACAAAATCTTTTTCCATAATTCCCCGAGGATAACAAAATGAACTCCCAGGAGATCCATTGGGGTTGCATTGAATATGCTTTCATGAGGGATGCCAAAGGGATTCTGCTACTCAACAGTCTTTGAGATTTAAGAGATACGATGTTTGATGCCCCATCAGAGGAAATTTGGGGTCTAAAATGGGCCTTATAAGAAAACGCGCCAATAATAAGTTTTTGTGAGTTGGAATTCAAGAACCAATAGAATTCCAATAAAATGAGTCATCCATAATGGTTGAATTGACATATTTGTCATTAAAAAAAACTATTTTTTTGTTCGTATTTTCGACATATCTCTTTGTGTTTTTACTCAAATTTCGATCGGGAGAGCTCGTTGGATGCGGAATTTTATTCCGCATCCAAGGAGTACCCACACGGTATACTTTTGACGGACCTCGCTACCCCAAAAACAAGAAATACCTGAAAAACATGATGATGATGTCATCATCACGTTTTTCAAGTATTTTTTGTTTTTGGGGTAGCGGGGTCCGTCAAAAGTACGCCGTGTGGGTACTCGTTGGATGCAGAATCAAATTCCGCATCCAACAAGCTCTCCCGATCTAAATTTGAGTATAAACACAGGGATATATGTCAAAAATACGAACACAAAAAGTAGTTTTTTTCTTTTTTTCCTCCAAAATTAAAAAATATTATTTTATTATTTTAACTTTTATTTTATAATTTTCTTAGGAGGCCCATTTTAGACCTCAAAATTCCTCTAATGCAAATGCCCAATATGTGTCTCAATTTTACTCATTCCATGAAGTGTTATACTTCAAGGTTTTATTTGAGAATTATATTTTGATTGTTAATGAGTATTTGGATTCAGAGGGTTTGCACCATGGATTGTCAGTGTCCTCAGAGAATTTGGAAATAATTGTTGGAATTACCCATGATTAGGTTGCCAAAACCTTGTCCGTTTATGTCTTTGATTTGGACTATACTGCTCATGTTGGACTGTTTCCACTAGGCAATTTCCTTTAGAGACATGGTGGTTGTGGTGAGAACCAAGAGCTCCAAAAGTTCTCAGGCCTTGAATGATTACAATTGCAATGGTCGACGAGTCATAACTCAATCTCGGGGCCTCAAGAGGCTGATCATGGGGGTCCTCTTGTAGAGCTTGTGGAGTGTGTTGTCGATGCACTTTACATGGAGTCCCAAACTTAACAACAATTTGGTAGATTATACATCAAGCGTTGGGAAAATCCTCCTAGTTGATTCTCTAAGAGCATTTCATTGCCATTTGTGCAAAGAGATGTAGTGTCAAGGAATGTTTTGTTGACTAGCTCAAATGCGATAGTTTCAAGCGCCATGGATGTTCTTATGTATGCCGTTGAGCATAGAGGGGAGTAGAAGCTTTTGGGGTAGAAAAGGCAAGTTGAGTTTACACAGAGGTGGAATTTGCTTTGATACAAGCTGGACAACGTTCTGTTTGTAATTTCCCACTTTGAATTTAATGACGATTTGCATTTTTGATCCAACCAACAGTTGGCATGTTGTTGAACTTTGACAAAGTCTAGCACTTCGACTGCTTTGACAGACTCAACGTCGGATTCGACAAGTCCGAACCTCGACATAATCGACTTTGACAACCTTGACAGGTTTCACGCTTGACAGACAACATTTTAATGTGCTTTGTTGGCACCGACGACTGTCAAACATCAACAGATTGTCTTCGTCTTCTAATCGTTTGTGACGGTTGAACTTTCAAACCGTTATAACTTCTTGTAACTGAACGTAACGGGTAGTCACCCAAGCATCTCAACATTCTATATAAAGATATACACTATTGTAACAATCAACCAACCTTCATGGAGAAGAAGTAATAATAAAAATTGGTTTGAATTCTTGCATATTATCTGTGCGCATACTTTCTGTCGATATAGTGTATTTCTTGCTTTACTTGTTTTTTTTCTATGCTTCCGCCATAACAGTGCTTGACTCATTTAGTCGACTGTTGTCTCCAGCATGCACCTAGACACGACCTGGATACTTGGTATCAGAGCTTGATTTTGTTCAGAGCCTAAGTTGCCTAAGCACTTCCATCGGAGTTACTTAACTTATACTTGTTCAAACACGCTCGCAAACTTAGCAATACAAGCAGACACTTCATTCGACTTTAGAAAAGATGGTCGAAGAAGCAGACAATAGACATGCAACTGATGAGACATAGTAACTCATAGAAAAAATACTGGCTCGCCAATGGACTGAAATGTTCGCCCAGTTCAGCGAGATTCTCTTGCGATTCGCTTCAAACTTTGGAGAATCCTCGACACGACTTCACTTTGATAAAATCAAACCCTTCAAAGTGCAAATGAATCTAGACATACCGAACCTTGAAGGCAAGATTGACGCAGAATCTGTCGATAATTGGGTACAACAACTGGAATTGTACTACTCTGTGAATCAACTCTCTGAAGCGGAAAAGATCACCATTGCACCCTTAAGGATGTCAACCTTCGTACACTACTGGTGGGAAAATTTATCGACAAAGATGGAAAAGAAGTCGACCCCATAGACAGATGGGTAAAATTTTTTGAACACGCCCGAAAGGAGATTTACCCGCCCAAGTATCTTGAACAATAGTATAAGAAGTGGCAACAACTCAGGCAATTGAAAGACCGGTCTGTGCAGAGTTACACCAACGAGTTTTATCGACTCATGGCTAGACTTGGCGTCCAAGAAGAAGAGAAATTGTTTGTCCTGAAGTACGTCATCGGTTTATCCCCGTACATTCAGCAAGAGATGGAGTTTCTGACTGTCAGTATGCTTGCGGATGCATTTCATTACACCAACAAGCTTGAAGCTAAACAAAAAGGAAAAGCACGTTTCACAAACAAGCCAATAGGTCGAACATCCGACAAGAAGTCACCAGCTGACTTCGACAAATTTAAGCACCTTTCTCAGCTGACTCCACCAAATCCTGATCATCACAAGAAGAACATTTAGAAAGACAAGAAGTATCATAGCAAACAAGCTCCTACTGGGAAATGGTGTGATTATCACAATTCAACGTGGCATGATGCGTCAGAATGCAAAGCTTGAAAGACATTTTTGACAAAATTGTCGACAGTCGACTTGTTCGACAAAACCTTGGTAGAATCTGATCTAGATGCATCAACCCTCTTGGCTTCGACCTCGACCACTTCGACAGCCTCGACTATTGTCGACGAGGAGGAACGAGAGTACTTGTTCCATACATATATATGGGTTAAGAAAAATTCGTTACACTTGATTGTGGATAATGGTAGCTAGAAGAACTTCGTTTCTGAAGATCTTGTGAAGAAATTAGGTCTTGTCACCACTCCACATCTTCAACCTTACAATATCGGTTGGATGAAGGATGGACATGAACTAAGAATCACATGCCATTGCAGACTCACCTACTTCATTAAGCCTTTTGAAGATGAAGTACATTGTGACATGGCACCTCTTTCCGTAGCCGACGCCTTGTTTGGGAAACCTTACTTGTGGGATTGATACGGTACATATCAGTCACGACCTTAGAAGGTTATTGTCGAAATTCAGAATCAATGGTACGACATACCAGAGTGACAACCCACATCAACGCTTGCTATGATAACTTCCAAACAAACAAATAAATTTATCAATCATGCTCAGAGGTTCGCATTAATTATGATAAATCCTAAGCATTCCAGGAAGACTGCAACAACAAGTCGACTCATCGACTAGCGCAAATCCCAACAATAGCAACATATCGACCACATTCTTCAGGAATATCGGAACTTATTTCAAGAAACGAACGGAGTACCTTTGCATTGTCAGGTAAAACACTCCATTGAACTTGTCCTAGTTCTTCATTACCTAACACATCTGTTTACAGAAGATCCATTCTCGAAAACGAAGAGATTTGTAGGAAAATCCATGATTTAATTAACAAAGATCATATCTGCCCCAGCTCCTCTCCTTGTGGAAGTCCAGTCATACTAGTTCCAAAGAAAGATGGGACTTGGCAGATGTGCATCGACTATCGGGCTCTCAAAAAAATTTCAGTAAAGAACATATACTCTCTTCCAAGGATAGACGAACTCATCGATTGTCTGAAAGGTGCTAAGTTCTTTACGAAGCTCGACCTTAAGTCGGGATATCATCAAATTCCGATTGAGTCCACCGATGTATGGAAAACGACTTTCAAGGCAAAGGGAGGACTGTTTGAATGGTTAGTCATGCCTTTTGGCTTAACCAATGCACCTGCAACCTTCATGGGATATATGGATGACCTTCTACAACTCCTCATTGACACCTTCTACAACTCCTCATTGACAAGTGTGTCATTATCTATCTCGACAATATCTTGAATTTTCAGTCGATCATGAGAAGAACATGTGAGACTAACAATATCGACTATATCTAAACATGGACAAATGCTCATTTGCGATGACCAACATCAAATATTTGGGGTATGTAATTGACTCTGTAGGCATTTATGTCGACCTAGAAAAAATACGGCTCCTCAAATATTGGCTCATTCTTCAAAACATTCATGAATTAAGAAGTTTTCTTGGTTTGGCGAATTTCTATTGACAATTCATACTTGGCTTCAGTCACATCGCATGGCCTTTGAATAAGTTGACTAAAGGAAATGGGAAAACTGTCTTCAAATGTACACCAACACAACAACAAGCTTTTGAACAACTCAAAAACAAGCTTTGTATTGCACCAGTGCTTGTGTTACCTGATTTGCATAAGCCCTTTGAGATTGAGACAGATGCATTGGACTATGCCCTCGGTGCAGTGATCACTCAGTCAGGTCACCCAGTCGCGTTTCATTTTGAAACTTTCAACGACGCCGTTAGAAAGTATTCGATGTATGAAAAAGAACTGTACGCCATTGTGCAAGCTCTTAAGAAATGGAGACACTACATTCTTGGCAAGGAAACAATCATTCTTGCTGACCATAAGCCTCTACAGTTCGTTCCGTACCAGTAAAAAATACAGACAAGTCGACAACTCAAGTGGATTAATTACCTGCAATAGTTTCAGTTGGTAATTAAGTATCGGAAATCCAAAGCCAATGTCTAGCCGACCACGTGTTACTCTACTGTCTACAGTAATGAGTATGCAGGGTTATGGCACCACTACTTGGCCACAATTGTATTCGGTAGACTGTGACTTCTCCGCAATTTATCGACAACTTCAAACCGACACACTGTCTACTACCAACTACTTCCTGAAGGACACCTTGCTTTACATGCTTGGACAACTTTGTGTACCCACTGGTGAGCACCGATAGAAGCTCATTTGTGACGCGCACTACAACAAAACTGCATGACATTTTCATTAGAGGAAATTTGGGGTCTGAAATGGGCCTTATAAAAAAATGATCCAACAATAAATTATTGTGAGTTGGAATTCAAGAACTAATAGAATTTCAATAAAATGAGTCAAACATAATGGTTGACTTAACATATTTGTCATTAAAAAACTATTTTTTTTCTTCGTATTTTCAACATATCTCTCTGTGCTTTTACTCAAATTTCGAGCGATAGGGCTCGTTGGATGTGGAATTTAGTTCCGCATCCAACGAGTACCCACATTGCATACTTTTGACGGACCCGACTATTCCAAAAATAAGAAATACCTGGAAAAACGTGATAATGATTTCGCATCCAACGAGCCCTCCCACTCGAAATTTTAGTGAAAGCACAGGGAGATATGTTGAAAATACGAACAAAAAAAGTAGTTTTTTTTCTTTCTTCCTCCAAAATTAATAAATATTACTGTAACTATTATTTTATTATTTTTCTTAGGAGGCCCATTTTAGACCTCAAATTTTCTCTAATGGGAGACGCAAAAACACTTTTTATCCTCCAAAAGTATTTTTATTGGCCTTCACTTAAATATGATGTCAACAAGTATATTTGATCGTGTGTGGTTTGTGCCATTGCTAAACCGCTGAATCGACAACAAAGATTGTACACACCCATACAAGTCCTAGTCGACCATGGGAATCTATTTCTATGGACTACTTGACGAGATATAATACTACCAAATATTAACATGACACGATCTTAGTAGTAGTCGACAGATTTTCCAAGATGGCTACACTTATACCATGCAAGAAGACTACGACATCACAACAGATTGCTCAATTCTTCTTTGAACATGTGTGGAAACATTATGGCCTCTTGACGACCATTATTTTCGATAGAGATGCTAGATTTGTAAGCATCTTTTGACAAACTCTCTGGAAACAACTCGACACGGTACTTTCTTTGTCGATAGCCTTCCATCCGTAGACAAGCAGATAGACAAAAGTTGTAAACCGCTTGGTAGTACAACTGCTTTGCATATACAACCAAAAGCATCGTCAAACATAGGATGACAACCTTCCATACACACATCACAACTACAATCGTGCTCAACACACCTCTACGGGCAAGATTCCATTTGAGATCTGTTATGGATTTCAACCCTCAGCGCCTATCGATTTGATCAGTTCCTCGACACAGTCGAATGACACCAACATCGAAGGACGAGAAGTTGAGAAAACATTAAAGTTCAGAGATCAAATCTACAACATCCAGAAGCAAGCACATGAAATGTGGCAACAAGCTAATGCAAAAGCTAAGGTTCGACATGATAATCATTGTATTCCTCATTCATTCCAAATTGGGGATAAGGTCTGGTTACATATAAAGAAGGAGCGCTTCACTGGTCCATACATAAAGAAGAATTTTTTTTGTGATATGGTACATACAGTATCCTTAAACATATTGGAGAAAACGTTTTTCACCTCGACATTCCTACATGCCTTGGCCTACATCCAGTCTTCAATGTAGATCTGCTTCGACCATACCATGCACCATCGTTGGAACATAACGACTTGCAGACAACAAAACCTGAAGACATACATCTAGATGTTCAAGAACCTCTCCTTTGCGACACCATTGTGGGATGATGCATATGCCATACAAGGACGAACTCCACTCCCTTGTTTCAAGTGGCTAAAGTTGGACAAATCCCTGCGCAAGGAAAATGGTACTCTGCGACTGAAATGGTCGAAAAGTTTCCTTCCCTGAACGAATACACAATGGAGACCATTGTTTCTTAAGGAAGCAGAAATGATCCAACCAGCAGTTTGCATGTTGTCGAACTTCGACTGCTTCGATAGGTTCAACATCAACTTTGACAAGTCCGAACCTTGACACAACCAACTTTGACAACCTCGACCGGTTTCACGTGCGACATACAACATATTGACGTGCCTTGTTAGCATTGAGGACTGTCGAACATCGACATAATGTCTTTGTCTTCCAGTCATTTGCGACAGTTGAAATTTTGAACCGTTATAACTTCTTGTAACTAAACTTAACGGGTAGTCACCCAAGTGTCTCAACATTCTATATAAACATGTACACTATTGTAACAATTAACCAACCTTCATGGAGAAGAAGTAATAATAGAAATTGGTTTGAATTCTTGCATATTGTCTGTGTGCATACTTTATGTCGATATAGTTTATTTCTTACTTTTACTTGTTCATTTTCTATGCTTCCGTCATAACAGTGCTCGACTCATTCAGTCGACTGTTGTGTCCAGCGCGCACCTGAGAACGACCTGGATCAATTTCATCAAGTCTTGGGATTATGATTTATTTTCCATTCACACCCTTTTGTACCAAGCAACATCAGAATTAGAGGCTTCTCTTGTTTTTTTTTCAAGACCCACCCTTTCCATGGGTTTCAACAGTTACCTATCTCATGTTTTTTGTTTGCTTTTCTATGCCCTCATGAGAAGAGATAGAGTTTTCCATAGTAAATGACTAGCATCTACGATGTTGCAATGGAGACAACTTTTATTATATTTGTTTTACCATGGAAGTTTTGTGTTACCTCCTTTTGGATTTAAATCTTTGCATGTTGTTTGCATGGCAATGGAATATATATGTTTTTTTGGTAAAATAAAGAAAAAAGTGCCATCCAATGAGGGTTTTAAAGACCTATCCAGAACACATTGAACACACTGAACTAGTGGCCCTAGAAACATAGTAGAGCATTGCCAATGAAAAGACTTGGAGCATTATAAAACGCTCAAATTTGAAGATCAATTCAACTTCAACATCGCCATCAAATTGTAACTTGCAAACAATTATTTTTGTAAGGTTTCTTGTATTTTGGTACTTGCAATATTTTTTTGTGAGTGCCAATTCAAATTAGGTGGAATTGTATCGGGTGCATTCATTTTTTGAGTTGGATTTTCAATTAATGAGTCTTATTATCAAAGGGTAGAGTTGCAAGAAGCCCTATTATATTTTGTCAAGTCAATTGTAATATGGACCTACCCGTGCAAGGATGTCTCAACTTGTTTTTAAATGACTTGAATTGAAGAAATATTAGAGGTATTGAAGACTCTAATATTCACTGCTGCTGACAATACAATCACAATTAACAAAGCAACTCTCCAATCCGTGCTAACTTGTTTACAATTCCACTGATACTGCCCATGAGGAACAACAAAGGCAGTTTTGTACCTGTCTTTTGCTTCAATTCCATTATGCTAAAAACCAGAATTTAGGTCAAACTTGCTAAAAATGGTGCATCTTGCTATTCTTTGCAACAAGCTAGATTTATCAGGCAGAGGGTAACAGACTGGTTCAAGGATATTGTTCAAGGGTTTAAAATTCACAACCAGTCTGTGTTTTCCTCTTTTTATCTCAGAGTGTTTATTGACAACAAATGCTCGACATGCCCCCCGAGGGCTCTTATAAGGTTCTATAAGGCCTTTGTCCAAGAGTTCTTTGATTTCATTTGCACATAATTCTCTTTCTGAGGGAGACATAAGGGAAGCACATGCTTTTTGAGCTTTTGGTTTTTCTAGGGGGTTGAAAGGTAAGGAAACAAAGTATTTTTCCCTGGTCCAAAATGAATTAGGTGACTCTGAGGTGCAATCCTTCTCTAGTTTAGAGGAAATTTCGGAGAGGACAGATTCTTTGTGCATTTCTACATAGGCGATGCATCTTTCCATTTTGAATAGTTCTGCAAGACTGAGAGTGGGGTTGGATTGGGGAACAATATTCTTACATTTGTAAGAATCATAATAGTATAGAGGGGTGGAAACTCTTCTGCCATTTATTGTACAAGAAAAATTCATATTGGGCTCATCAATAGTAATGGGGTTGACTTTATGCAAGAAGGGTGATCCTATGGTGCAATCTTCTTTTAGGTCATCTAGTCTATTAAGCTGCAGAACTTCTTTTATTCCATTGATGCTTATTGGAAAATCTGGAACTCGTCCTTTGAGTTGTTCATGAGTTCCTTGAATGGCTACACCATGTTCGTTTTTTTTTCCCAGTAAAAAGATGGTATAGCATTTACTTTTTCCAAATTCATTTGGCAACCTGGATCTATTAAACAATCAAGCTCATAAGATTTGAATTCAGATGGACAAAACTTTATTTTAATGAAATATTTAGGACCAGTGAATAGTCCTAGAGATCCTAGTGATGGTTCATCATTATGACAGTCTTTTGTTCTTGAATCACTAGTGTGCTGAGAATGTTTTGGACTTTCGGCAGCTTTTGGTGACTGTAATGCTTCGGCATAGGCTCTACACATTTCTTCATCAGAGGACTGGTCTCTTTCTCTTGTTGTTATTTCAAGCATTCTTTTCAATTCCTCTATTTATTTTACCAACATCTTTAGGGAATACTGCTTATCTTTGATCTGTAGTCTTAGCAGATTTTCTTTATCTTTTTTGAACTTTTGTCTATCCTCATGATGATCGGGACAACCTTTGTATAAATCAGCAGGCTGGTAGAATGCTGGATTCATGCTAATTTCTGGAGAGACAGATCTCTCTTTTTCTTCTGAAACTTTTTTTTTTGCTTTTCTTCTTGTTAAAATCTTTCTTCTTTCATCTTTCAGATCTTGCCTTTTCATATATTGATAGACTGGGGTCTCAGACAATTCTTTGTCAATTTCAACAATCCTAAATTCTGAGGAGACCTTAGGTGGGTTGAAAGGGAACATATAAAAATTGAAATCAGGAGGACCAGAGCAACCTCCTAAATTTGCTTCTTCATCATAATTAGAAGAAGAGAAGTCAGATGAGTTTGGAGCAAATTAATCTAAGGCAGGGTTGGAATCAGAGGAATCTCCTTCTTCTGGTAAGAAGACAATTTCACCTTCAGGGTAGTCTCTTGCTGCACACTAAGCTAGATCCCACTAGGATGGATCCAGGTCTTCTGAAAACATGGCAGCAAGTCTAGGATTTTTATTTTTATTTGGGCATTTGTTAGCCCAGTGACCCTTCTTACCACAGATAAAACATTTTTCTTTATCTGCAGGTTCAGATCTTTTCTTAAAGTAGGATTTCTTTTGAAATCTTTTGCCCTTTTTATGCTTATAGCCTTTGTCTGGATGAAATCTAGGTGCACTAGTATATTTGGGTTGTTGCTTCTTCTTACAACTACATGATTCATGCCCAAAGTGTCCTCGGTTGTGGGCGCCACACCCCCAATCTGGAATTTTTGCAACATCTTTACAAAAACCCGGGGAAAACATTGAAGAGTGTCGCTTGAAATCTTTAGCCACTCTTTTCCCGAGACAATGTTCTTGGCAAGTTTCCATGATGAATCCATGCAATTGGGCAAGGGAAAGACCTGACAGAGGGATGTTTTTATCTTTAAGGTGTTATTCAACAACATCAGGAACATGGCCAGGAAAGTTTCTCAAGTAATGTTTCAGATATGCGGGCTTATCAGCATTGCCAGAAGAAATCAACAATTTTTGCATATAGCAAAAATATTCTTCACTCTTATTTAGGTCACAGATTCTGGCCGACATAAATAAAGATGTAAGATGTTCATAATATTCATTTTCATCGGGACCATAGAATTTTTTACCAAGGGCAGTAAGAATTTGTTGGTCTGTGTCTTCTGCATTCAACATTTCTTCTCTAGATTCTTGGGGAATCGAGCGCCACCATTCTGAGGCTAGCCCTAAAAATCCGACAACTAACTAGAGTGCTAGTTGTTGGCCAGTTATTGTATTGTCCTGTGTTCTTTTGTACAACACCCAATTTGATAGAAGCTGGATGGAAGATCTAATTTGGGTGCGGGATTGACATTGTATGTTCAACACAGGTTGAACAGGGATTTGGGAGATTAGATTATTTATCCCATTTATCCCGAAACTAAGGGAACGAGGTACTGATCAAGGAGAAGTGTCAAGAAAATATGACGTTTCAGTATCAAAAGGAGGGGGAGGACCTGTTATTTAAGGATTAGTACGACTTTGTTCGTATGGATTTGAGGATCCAATATTTTCTCTTTTGGAATGATGAGTATCCAAGAAGATGACCAAAGACCAGAATTCCTTTTTGGTCAAGAAATAGAAGAGCTTCATGAGTTAAGAAATATGGTCTCCCAGTTCAAACAAATGCCAAATGCCCTCCCAGATAAATATTTATCGGCATTCATGTCCTAGCTTGCATATCTCATCAATAAAAACTATGCATCATAGGAACTGATTGTTTATTGCAATAAATTTATCCTCTTACGGTATCAAACTAAGTATAGTATGATTTATGATACAAAAATAGTCACTTTACATAAATAGGTGGTGGTCTAGATCATCGCTCAACTAAGCAACTTGAATACTTCCCAATGCAGTGTGCATGATGTACACCATAGTGTTGGAATATATTACATTCCTTGGAAGGTAATAATGTCTTTGTATAATGTCGAAAATTGTCTACAAACTTATGTAAAAGAGTAATACATTTAATCCATAGTTATATGCTGGTGTATTTACTTGTGTAGAGTATTTTTGTCCATGGTATTGTATTAAAAGATGTTATTTTGGAGATGCAATATGTGAGAGTAATTCCTCCCCATCTCTTAGTATATAATATGGTCAAGTGAGTCTCTACATATCATGTATTCTTGATGTAGTAGTGGTACTATCGTGACACTGTTGTACATCATCTACATTCTTTGGGGATTTGTGCTTTGCTCTCTTGTAATATTGCAGAAGACATTCCGGAGATAATAGAAGACTACCTTCCCGTGGATGTAACCCATTAGGGTGAACCACGTATATCGGTGTTCTCTTGTCCTTTTCTTTTCCTGATCTTATCTTTTATGATATGTTGTTGGTTGCTCAGATAGGTTAACTAGTTTAGCTTGACTCATCTTTTCTAACATGGTATCAGAACATGTTGCTATGATCTAGTACCTTCTATAGCTTTCAATCAATAACGATTATCATTTGGGTATTGTCATTTTGTTGTATATTTGCTTTCTATCTGGTAGCCATTAGGCTTCTCTTCAGATCTGGGCATAGTTTTGCATTTTTTTTTATCCTAACCCTAACTTGTTGTGTAAGATTTTTGCAAAATTTTTTCAAGGGTTTCTTGATGTTTTTTCTGTAGATCTACATGATTTCGGGGCTCTCCTCAAGGAGATATTTCTTCCGATTATAAAAACGGAAGTTATAAAAAAGGGCCGTAACTTGTTCAATTTTTACCAGAAATTTTAATATAACATGTTTTTGGAATTGGAAATGTCAATCTGGATCCACTCATGCAACAAAATAGAAAACTTTGTATTTCTGGGATTTCTTTCGGTAATAAAAACGACAGTTACACAAAATGGCCATAACTTGGTCATTTTTTACCGATTTTTTTATTATAACCTGTTTCAGAGTTGGAAAATCTATTCTGGATCCACCCACATAACCAGAACAGAAAACTAGGCATTTCTGGGCTTCCTTTCGGTAATAAAAATGACAGTTATAAAAAAGGGCCGTAACTTGGTCATTTCTTACCGGATTTTTTATTATAATATGTTTTTGGAATTAGAACAACCATTCTGGACCTACATTCGCAACTAGAACAGAAGACTGGGATTTTCTGGGCACATTTCTTCAAGTAAAAGTTTCTCTTTCTTTTACTGTTTTTCTAACTGTGTTTTTTGCAGATTCAGATCAGTATGGTAACGTATTTAAGTTCTCTGCTATGCATTTTTTGCATTTAGCTTTTGCTTCTAATCATGTTTATTAAGATATTATTTATTGTTCTTGCTATATATTTGTCTCACATTTATATATGGAAATATTGACATCTTTTAAGGGCATGGATCTCTAGTATTTTGTCATGATGATAGGTATAAACCATCTAATGCTTAATATTTTTTAAATATACTTAATACTTAATTTGTTCTTTTCTTTGTTTTGTTTATAAAAACAATTTTATAAGAACAATCTCATATGTGTTATCTTTTGATCATTATTTACTTTATTTATATGTTATCACTGACCTTTGTGTTAAAGCAATTTCAGTTTTTTATAAGTAATATCTTTATGATCATTATATTCTCTTGCTAATTAAATTCTTAAGTAAAATCATTTTTTTAATCTATGTGATATCATATTTTTGGCTTGTCATAAGTTATTTAATTGGGATATAGTTTCTTTTTTCATGTATTGCAGAGATTGTATCTAGTTCCTATGCTATTTGTCTCTAACATTCTAATATGGAAGCATTGACATTTCCAGGGCATTTCGTCTCTTGCATATTTACATAGTGTTAACAAGAAATGAACCCATGATTAAGACCATTAGTGACTTGTCATTTCATAATTTTTTATAAGTGATATCATGAGTTGATCATAATTTGCTATATGTTGATCATTTTAAACATTTTGATTTATCTATATCTCATGTCATGTTTATTTTGATAATCTTTTACTCAATATTTATATGGCTTTGAACAATCTTTAAATCTTGAACTATTTATCATGAACACCTTGTTCTTGTTGCAAGAGATTTCTATTCTTATGATTGCAGAGCTTATTTTATTCCTACTTGTCTCTAACGTTCCTATATGGAAGCATTGACATTTTCAAGGCATTCATCTCTTGCATATTAACCTCACACTAATAAGAAATGCACCTATGCTTTAGATTAGTTGCTTGATGACTAAATTTTCATATATTTAAGTGAACTCTTTAGCTCACTATTTATATGTTGTGGTTGACACTTAATGTGTAAAAGTAACTTCATTTTCCTTAATGAACAAGTTAATATTTTATTTGATCATATTATGTTGTCATTCCTTTATATGATGTTTGTTAACCTTTGGTATATAAGCATTTTCATTTATGTATGAGCAATTTTGTTTTATGATCTTTATATGCTTTAATATTGAAAGTTCTTGTGCAGATAAGTTCTCTCTTTAGGATTTCACCTTATTCCAGGAATAATGAAGCACCATCTTCTACTGTTAAAGTCATGATGTCCATCTGTATGATATCATTTTCGATGTATAGACCATTGGGGTCTTGTTTCTTCGATGTTTGAGGTCTTCTACAGATATCTATATTGCACCTTGATTGGAAGAATGTGTGATATCCGCAAGTGTATTGGCCATCTAAGTTTATTTTGTACACTGTTGTGGTGTTCTTAGCCACATGTTCTGTTGTATCGGCCGCTAGAAGGTATCTGTACACTGGTGTGGATGTTATATCAGAGTTCTTCAACTATCATGTATGGTTGTGATGATTCTTGTGGTGATCTGGGCATCTTGTGATTGGATTACATGACATGTTCTCGGCATTTTATTGTTGGGTTTTTCGTCGTACAATCTGGTTCGTGTGCACTTTCATGATTCAGTGAGAAACGATTGTTCATCGCCAAATTCCATTAGCCGAAGTGTTCTTCTTTTTCAGCTTTGGTTCTTCTGGAAGTTGTCATCAAGGGGGAACAGTAATGACTCATTCCTTCCTTAGTGTTATTGTGGGCCATTCTCCCAGCCATTATTAAGGGGGAGTGTTGGAATATATTATATTCCTTGGAAGGTAATAATGTCTTTGTATTATGTCGAAAGTTATTTACAATCTTATGTAAAAGAGTAATACATTAACCCATAGTTATATGGTGGTGTATTTACTTGTGTAGAGTATTTGTCCATGGTATTGTATTAAGAGATGTTATTTTGGAGAATTATATTATCCTACATGCAATATGTGAGAGTAATTCCTCCTCATCTCTTAGTATATAAAGGGTCAAGTGAGTCTCTACATATAATGTATTCTTGATGTAGTAGTGGTACTATTGTGACACTGTTGTACACCATCTATATTCTTTGGGGTATTTGCGCTTTCATTAGAGGAAATTTCAACTCAAAATGGGCCTTTTAACTTTTATTCAAATTCCATGTCATCATGTGTTAGCCAATCAATTTGCTTTAAATTTGAAATACTGTATAGGTCTTAAACACTTTTTTAATATAAATCTGGGGATAGGTATCATAAAAAAAACTACTTTTTTGTTTGTATTTTTGACATATCTCCCCATGTTTTTACTCAAATTTCGATCGTGAGAGCTCGTTGGATGCAGAATTAAATTCCGCATCCAACGAGTACCCACTCGACATACTTTTGACGGACCCTGCTACCCCAAAAACAAGAAATACCTGAAAAAACGAAATGATGATGTCATCATTCCAGTTTTTCAAGTATTTCTTGTTTTTGGGGTAGCAAGGTCCGTCAAAAATATGCCGAGTGGGCACTCGTTGGATGTGGAATTTAATTCCGCATCCAACGAGCTCTTCCGATCGAAATTTGAGTAAAAACACGGGGAGATATGTCAAAAATACAAACAAAAAAGTATTTTTTTTCTTTTCTTCCTCCAAAATTAATAAATATTATTTTATTATTTTAACTATTATTTTATTAATTCATTTTAGGAGGCCCATTTTGAGTTGAAATTTCCTCTAATGTCTCTCTTGTAAGATTGGAGAAGACATTATGGAGATAATATAAGAATACCTTTCCGTAGATATAACCCATTAGGGTGAACCACGTATATCGGTGTTCTCTTGTCTTTTTCTTTTCCCATTCTTATCTTTTATGATATGTTTTTGGTTGCTTAGATAGGTTAACTAGTTTAACTTGACTCTTCTATTCTAACACATAGTATCCCTCATATCAACTTTGAGATGTGATGGGTTGGATAAATCCTTAGGTAAAACATTAATCTTACTCAATAATGGTGCCCATTGTCCCCACTTGGATTCGTCAAGGGTGTCCATTGTCCCCACTTGTGTTCATACTTATTATTGAAAGTCTCAGTCTCATTCTTAGTGATGCTCATAGAAAATGTCACATCATGGGGATTCAATTATCACTTGGACATGCTATTACTCGTTTATTGTTTGTTGATGATTTGATTTTATTTGGGCTGGGTTGTATTGAGGAATGGAAAGTTATCAAGTAGGCACTGGATCTATTATGTTCAACTACGAGTATGTCTATTAGTGTTGATAAGTCTTCCTTCCTATATAATGACATTGATGATGATACTGGAAGAAGCATTGCGGACCTCCTGCCATATAAAATGGAGTCGATCACCATAGGCTTTAGATATTTGGGATATCGCTTGAAGCCCCTTGGGTACAGAACAAATGATTGGTGGTGGCTTCTTGCTATGTTTGAAAAAAGGATAAATAAATGGACATACATGCTTCTTTCTCTTGGTGGCAGAGTTGTCCTTATCAGGTATGTTCTTACTGTACTTGTTGTTTATTGGTTTGCACTTTCCCGTGTCCCTTCATCTATTTTAAACACTATTCGCAGATACATATTTTCCTTCTTATGGGGGAACTATGATGGCAAACAGAGACTGCACTTGGCTAATTGGAAATTTATTGCTACTCCCTATGACTATGGTGGCTGGAACATCAAGCAGCTAGAATGGTTTGGGATTTCTCTCAGAGTCAAAAGTTTTTGGAAGCTTTTAAATGGTGACCTGGTATTTGGAGCAGGATTGTGACTCACAGATATCTTAAAGACAAACTTGTTGATGTATGGCTCAAAACTCAGTCCTTCTCTATCACGGGTACTTCGTTTATCTAGAATTGCTTCATCCAATCCATTTCATGGATTACTTGCAGTCTTGGATGGAAAGTTGGCAATAGACTGAAGATAAGGATGGAAATTGATCCCATTATGGGTCTCAATGCCCCATATATCCTCTCGACCGACCTTAGAGATTATCTTGCGGACTTTGGGATGACTCACATGGCTCAGATTCAGAACCATGACTATGGGCCTGACAGTGGAAATTATTGGTATTTTGCTAGTGATCTAAATCTGGGGGGATCTTGGTCTCAGATCTGGACTTCTTATACCAAAGGCCTTCTTCATGGAGGAATTAGGATAAATAATATGGAAGACTCTTTGATTTGGATGCAAAATACCCAAAATGGATCGGTCACATCTAAGAAAGCTTATGACCTCATTGTCTCCTACAATTTACCTCTGGTCCATCATAGCTTACATTCTCAGCTTTGGAATCAAAGATCCCTCAAAAGATAAAATGCTTCATATGGCTGGTCATTGAAAATAAAATAAATACTTGGGACAATCTTACTCGGAAAGGATAGAATGGTCTAATAGGTGTTGCCTCTCAAGTGCAATGTTGAATATGTATGGCATCTCTTTGTTGAGTGTTCCTTTACTCAACAGACCATCAACAGTCTTCTCAGTATTCATTAACTTGGTCTGATGCATCTATTTTAGATAATATTGAGAACTGGCTCAAGAGAAAAGGTAACCCATTCCATCTACCTTTCTTTGTCATGTGGAATATTTGGAAATCCCAAAACCTCTATCTATTTGAGGATAAGGAGCCTGAATATGACAGTCTTACTCACATTATTATGCATAGTGTGCATGATTTTTCTATGCCATCTTCCAGCATATGCATAAAAAGAAATATTGGATGCCTCATTGTCATCACCTACCCCTCTGGTTTTTTCGATGGAGCTGCCACTCACGATAAAGGGGGTGCAGGCATCTTCCTTTTGATCAGTCATTCTCACCATTTTCACCCTAGAAAACCCAAAATAAAACAGAACATAAAAGTAAGTTCCCACTTATTTTAACATGGTTGGTACTGGCCCTTTGATAGAGAGGGTTGACTCCATGTGGGGTGAGTTAAAGCCAGAATAGCAAGTGCCCTCAAAACTGAGGTTCTCACTCAACCCCAGAGTGTATACAGTTACAGTAATAAACAGTTAGTAAACAAGTAGAGTACCTGGAATCGTGGAAGAAACTGTCGTGAAGCACGCCTCGAGAGCTCTCCGCAGGCGACGTGAAAGGTGGTAGACGCCCAAAAAACGTGAAAGGTGATAAGCCACGTGCCTAGGGAGGCAGACAATGCACGCTGTCGACAAAGGGAACAATAGCCGGTTAAAACGGTACAAAACCTAGAGGAACCAAACTGAGGCCAACTGCATGAGCCTTAGAGCATCAAAACCCATGACAGAGGGGCTAGAAGTTTACAGCGCCGAAACCCGTGAGGAAGAGGCTAGAAGTCCGAGGATAGAAAGGTCCACTGGCCATCTCTTCAAAACCCTAAACCAGGGGGCCATCTATTCAAAACCCTAAACGGCTCCGTTTACACCATTTCAAACCCCAAATTCTTGCTCTATTATTCCATTGCACATATAAGTTCAAAGTACATTATGATTGATACTATGAAGCCAACTAAAGTTAAAAATAAAATATTAAAAGAACACGTAAAAAAAAAAATAAAAAAATCACGTATTGACTTTGCTCGTAAGTAATTTGATGACCCTAATCTACACTCAGGTTAAAGATGCCTGGCGGGGCACGGGTTACAACTCGATGTTTGGAAGGGAAGTCGTCGAGACTGAATGGTGTGATTCAATTACTTTGCTTCGACATTGTCGGTGTGGGTGAACGTCAAGTTATCTAATTATATTAGAATTAGAACACTTCAAAGAAGTCCATGTTCTTCGCACGAGGGAGCGTAAAATTGACAACTAACTAATTCGATTAACTGTAATTAATGTCAAACCTCGCTATCCTCCTTCAAAATTCAAAATCCCCTCAGGCTCAAACAATCAAATAATTAATGAAAGAACAGGAAAGGTTTTTGCGCGGTTTGATTTATCGGCAGCTGTTAGTCTGGTCAGCTATTCAGCCTGAATTAGCACATTCACTTCTTCGTGTCGTTGCCAAGTTCAAGTATAACTGTCCAAACATACTTGGAACGATTCAAAGCAGTCGATGTTCTTCGCTCGAGGTATCTCAAAGTTGAAAACCTGCACAAATTTGATTGATTGTAATTATTGTCAACTTCGCAATCGTCGTGAAGCTCAAACAATCAAATAAATTAATGAAACAACACAAAAGGCAGGGTGAGTGAATTTAACTTCAACTCATAGTTTCATTCAACTTCAACTGATAACGTTGAGGATTATTTCTCATTTGTAATTGTCAGCTTTAAGGGAATTACTTTTGTTCGTTTCTTGTATTCCTGGAACCATTTGGAGGTTTCTTGTTCTGTCTTGAATAGCAGAACAGGAGGCTAGACTTGTCATCACATTATATTGCATTTCCTTGATTGATTGACGTGAGAGGCACCTGAACTAAAATTATCAATTCTTGAAGTATTGCTATCGAAGACCGACCATGAAGACAGGAAACTTGTTTTTCTTCTTCTTCTTGATTTCAGTAGCAGCAATAGTATTGAATCAAGGTGCAGTGGATGCAGGTAGAGTCCTGAAAAAGAATATTATTCTAACATCCCCTGATACAATTCCATGTGATCATCACAATCTTCTCAATGGAGATCATGAACTAGTGGAAGGCATATTGAAGAATAAACTTCCTTCTGGTCCAAGTGGAGGAGTAGGTCACAATTACATCAATTCAGTGGGTTCTGAAAAGATGAAGACAAGTAATACATTGAAGATGAACAAACTTCCTTCTGGTCCAAGTGGAGGAGTAGGTCACAATTACATCAATTCCGTGGGTTCTGAAAAGATGAAGACAAGTAATACATTGAAGATGAACAAACTCCTTTCTGGTCCAAGTGGAGGAGTCGGCCACAAATACATTAATGCAGCTGGGAAGGCATCAGCAGCACAGAGATTAATTACTACGACGCCCTTCAACAAGCTTACGACGCTCTTCAACAAGCTTCCATCAGGTCCGAGTGGGGGAGTAGGGCACAACAATAATGATTGATGATCACTTTCAAAACAAACCCATAAAAAAAGGTCCGACATGTGTTCGATCTTCTTGTTGATTATGGAGGAAAGCCTGTACCGAACAGTATTAGAAGTAAAAATTAGTGAGAACGATCTTTTTGTTGATTATGGAGGATAGCCTGTACCGAATAGTATTAAATGAAGGGTAGAGTTTCATTTTACTTTGAAGGGTTGTGAGAAATTGAATCTTTCAATTTTGATATCTACAAATAAATTATTATTTTTATTTGAAAATGCAAGTGTATAACAAAATTTTATTATTTATTAAAAACAATGTATAAAAAAAGAATTACAATAAAAAGAAATTTCAAGTGATTCAACATTTATATGGAATTAGTGAGGTAAACCATGTACATGATTACAGGTCTAAATTCTTTTTATGGGGAATTACTCAAGAGTTAGTATATAGGAGGAGAGACTAAAATAAAGGTTGGGGGATTACTCAAGAGTTAGTATAAAGGAGAGACTAAAGTAAAGGTTGAAAATGAAGAACATGTACCCATGATGGAAGATAAGATTGAGAAAAATCCTATTTAAAAAAAGATTAGTGCACTTGTTTTGTTAATGTAAACATAGCTATAACTATTAGGAGTATTGATTTTTTGTATTGCATTTTCTTTGGCCTATTTATTTTGTGAAGAGAAATGTTTGTTTCCTATCATGCTAACGTGATTAGAGTAGTTGAGAACTACTCACAACCTTATCTGAATGCATAATATGAATTTGGGGATCAAAGTAGCCTCACGGGGTACTAAAGCTTATTTGTGTCTAGAATTGTTTTGAGAAGAGCTCCACTACTAGAAGTGCTATGTTACAAGGCCAAAAGAGATCAGGCATCATATCCCTAACATTAATAACAAAAACTAAAAAGATGATTTTTGTCCAGTGCCAAAGTATCCACCTAAAACTAGTGTACTTCTAACATTGTACATCCCCCGGAGATTTAAAATTGTTGATCCTTCTTGTGTCCACTTGATCATTAACATAACCATTGGTTTAAAGAAATAACATAAAAGTAATAAAATTAGAAGAATAAATTTTCCATGACAGTTTACGAAAAATGTTTTGAAATGAACTTTTCTACATGCTATTAAAATCATTGTGTTATTATATTTCCAACTAAAACCACAATTTTTTTCCAATCCACATTTCCATTAACCACCAAAAAAAGTTACAAATACCATCACAAATCTAATTGATATGTTTGTCCATATGGACCCACTTCGTGAGTAACTAGCCATTCAATTTCAAACTCATGTAATCCCTAAGCATTGTCTTCACCATAATTAACCTAAGTATTAGAACACTTGAATATTATCCTTCAAACTTTAGCCTCGAGTCTACTAACATCTAGATGTCAAATGCGAGGGATTGATAGGGATTCCCATTTCTCTTTTCAAAACTCAGTGTATATAATTATTATTCAAACACATTGAAAAAGTACCCTTCAAACTTCAATGTGGATCTTACGAGTCTCACACACACAGGAACGAGTCTTATATTTATGTGAAAATGTTAGACAAAAAACAAGGACTATTATAGACTGTAATCTCTTTGTGAACCTTACATGATTCAAAAATGTCATTTTGACAAAAAAACATATTTACAATCTCTTCTCTTAAATTCTGGGTGGATAGGTTTGAGGAGTGGTATCCAAGGTAATCGTAGAATCCATTTGACATGTAGACATTACAAAACTTTATCAAGGTTCATGTGAAGAAAATGAGAAAGATTTATTAATATATATTTAACAACACATTTCAAGAGAAAATTAGGAAATTGATAATGTCGACTATATAACTAAGACCAAACCCAAACCCTAAAAATGTTAATAAAGATAACAAGGAAGTCTATTGTGATTAAAACAAACACCCTAAATTGCTACAATGATTCTAAACTTAGAATAGATTAAAAATATAAATTAAATTTATTAATATCAAACATTTTTCTTAATGAATAAATTGTGAATTACTTAACCTATTTTTTATAAACTATAGAACTAAATGTAATATCTAATTCTAACCTAGAAATACTACAATATTTTATATAAAATGATAATTTAAGAAGTTTTTTTATTGTTATCTAATTTGTTTATAATAAAATTCAACCTAGATTTCATTAAAGAACAGTGCAATAATTGAAGAGAGGCATATTTTTGAACAATGTAAATCACGTCACAAAAGTAAAATGGAGATATGCCCCACATGAAATGCACCATGAAAGACGTGTTATCTTACTTATGTAATAACAAACTCTCCTCTCCTAAAGCACTGCTTGTAGTTCCTATAATGTAATGAAAGAGTTATCTAATATTTTTATAATAAAATTCAACCTAGATTTCATTAAAGAACAGTGCAATAATTGAAGAGAGACATCTTTTTGAACAATGTAAATCACCTCAATTATGGTAAAAAAACATTTTTGTTTTAGCAATTCATTTGTTTGATTATTTTCATATTCAAAGGTATTTTTTTTAATTCTTTTTTGTCTATTATAATTTATAGTTTATGGTCAATTTCGAATGTACGCAAACTTATTGGAAATTGGAAATGAAAAGAAAATCATTTCGAAGAAATAAGTGCGTACCCAAAAGGAATAGTCTTTGAGACTAGTCACAGTATTAAGAGGGAGATATACCCCATGTGAAATGCACCATGAAAGACGTGTTATCTTACTTATGTAATAACAAACTCTCGTCTCCCTATATATTGCTTCATTAGAGGAAATTTCAACTCAAAATGGGCCTTTTAACCCTCATTCAAATTCCATGTCATCATGTGTTAGCCAATGAAATTGCTTTAAATTTGAAATACCGTATAGGTCTTAAACACCTTTTTAATATAAATTTGGGGATAGGTATAATAAAAAAAACTATTTTTTGTTCGTATTTTCGACATATCTCCCTGTGTTTTTACTCAAATTTCGATCGAGAGAGCTCGTTGGATGCAGAATTAAATTCTGCATCCAACGAGTACCCACTCAACATACTTTTGATGGACCCCGCTAACCAAAAAACAAGAAATACCTGAAAAACGTGATGATGATCTCCCGATCGAAATTTGAGTAAAAATACAGGATGATATGTCGAAAATACGAACAAAAAAAGTAGTTTTTTTTCTTTTCTTCCTCCAAAAAAATAAAATTATTTTAACTATTATTTCATTATTTTCCTTAGGAGGCCCATTTTGAGTTGAAATTTCCTCTAATGTGAGTGCTTGTAGTTCCTATAATGTAATGAAATTGAGTTATCTAATATTTTTATAATAAAATTTATCCTAGATTTTATTAAAGAACACTGCAATAATTGAAGAGAGGCATATTTTTGAACAATGCAAATCACGTCAATTATGGTAAAAAAAAATTGTTTTAGCAATTCATTTCTTTGATTATTTTCATATTCAAAGGTAAACATATTTTTTTATTGTTTTTTTGTCTATTATAATTTATAATTTATGGTCAATTTCGAATGTACACAAACTTATTGGAAATTGGAAATGAAAAGAAAACCATTTCAAAGCAATAAGGGCGTACCCCAAAGGAATAGTCATTGAGACTAATCACAATACTAAGAGGGAGATATACCCCACGTGAAATGCACCATGAAAGACGTGTTATATTACTTATGTAACAAACTCTCCTCTCCCTATATATTTCTTTAAGTGCTTGTAGTTCCTATAAGGTAATGGAATTGAGTTAGAATTCCTGTACCGGCCTATAATGGTTCAGTCTATCTATTCATGAACTATTCATGAACAAATCTATCTATCCATGACATAGGAAAGAATAGGTGAGCATGCATACTATAGTAAGGGAGAGGAACAAAGCAAGAACCAAAGCAAATACAAATTGAAATGGTTTACATCCAATGCATACATTGCACATTCTTATCCATGTGGCCTCCCTACTGTAGGGGTTATCCTCATAAAATTAAATACCTTGTATACCCTTAATTATATAAATCCTAGAGATTGGAAATAAAAGAAATTTTTTTTTCCAAGTCTCTCCAATATTGACATCTTATCCTAGCTATTTTACAGAAACACTTCAAATTCTCCAACAAATATCAAGTATTTTAAAATTTTAATTTTAAATTTTTTTTGGTTCTATTATGGTTTATGGCTTTCAGATGCACACAAACTAATTGTAAATTAGAAATAAAAAGAAAAGCATTGCCACCACCTAAATGTTTTAGGAGCAACAACTATTTATTCAACCTCCTGACCCACAAGAGATGACTATAATACACACTCGATTATTGTGTGCAAACCTATAATTCACATCTCTATGGCCCTCACACGATTCACATTGGCAACAATTGGGGCATCTTCTGCCATTCATGTCATGGGGAAAAATCTCATACAAATATGGATACACACGCACAGATACAACATTATTATTATTTTAGCTAATGCAAGTCCATACATATATGAAGCAGTCTCTACTCTCTCGATCCCTAGAGCATAAATTTTATTGAACTTAGATGAGGGACAAATCTGTCGGGCCGATGAAAAAGTCAGTCATTAGGTCATTGATAAAATGAGGCATTGGAATTTGGAAGGACCTTTGAATGGAGGATTGATTATGCTCAATGGAGTCTCTATTGGTCAAGTGCGATTGGGCCTTCCTAAAATAAAAACCCCAGAATTTAATAACTAATACTTTTAGGGAGCAACTTTATTTATCAACCCTAAATTCAACAACTATTTTTAGAATTGAATCATTTCCTCCCCAGATGCTCAAATCGAAGTGATCAAACAAAATCCCCAATTTTAGGTGGATTATGGATGGTCCCTCCAATGTATATCGAGTTTATCACCCAATCCAAAGTGATCAAACAAAATCCCCAATTTTAGGTTGATTATGGATAGTCCCTCCAATCTATATCGATTTTAGAATCCATATCGAAAAGGTTAAGTATTTATTAGTCCACCATAAGGAAGAAATTAAAACTCTCCAACAAATATGAGTACAAGTTGGGTGTCTAGTGTCTACCATAGTCAACAAGGAAGATGAATCATAAACACATGTTTGGGAGGTTTGCGACACCGTGGCCATTGAAGTCATGTTCTTTGCTAACTCACTGCACTCCTAGTACATCATTCATGAACGTCCGTCGAGGGGTTCCCTTGTTTAGAAAACTTGGTTGACAATTTTTGCTTCTTGTTGACATTATTAGAAGGCTGACAAGAAAACAGAGGGGTCGGAGTCTACAACATTTACAATGTCGGTTTTTAAATATTTTATCCTTTCAACCTTTGGATTTCATTAAGGAAATTGGAATAATTCAAACACTTGTATTCAAATATTTTTCTTTCGTTCAACCTAATGTTTACAACTCACGACAGATAAAGAGCATTGACAGATTTGGAACTCAAATACCAGGCTCTTTTTTCTTGCTCCTCTGCCAAAATGAAGTTCTAGTCCTAGCCTATGAAAAGTATACATTATTTTGGTTCTCATTTCATTCAAATATTGGGTTTTTTAAGTTTACATATATTGAGCATTCGAGACTTAGTCTGGTGAACATGCGGTCGCATAATACATTACAGATTTCAAACAACATTTTGGATGGAGAAATTTTAAACCCTTATATTTATAGCACTAGAATGAACTCCAACAAGAAACACATTTGAATTTTCTCCACATATTAAATTTTACACGAGTGAAAAATGTTGTACATACCTGTAAATTCACGACAACCAAGTCGACTGCTTAGCTTTGCAAATTATTTTGGAGAAAATAGAAATTAGGGAGACACTGAAGCATGTAATTCGAGAGTTGGAGTCCAAGTCCTGACCTTCAACTGTCCTATGTACTGGTAAACCCATAATAATGTTTTTTTCTCCCACATACTTCACCAATCTCTTTAAGTTTGGGGAATCTCAATCCAACCTACCCAACATTCTACCTTTGCTTCTCTTGCTCCTAGTTGTGATGAATGTGGCACCTTCGAGTTTTCCACCGTAGAAGACAACGAGGAATTAGAATACACAATCGTTTCCTTCTACAGAAAGACGGTTAAAAGAAACACAATATCAATTCTTGAATATCCCCACACTCCTGAGCTGATTTACCTTGCCCGAGGAAGTCAAATGCATGTTTGTGTATTTAACATGATTACAAAAAAATCATTTTATATTTGCTTCTACAGAACATATATAGAGTTTGTGCAGGTGAGGGAAGACTGGGTATTGTTTTCTTGAGGTGTTCGAAGAATTTTAGAGATCATTCTTCATTTCGAGGGCACTCAGAGCACAGATCAGAGAGCCCATGGTAGGAAGAGGAAGAAGAAGAAGATGACTCAAGTCAAAAGGTGAGGCAAGTAAGGAGGGGAGATATAATAACGATATTTGAAGGAGCATACCACTGGTGGTATGATGATGGCAATGAGCCTATCCAAATCGCAGCCATTCCCAAAAAAACCATCCCTCATAATCATCTCGGGTGCAGGAGTTACCATGTAAGCATCCCGACAAATTAAGTAATGATAATCTTCAGTTAGGTATATGAAAAATTATTTCATTTCTTTTAGAGATGACTATGTGCATATGGTACAATCATTCTCTTTGGATGGCCCTACATTCCAGTTTCCTTTGTCTCTTCTCCTAACCTCCTTCCTTTGATGAGATAGGAAGACCAAGCATCCTAGGTGGACTGTGGGAGACTGGGAGTGTTGATTCAAATGATTCTGACCCCAGTAAATGAATGGAAATTGGAATAAATCCTAGAATCATGGACTAACTATCATAGGATATGATTCAAGAACACAAACAAAAGGCGACGTGATGCTAGCCTGCTACCAAAGATCCGTTATCCCAGTCCTGTGGTGGTAATAATAGAAATGTCTAGCACTGGGTGAAACCTTGGTCTGGAAAATTACAGACCCATTGGACCAGGTTAAGTTCAAATCCATCAAAGATTTCTCAATGCATTGTAAATTACAACTTGTAAGTTGCAACCCAAAAAATAACACCATTAGTTTTTCCTTACGGAGCCTTGACAATGTAGGGTTATCAAATCAATTCACTATCCATAGATATGACTCATATGAGCATTTAATTTTACATCATATGCTCAAATACTCAAGTGACTTGTAAGTTGTGAGATCACGTGACTCGGTGAACACTAAGATGCTAGATGGAAAACCAAGTTGGCAGACTGACATCCTCTCAAACCAAGATTTAATGAAGTTGGTGAATCAGTAATACATACCAATTCCATTAAATTCTTTGAAAGTAAACATCGAATCATGAGTCATAGTTCTGACTCATCGAGTTGAAGTTGGTACTAGCTAGCGGCTATCCAAGTGGCTCACCGTGGTCCGTTCCCATTGGGACCGAGATCCTCACCCATGATCCAACTATTAAAGGACACTTAGGGAGACTCTAAGTTGCAACTATTCCAAAGTCCATTGAATCACTGATAACCCTTAGACATGACAATTTTGTATTTTCCCTTCTGTTGCAAATTTACCTAGGCTTTCTCAATTTCATTATTGACAAGCTGGAAATGAAACTAATTTTTTTTTGCATGGTAAATTCCTTGTGGCCTTCTATGACGACTAAAATGGCCTTTGAAGGGCTCTGGAGGCTTCAAATTTGAATCCAGAGTCCATGATACTAAACAATGAAAACAATCTTCAAGAAACAAAACAAGCATGGATTAAAGAGGCATAGATCATAAAATGAATCATTCATCTATTCTTGGGAGAAAATGGAGAAATTTGAAAAAAACAATGTTCACCTCCAACAAATCAAAACAGAGAAGACACTAAACTGATTTAATATAAACAAATGTATTGTAGTTTTTAGAAGTAATCTTAAATTTTAGATTTTTTGAAACAAAATTCTCAATTAGTTTTCAGCAAGAATAGGTTGATCTCATTCAAAATTCCATATTTCATATAGAGCTCTTTTATACTTAGAATCCTACCAAAAAGTGTACTTGTGAAAATAGTCAAACATAAATGTAAATTAGCTCTAATAATTTATAAAAAATAATTGATTTTTTTAAAAGTCTTAAATGCAATCCATATTCCACATATTCCCTAAAAACATTAACTTAACTTGCACAAATATATTGAGTCATAACACAAAATTGTTCTTAAGCATGGAATTCCATTTTAAGATAGAATAAAAATAAAAAATTACAGTAGTATCCTCAGTCCTAACCATAATGTTATTTTGAAGCTAATTGGGGCCAACGCCAAAAATTTGGAACATAGGTTAATTATCATTGTTAAAAAGTTCAAGAAATCAAAATTTTTCGTCAAGCAACAGTAGCTCCCTTTTTGAATCTTTTTCATGTAGAACTCAAGCTTTTGATCCATAAGAATATACCTCGTAAATATCATACCAACCCATTTTTAGTACCAATAAAACATATGAAATTCCTTGTCCAAATGATCTAACACTTAATACAAGTGAACCAACATCCTCGTCAACACATCCACATTGGCCAAGGCATGAAGTAATTAAAACCATTAGTCGACCACTGGAAAATTTATCTTTTAGATGTGCGTCAAGTTTGTGACCTTCTTGTAGCTTCTTATTGTAAGATACATGTCTAATAACTCCCTAACAAATATAATACATACAAGGGATAACCACAGTTTTATACCATACGGAGCATATGAACTATCAAAATCACCTCAAAATGAAAGGATAATGAGCAACCATGTTATATCAATATTATAAACCATAGTGGAACCCCATTAAACCTATTCATACTCTAGATAATCCAATATCCACCTTTTATGAAATGGCAAGAGAAAATAATTAACTTGTTCACATTACATGTCCAAATGAAGTTTAATGCCAATCATTCCAACTACAACATTATCTATGGTATATATGCAACAAGTACTAAATGATAGGAAATATAAATTGTTCTAAAATTGAGGAAACTCAAGAACAAGGAGTTGGTGGAGGAGAAGTTCGATTATGCTCCCACAATTTCCAAATTCATGATCTAGAATCTACCTAGATATTAAAATGGTTAAACCATGTAGCTTAGTTGAGGGAAACTAAATTAGGTTCATTAAAATATTGGAATTTTCATGGTTCTCAATTTCTATTGGAGATGTTGATGGAAAACTGGATAGTCCTACAAATAATCACCAAACTAATCTCTCTCTCTCTCTTGATGCCTCCATAATGACCCACTTAATACACCCAAATTAAAAAAAGTGCATGCAAGTGAGTTTCAAATGGCTAGATAATAAATGCATTCTCATATACAAAATTGATGACAAACACAACAAGACAACTAGAATATACAATGACATGCCCTCCTCTAGTACGATTCACAATTATGAGGGCTTTATCCCATTTGAATGGGAATTTTATAGGCTAGCTATTTGAATTTGAGAGGACTCAAAATGCCACATGGTCAAGTGTCCCATGACACTTTAAAAAGTGTGAAACACCACACACACACATTCTCAATAAAATCTATCAAATGTGAACCTATTCAACAACTCTACCCCAACAAAATAGGCATACCAACAAAAGTGTTACAGACCCATAATTGTTCTCTTGGTAATGATAAGTATTAAATCTTTATCCATTTTAATAAATTTCATCATGTTGTATTTGAAAACAACAAATTAATAAACTGCAACACGTTCTAACATCCACCAATAACATTTTCTCTTATTCATTGACTTGCAACAAGGTGTTCAATAATCCCAATATGTGTGTATTGCAATGATAATACATTAAATAAACATTGGATCCATGAACAACAAGGTTCCCACTCTGTGCATCTAAGAGTTACTACATTTTAATTTTTCACTTTAGGTACAAAATAGTTTTCCTTCCTACTACATAAAATTGTCTCATGATTAAGATATCTCACAGCGCATGAACATGAATCTCTTCATAATCACCTATAATCATCATAAATGAAGAGCTATGTAATGATTGTATGTCCACATTTTCTTTGCAACCATGTTCCTTTGACCTTGAATTGGTGTTGCACATGTAAGGTGAAAAAGGAAACATGGAACACAATTTACAAACGAGAAAGTAAAAACATAAGGTGTCGAAGGGGACTTGGAACATCAAAATATGAGAAAGTAAAAATTTAGGAGGCTAGTTTGATTGTTGGGTGATATTTGACATGACATATCTTTTGAAAAAAATCTACATATGAGGGAGCAACAATGTTGGTCATTATCTCACCAATTGGGATCTTCATAGTCTTCATCTCCCTCATATTCATGTGGAATTGATCGTAGGATGGCAGGGAGCAATGCAACTACTTCTCATTCGAGGGAGGGGGCAATGAGTCCAAATCATTGAAAAGGTAATGAAAATAAGTGTTCCAATCACATTGCATTGCCTTTTTCTCTGTCATAATTATGTGCGTTGGTAGAACATCAACAATAAATACAACCACCACAATGTAGAGGAATCCATGACAAATTTCTAAGTGATACAGTGGATGACGAATCCTGTAATAGTGTCCAAGAACCAACTTACAATAGTACAATGGGATTACAAAGTACAATAGTATTGATAAATTGTAGAAGTGCAAGGTCCACTGCTATATAAAAGATAATAAAGTCTAATATATTATCCAAATCCTTAAATAAAGGATGAAAAATAAAACATTCATGAGAAATTTTGAGTAATATATAAAAACACATGATCAAAATCCAAAGAATCTCTCGAGGGATGCAACCAAAGTGGGATCTAAGAGAAAGGGAATAAGTCTTGGTGTCCCTTGAGTTTGTTGTTTAATAATGGGGGGACATTACACCCCTACTAATCATTCACTTATGTATATGTGAACATTGAACAACCATAACTTTGGTTCTCATTGAGAACACTACTATTTATGTACAAAAAGTGTTTTAAAATGAAGACCATCAACCTAAGTTCAACAATATAAACATATACCAAGTTTAAAACTTTGCTTCATGATATTTACTTAAAACAACGACTAACTTAATTTTCTTGTATAAAGTCATAGTCATAGTTACAAGATTTAAGCAAACACCATACTTAGAAGGTAATAGTCAACAACATTAATTGGACTTGCAATGTAGTAATAGGAAGCTTGGTAATCATTCTCAAGTGACTTCCCATCCTATTATTTAATATTTAAATCTTACTTTATTTTTCTATATAATGTCATTAAGAGTCAAGAGCTTCATTTATACTAGAAACAAAAGTCATGCATCAAATGGATCTGGGAAGGGGAACACAACACCTATTTCTTTCATATATCTACTATACAGGACTACATGCACAACCGCATCACCAACCTCAAAAATAATGAAGGTCTTCTTCTGGAGAGTCACAAAGATATGGAAACCAAGATGGTTTCCTACTATGAGGATATCCTCATTGAGAATGATCCTAGCAGGGTTACGATATCCAAGAATTCACCTCTCATATACCCTCCCTGATCACTGAGGAAAAAAATACCATGCTCACAAGGCCCACCATGCTTCAAGAAGTGGAGACGACTGTTAGGAAAATGAAAGAATACAAAGCCCCTGGCCTTGATGGCTTTACTGTTAACTTATTTCACTCATGTTGGAACTTGCTAAAGCACGAGGTTTGGGAAATGGTGGAGGAATCTCGCACTTCTCAGAGAATTCTGTCTTCCCTCAATGCCACCTTTCTCACTCTCATTCCCAAGGAAAGCAAGGCCTCCACTCCCATTAAGTATTGACCTATTTCCCTCTGCAATGTGCTTTATAAAACCATTACCAAGATCATATCCGATTTCCTCAAACCCCTTTTTCCCTCCCTCATCTCTGCTGAACAAATAGGCTATATTGAAGGGAAACAAATACTGGACGAGATCATCTTGGATCATGAAACTATTCACTCCCTTAAGTTTTCCAAAAAACTTGGCATGCTCCTCAAACTGGACCTCTCTAAAGCGTTTGATAAGATCAACTGGGTCTTCATAGAAAAAGTCCTATCAGCCTTTGGTTTTGATTCCTCCTGGATTCGCTGGGTGATCCATATAATCTCAACATCCTTCTTTTCCATTCTCCTCAATGGTGTTCCCTCTAAACCTTTCAACCCTTCTTGGGGCATAAGACAAGGAGATCCTCTCTCTCCTTTCCTCTTCATTCTTATGTCTGAAGGTCTTGGCCGTATGCTCATTCAGTCTAAAACCAAAGGTACCCTCAAGGGTCTTATGCTCCATGAGCATACTCCCATCACCCATCAGTAATTTGTGGATGACAAACTCCTCATGGGACACCCCTCAGTCCAGGAATCTAGAACTTTCAAAATAATTCTCTCCACTTTCTCCAAAGCCTCAGGCATGACCATTAACCAGGAGAAATCATAATTTTTTTTCTTCAACACTCCTCCCCCAACCCAGAGAAACATTGCTTGCATTTTAAGTTTTAAAACATCCACTCTTCCCTCGAAATATCTTGGTGCCCCCCTCATTGATTTTGCACTCAAACACTCCTCCTGGAAGGAACTTCTAACCAAGCTGGAACTTTGCCTGTCTCAATAGACTTTGCATAACCTCAATCTTACAGGACGCCTGGTTCTTATCAAATGTGTTCTACAAGCCATGCCTCTTTACTTATTTTCAATCTTAGCTGCACCTAAATGGGTCCTTAAAGCCATCAAAACGCTCCAACGCATTTTCTTATGGAATGGGGACAAAAACTCCCATCATTGGGCCCTCGCTAAATGGGATACTATCTGTCACTCAAAGGTAGATGATGGCCTTGGGGTGAGGGATCCTTCACAAAGCAACGAAATTCTTAGTAAATATGGTGGAACTGGATTACTAAAAATCATAGTCAGTGGGCCCAATTCTAGAATAAAAAGTACACGTCAGATTGGCCAACTCAACATCTTGTCAGGTTTTTAGAGAATATAAAAGGCTCTCTCATCTGGAATGCAACCAATTCACAGAGACCTATAGTTCAACAACACAGTTTCTAGTAAATTCATAACGACTCCCTTGCCAACTTCTGGACAGATTCTTGGAACCAGCTCCCTGCTCTTGCGACCACCTTCAACCTACAGGTCATGCAGGATATACTTTTGATCCCTTCTCATGACAAAGTCCACTTCTTCTGGCTTCAGAATAGACATGAGGATTTTAGGGAATGGATCACCTGGGACAAGTGGCATCCACAACATCCACAACTCTATTCTGAGGCTCTATGGGAGGAACTGCAACAATGCTGTATTAGATGCAGACTCGGTAATGACTTTCTTCGCTGGGGTTACAGACCAAAAGGTATGTTCACCACCAAAGAAGCTCATCAACTACTTAACAATACCAAGGCACCATCTAATACCTGCTGGACCAAGATCTGGGGCCTAAAAACATGGCCCAAATTCACCACTTTTCTTTGTCTTGTCCTACACAAACGTATTCTCACATGAGACAATCTACTCAAAATGGGCTTCTTCGGCCCTCACAATGTCCTCTTTGCAGAGACCATGAAGAAACCATGGAGCATATTCTGAATCAGTGTCCTCTTGTTAATTAACTATGGACCAACATAGCATCTATTTTCAAAAGAATGAATCGCTGTCTCAATAGCATTATGGACACCATAAAAAATTGGCATAACCACCCCTTTTAAAATCCCATCCTCAACAGAATTTGGAAACTCATCCCAGGATTCCTCATTTGTGGTATTTGGAAGGAGCGAAACCTTAGGATTTTTGAAGGTAAATCCAATTCAGTGGAAACCATCTAGATTAAGTGTCAACAACACATCAAGGAGACCACTTTACTTACCAGTTGGAAGGAAAAATATCTCCAGGCCCATCCTCCAGAAAAAGGAATACTTCACCATTGGCTCTCCCTCATCCCATCTTCAACCACTGAGGCCAACTCTCTCCCTCCCCACCCCTCTTCCTCCATCTCCTGGACTGCCCCCCCCCCTCCCCCCCCCTCCCCATTGGTTTCTACAAGCTCAACTTTGATAGTGCTTCTAAAGGTAATCTCGGTCTTGCAGGTTTTGGAGGCGCTTTCAGAACTGAAGCAGGTCAGATCACTCATGTCTACTATGGAAAACTCAGGTTCGTGAGTAGCAATGTTGCAGAACTGAATGGTCTCCTTCAAGGGATCAGAAGAGCTTCGACACATGCTTTATTTCCTCTCATTGTGGAGGGAGCTTTTGAGCCAATTCTTAACTTGGCTATTAAGCTCCAAAATGGCTCTTGTAGTGCCAAGATCTCTTCCAGCTGGATATTGGATTACGATCTTCAGCAATTAGCACTTCTCCTCTCCCAACCTTTGGCTATCAATTTCCAGCATTTCATAAGAGAAGAAAACACCCAGGAGGACAAAATTGCAAACTGGGGGGTACTCTCTTCATCTTTTCTGCACCATTGTACACTAGCTCAGATCCTAGAAGCTCACTTCAGGCAGTAATGTGGTCTCATCGTAGCAAATGAATTCAACCCGGATGCAGGTGATAGATAAGCCAATAGGGAAAGATGATGGGACCAACCCGTCATTCGCTTGATGTCACCATTGCATCACCCCCCTATGGCTACTCTCTTTTACTCCAATATTGGACGTGGAAACCTTCAAGACATTCGAAGGGATGTAACCATCATCTCGGTGTAGGAGGACTTTAATGCACCATCCTAGTTCCTAGGTTGACGCACCAACAGTATTATGCCTTAGTCCCTTCGTCATTTTGGCTATTCGTTATTTTCATTCTTGCTGCTCTATTCCCAACACTCATCTGATCACTCGACCCTCTGTAATTCCACTCTTGGCCCTAAATTCACCATTATCCTAAGCCAACCAACCATGTCACGAAGGAAATGAGGTACCCATCGTCATGGTCGTTCTGGGAAAGGAGCTTAGGCTGAACACCAAATTCTGCTCATCGTATAGGCAAGTGGAGATGGCTTCTATGCTGAGATTCCAAATGTTGTCTGCAAATGGTGAATGATTGGGAATACGAATTATCTGGTGTCATCAACACAACAAAATGCACTCTGGAGAAAAGAAGGAACTAATAGGTGATAAAAAACCTACTTATCTGGATCATCCTTCGCTTCAATTCCTAGCCCTTGGTTCCTTATCCTCCTGCACCCCCTGTTCCACCGACACCTCTTGCACCTCCGACACCCCCACCCCCACTGCCTGCTCTTTTCGACTCCACAGTCCCCCCTATATCAGCCTCTGCACCTTCCTCTTCCATCTTTTCCCCCACAGTCCCTATGGACTGCGAACCCCCTCCTCCCCCACCATAGAGCCGCATAAAATCTCTCTCCACTGGCAAATGTACCCCTAACCTAGCCATGGCTATAAAGACTGCCCCTCTCCCGATGAAACTTCCCCTTGCAGGTGATGATGTTGAGGATGAATCTTCCAATAACTAGGATTCAAGCTCCTTCAGTGATGATGTGTCAAATGCCACATATGATTCAATTGAGCCAGTTTCCTCTGGCTTCGGTTTCCCTATCTTTGAGGAGCCTTGAACCATAAGCTATAATCAAGTTCTGTCAATGGTTTCTCTTGTTTATTTCAGGAAGACCGTGGGATCATCATTTCCTGAATCTTGTTTGTTAGTCTCTTTTCAGGAACCTTCATGTCTTTTTGTATAAGGTTACTCTTTTTTCCTTGGACCCGTTTTCCCTCTTGGAGGGAGGGTCAAACACTCTTCTTAAAACGGTTTTACCTGCTAGTTCTTTTGAGCAGGAATGCATCTCTGAATTGTAACCATTTTTGTAACATTATTTCCTTTCTTCAATAGAATTGTTTCCTAACTTACAAAAAAAAAACAAAAATGGAAATCACATCTGAAACAACATCCCCAATAAAATATTTCAGCTCTAATTTAAATACATAAACAATTCTCATTCACGTTCTTGTACAATCAACAATAATTGCAATGATAAATTTGGTAAAATTGGGAAGAGAAACATAGTTAAGTGTTGTTCAAATATCAGACTCTTCTATGCTATACAATTCAAAGAAAGTAGTTTTAATAATATTATAACTAATAAGCATTTCAGTTATCAGGATTCTTCCATTAACGTTTTGATAAAGATTTTCTTCCAATACTCTAGGTTTGATAAATTGATACAAAGGATCAATTTAAACTATGCATGCATGCAAGCGAGTACATGCACACGAAATTAACAAAATAAAAAACTACGTTTCAATCATCAATGGTCGTGAGAAACAATCACATAAAAATAAAAAACCCCAAGATTTGAAGTTCAACCGAACACTTTCAAAGTACGAGCAAGGAAAAATAAATACCTGTATAGTTATGATGATGACCTGTGCGATGGAGCTTGGATGTTGTGACATGAGTGGCCTGTATATCAACATCCATGGTTTCTGAAGCTTTGAAAATCGCCCCTAACTTGGGACCAAACCTATGTTGCACAAGTTTCCGGTACGCGGGTACGTCAGGTACGCGGACACGAGTATCCGATACGTCTAGAAGCTTCGCCCAAATTTATAGGATACGTCAGGTTGGGAGCGGAAATAATATAATATATTAAATTTTAATATATATTAAAAAACATAAATTTATTAAATTATAACTTTAGTTTTTAAGTTTTTTCCTTTTTTAAATGTTAATTATAATGGTAAAAAAAACAAATAATGTTCATTGTCCATTAAAACTATAATTATGTGTGACAGATTTATTTCTTAAACGATTCAATCAATGACATTAGTAACTTTACCAATTGGCAATGAGTAAATAAACTAAATACTAAATAGTAATACTAAAAGTCTAAATACAATTTAACTTATTTAAGATGATGATTGAATTACAAGTTTATATTACTGAAATTCAAATTGCAGTTTCGAGATGTTCTATGGTGGCCTAGTAATCCATCTACTGTGTCAGAATTATTGCAGAATTTCACTGTCAACATCAACGATTTTTGATCACCAGATTCCATAAGTTATTGGCTGCAGATGGACAATTGCTACAGGAATGCACTGCTTCGGTTTATATTATATAACAATAACTGTCCCAATCTATAACTCTAGAGTCTAAATATTATACACCAAATGGAAAATAATAAATATACTTACGAGACAGATCTGAAAAAATATTTAAATGGTCATTAGCAGTAGTATATTGATGTATCAGAGTTCTCAGTTTACAATCAGTGACCATGCAAAATGAGCATATCAGTCCTCTTTTAGTTGTAAATCAAACCAGTAGTACTACACAGCAGTACGGTATGAATTTTAGTGACATCAGTTTTGCATCAGTAGGGTTTATCCACCATTTGTTCAAGTATCCATTACAAAATTTGTATCAGCTGCAATATGCATAACCTAACAGCTTAAACAAGGTTTGATACAAAGGATTATTGGCATGTAAAATGTCAATAACCAGTCATGTAAGGGTGTAATTAAAGTGAAAACTCAGACCTTCAATCGACAGTAATTAAAATCCACTTTATGCTAATGTTTAAAACTTTAATGCTGTTGGTGATGTTTTTTAAAATACTAAATAGTAAAATCTCCAACACAATGATATTCTAAACTCACTGTCACAATGATATAGAGAGAACAACAATCAGATTGTCACAAAGTTCGATTTCTTGAGCCATTGATTGTGGTCCAGAAAGCAAAAAAAATTATTTAGTATTTACTATATTTCATTTTTAAGTTAAAAATGAGCATAATAAATATTAAAATCTAATTGAAAAACGTACTGACTTCATCAAGATACAGCACAGGTGTTATCAGAACAAGTCTGATTCTTGGCCTCTAGCCGTTCTATGGATGATAGTGAGAAAACAGTGAACAGTAACACCATATCATAGTACAATGTACATGATGTTATTTAATATTAAGCCATAGTGTTGCTGAAAAAATGAAGCTGCTAAACTTATAAATAATAAAAATCTAATGTAAAAACTAAAAAGTTAAAAACAAAGATTATTAAATTGAAAAATATAATGTAAAATGAAAAATGAAAATCTTAAAATCTAATGTCTCTTGGGAACGTGAGAAAGCTCCATAACTTGGGTACTTGTCGTAGGGAGCTTGTGGAAGCTCCGGATCCATCGAGGAGCTTCTAGAAGCTCCTCGATGGATCAGGAGCTTCTAGAAGCTCCTCGATGGATCGGGAGCTTCCACAAGCTCCCTACGACAAGTACCCTAGGAAACTAGTATCGGGAGCTTCGGTTTGAGGCCTGCGAAGTACCCGAAAAGTACCCAAGTATCCGAAGGAGTTCCCAGCTATTTTGGAGCATTTCGTACCAGCTCCAAAGCTCCCGGGTACGCCGGAACGTCGGATACGCCATTCCTAATGCCCGGGAGCGGTTCCCGTACAACGTAGGACCAAACCCAAGCCCACACCCTCCGCAATTGAAATATCAAATCCTTCATGACAATTTGATGATTCTTTGAGAAGTGTGTTGAATTCTTTAAAACCAATTATGCACAATTGAAGATTCATCTTTGTTCTTGTTTAATGGCAGCGATTTCTGCTTAGTAAGGCATCTTTTAGAGTGACAAGCTCTTTCCTGCAGTAAAAGGAAATGTTAATGTGCCAAAGTACTTTGTTGATTGCTATATGCATGCCAAATCAATAAGTCCATGGACTAAACCAAGATCAATAACCTCATAACATGGTAGCAAGGAGGGTTGGACAATTCCAAAAATATTTTAAATCAGGGTTATGTGAATAATATTTTAAATTAGGGTTATGTGGGACAATGCTTGTCCCCCAAGCAGATTTCCCAATTTGTCAAGGTCAACCCATGCTCCTCCAATTCTCACTATTCAACCCATTACATTACAGGGAGGGATATTTATTTGTGTTGTGTTGTCTTGATGACCATGTTTGCATGTTTATTCCTTTCAAAATTTAAACCAACTTTAGCCATTGATTTGTCCATATGCTTGATGCCTTTCCCCTTATCGTTTAGTGCATTTTACAGGTTTGTCATCCCAATATGCATGAAAATAAAGGTGGGAGACATAGAATAAAGAACTAGAATTCTAGGAGAAAGTTCAACCTATGTTGCAGCATTAACCTACCCAAAGAATAGTGACCGCCACCTAGATCTCTGTAATTACACCTCAATCATCCATACATAAATGCATGATTAATCCAAATTATGCTACTATGTTGGACACAACTGATGCAAATGCTTCAAGGTGATAGAGAAGCCCCAAAATCTACACATTATTGGGTTATTCAACTAAAGAGGACAAACCACCAAACTTGAAAACATACCCCAGTATTTTGGAAAAGCTCGTTCATTGATATTAAAAATGAAAATAAAAATGTTAGGACCATTGGCACCCTGATAGGTTAACACCCCGATACATATTAACATCTCGATACATTGTTTCCATTAATGGTACTCGTTGTTGCCTCTATAGCAGGAAGGGCTTCTTCAATTTGAGCACAAAAGAGTACGATTCAAATACATGGAAATATATTTCATATTGCATTTTGCAAATAGATCACGATTCACACAAACGCTAATATGTTCATATTGCATTTTGCAAACAGACGAGGTTGTCCAAAATGTGTCATTTTGTTGATGATATGGGGTCGCAACAGGTGGGGTGGCGAGCGAGGGCTGACGATCCTTTATTGAGTTTACTAGGATTAGTAGTGGCCTGCGGGAGAGTTTTCCCCCAAATAGACCTGGAAATTTCATTTCTCTTATATTTCTATAAGTAGAATACATCTTCGCATACGAAATACGATCACCCAAACATGTTGTTGGTAGTCGAGTTGGCTAGCCTCTGTAAAATTTAAGAAAATTTACAACGTGAAAATCATTGTAATATGTAAAACAATAAAACACAAAAGTAAAGGACGTCCTGGATACTTGAAATCCTTAAGAGTTGTCAATAACAAACCAAAACACCCTACTTGCTTGGAGCGTGCTATGTGCAAGCTCTTCTCACAAAAATTATTGGAGCGTGTTATGTGAAAGTTCTTCTTGCAAATATAACCATGTTTCCATACTTGGAGGCTCTTCTAAGAGCACCCACCCACAACTCAACTATCCTAGATAGAGAGTGTGCCCAGCTCGTGCTAGCGCTTCCAAGAAGCTAATTGCAAAGATTTGAACAAGAAAAGAGGCCACGTGGGAGGAAGTTATTGTGAGCAGAGTGTCGTGTGTGTGGGGAAAAGAGGTTTCCCTCTTGCCAAAGTGAGAGTATCTAAGTCAAGCCAAATCGTTGCACGCGTCTTACATGTGGGAAGGTGCTCATGTATCCCATTAGAACACATCATTGTTTGGTGGATCCTACTCTTTTTTATAAAACACACCCATGTTGGTGGCCATCACGTGGGTCCACTCACTACACTACACTGGTATCTAACTGAACTTATAAAGCATGATTCATATCCCATATTCCAAGTCATTCTTGTACGTTCCTTGAACCCACTCTTGTCTGGGATGATTCTATAGAACATCGCTGGCGCTCCTTTGCCTATAGTGGGAGTATCATAGGAAAGGGCACAACAATACCAGGGTCAAGTAACGCTCTATGTTGTTTTTACTTGCATGGTTTCTGCTATTGGAGGATCCATATTCAACTATGATATTGATATATCTGGTATGTATATCCAATGCTTGCAAATAGTTCAGTTCCACTTTATGGTTTAATTTAGCGAATAATAGCATGATATAAGCTAATTTATTGAATTATGAGTTGTGTTGTGAATGACAGGTGGAGTGACATATGTAAGGGGGGAAACCTACCAACCTATGGACATCATGTTGGCTAAGAACTGAAGGTGAGCATATTTTTATTTTATGTCAAGCTCGTTAAAAAATGAAATAGATGTCTGTGGGCATAGTTCCCATTCTATGTCAAGCTCGTTAAAAAATGAAACAAGTGCCTTAGAGCATAGTTTATTTATGGTTTCAAGCTCATTAAAAAATAAAACCGACCTTGAGCATAGTTTATTTTTGGTTTCAAGCTCATTAAAAAATAAAACCGCTCTTGAGCATTGTTTTATTCCTTTTTAATCTTGTTAAAAAAATGAAATGGGCTACCTTGAGCATAGTATTTTATTCGTTTTCAAGATTGTTAAAAAATGAAACAGGTCCCCACAATCATAGTTCTTTTCTGTTTCAATCTCGTGTAAAAATGAAACATGTGACTATGAGTAATGTTCCCTTTTCGTGTCGAGCTTGTTAAAAAGTGAAACTGATTCTTCCATTGTATCAAGTCTTTTAACTTGAACCTTCATTTCCTCTGCCTGTATCACTTGATCCTCTTTCTTCCTTTGTCTCCGGTGAACCTTTTCCTAGGAGTAACCTATAATTTAGTTGGATGAAGAGAATAGTAGGCAGATGCAACGAAGCTTCAGGGCATGTCTCCAACCCTTTACATTATATTGGAATTAAGCTACTTGAAAGTTATACTGGGGGAAAATACCAACCACTGGACATCATGTTGGGAAAAAAATCGTTCTATGGGACTTATTTTGAGCATACTTTCATTTTAGTTTAGAGTTCGCTAAACCATGAAACAACATACTAAGCATAGTTCATTCTCTGTTGTAAGCTCATTAAAAACTGAAGCACATAACCTGAGCATTCTTCCAACCGATCTTTGAGCTCGTTAAAAACAATAAGATGGTGTTGAGCTTACTTTTTATATTTTTCGTACTCCGGTTAAAACATGAAAAGTGGGTTTGAGCTTAGTTTATCGCTTTTTCATGCTCAAGATTCAAACATGAAAAATATTTCGAGTGCTTTTGATACCATAAATGTGCTCGTTAAAAAACCAAGTAAAATGGTGTCGAGTATACTTTTATCACTTTTTCAGACTAGTAAAACCTTTACGAAAAAGGATCCCCACAAGAGTTTTCTTTAAACTCTTTTCAAACTCTCTAAATAGGAAAAGGTCACAAAGTGAAATTGTTTCTTTCATACTTCTAAAATTATTTGAAAGGTTGTCTATCTGGTGATAGTTTACCCTTTTTTTCTGGACTGTTTAGACTCATTTACGGAAAATCTACGCTCTAGGTCATTGTAACTAGAAGAGTCCTCGTAGGTATCGGTTTATACTTTTTCAGACCTCAAGGACTAAATTTATGAAAAAGTTCACATTGGAGTCTTCTTAGTCATTTCAAAATCTCTAAAAATGAAACGACAACTGAGTTTACCTTATTCGGACTTGTCAAAATAAAACGATGAAGGACCCATTTTCTGGGAATGAACTCCTCATTTCTCAGGTTCATAAAACATGTGATATTGGACTCATCCTATGATGAGCTATATCGAGTGTTTGTGACCCTTTTTCAGTTCATTAAAAAGAAAATAGGTACTCATCCATCATGATGGGGAAATTAAGGGAATGGGAGAACATTTTCCATTTGCATTAATGGCGGGCTTATAGTCACCATTGAACATGGCACCTGTCTACATTTCATTCAAACATTTGGGTAGTCAGCTTGTCATCGAGTCGATCCAGTTTCATGAGTCATTTTAATCCTTTGAGTCAATTCAAAGAATGCATCGTATCGTGTTTTCATTATGTCTGGTCTTTGTGTCATTTAGTCAATGCTTCCAAGTCACTTGTCATGTTTTTCAATGTTAAAGGGGAGTCTTTACCAAAACCTACCTTTGCAGTTACCTTACCTTCCTTCGAGTTGGTCATATCTGAGTTAGTCCGATGGTTGTTCCATAATCAAAATCACTTCAAAATCACTTTAATTCCAAGTTTTGTGTCAATGACTGGGAAAACATTATGGCCCTCCTTCGACGAGTCTATTCCTGTTGATGCAACACATCAGCCATGATTTAGACTTAGAAACCAATCAGTACCTTGAAGCTTGCATGCCTCAATTGCAGGTTTCCTTGCTTTCAACAGTAGGATTTCATCATTGGCCTCTAATTTAAATATTCCACCGATTGCTTGATTACAACTCATCTATTCGTAGTTGAGGGAATGTACTAAGGTACCCTGGGAATCATTTCCATTAATGGTGATTTCCCTCTCACTTAGTGGTATACATCAATGACCGATAATCAAGTGGTTTCTACTATGTTCGACATCAATAAATCTATTCACATGGATAGAATTGTACTATTTGGGATTGGGATTAAGACCCTTGGTATTTATGTATTCACTTGAATATTTTCCAATCCCCAGGTTGTGCTGGAGTATTTTTTGATTGTGTCATTGCATGGATCCACAATGTATGTTTGGTGTCTATGCTCGAATTTGAGTCATCATGACATAGATATATAGTGTATGTCTGGTATATATGTCCAAATTTGAGTCTTATTTATCATGGATCTACAGTGTATTTTTGGTAATCATGATTTGGTCATTGTACATGGATCTGCAGTGTATTGGTTGACAACCATGGTTTGAGTTGGACAGAGTATAACTCAGAGTATTTGGTACTGTATAAAGCCTGCAATCATCACTCTTTTTCCTCTAGTTCCAAATCACATATAGAAAAATATTTCACCTATCAAATCACTCTAGATTCATGCTTTGGGGGGAATTATGTTATATGTAAATATTGTCACCTTGCCTAATTCCCTAAAGTTTATATGCCAAAACCAGTTTTGGAGGAATTTTTCCTTGTTGAAGCCCAGCCCTGGGAGCTTTGACACATATTGTATCCTGACATAGAGCGTCATTCAATCTTGACGCCTTTTTCTAGTTGACAGAAAGTGCTGGTGACACACTTTTCCTATGGGAAAAGAGTGTTGACCATTCCTAACGCCAGTTGCTAGTGTACAAAAAGTGTCAGTGCTCACAAAAAGGATAAAAAGAGAAATTTCAAGAACCTTCTAGAAAAATTCCTCATGGAGGATTATGCAAACTGATCAGATTAGGTGGAACCCCAACCCCTAACCTCTAGGGATGAATATTCCTCACCTTCCTCCAAAAGAATCTCAACTCATTTGATCTCTCTTTTACCTATATCAGCAAGCTCACTCTCATGGATGAGAGGGAACCAAGAGAGTACCTTTATGATGTTGAAATTAATCTAGGTGTGAGAGGAAAAAGAGTTTGGATCTTGAGTGAGAGGCTGGTAGAGTTTGTGGATCAAAATATTGCGGGGAAAAGAACAACACCGAATCTTGGTTGTAATCTTTCCATCTATTTCATTAATGAAATATGTTTTCCCTTTCCTGTAAACTTTGTGTAATATTCATTGTTTATTATATTTCTCTTCGATAATTGATATAGATTAGCTTTATTATCTTGTATGTTTCCATTGCTTTGTTAGCTCTGATATGTGTAGGCTATTCGAACACCAGCTGAGCTAAGGGTCTCCAACCATCAAGGACAACCTTCATAGGGAAGGTAAAAGTTTCATTATGATCAAGTGATTTTGTGAATCTAGGGAAAGGATTTCATAGTTGTCTTTGCTTTGTTCTAGATATATCTGATTTAGACTAGGGAAACGGTTCGTGTCTATACCTATCGAGGATTTAGGAGATTCATGTCATACTACACCCCATAGGAAATTCTTTCATGATTATGTTCCAAGTGATTTTGGACTTGTTTTACTAGGGGATGATGAACCATGTAAAATTGTTGGGATGGATACGGACCAAGGCACATATTAAGTTAAATAATGGAAATGAATGGCTGCTAGAATATGTAAGGCACATTCTTGCTATGAAAATAAATCTGATCTCAACAGGGAAGTTGGGATATAACAATTTTTTGTCTACGTTTCTAAAAACATGGTGGAAGATCACTAAAGGAGCACTGGTAATAGAAAAGGAGATATGATAGGTACGTTGTATTTATGTCCTCATAATATTGATTATTCTGTATCTCTAGCTTGCATAGAAATAGGTGCAACATTGTGGAGTCATAGTCTTGGCCACATGAGTGAGAATGGGACACATATTCTTCACTCAAGGAAACTGCTTCCATATTTGAAGCAGGTAAGTTTGGAATTCTGTGAGAACTGTGTTTACGAAAGAAAAAGAGAGTTAGAATTCTCAGGGTTGGGAAACATAAAAAGAGTGAAAAGTTAGATCTTGTGCATACATATGTATGGGGACCGGATCAGGTACAATCTATTGGTTGTTCTCATTATTATTTCATGTTTATTAATGATGAAACTAGAAAAACTTGGGTTTGTTGCATTAGATAGAAATCTGACCTGTTTGTCACTTTTAAGAAGTGAAATCTTTGGTTGAGAATGAAACATGAAAAAGGTTGAAATGTCTCAGATCTGATAATGGAACTAAATAATGCAGCAAGGAGTTTGATAATTACTATTCATACCATAGGATTCGTAGACATAAGACAGTCCTAAAAACACCACAATAAAATGGTGCGTCAGAAAGGATGACCATAACGATCATGGGGCATACAAGGTGTATGAGATTGCATGAAACGATTCCCTTATAGTTTTAGGATGATGTTGTAGATACTAATATTTATCTAATAAACAAATGTACTTCAAGCACTTTGGATGGTGGAATTCCAGAGGAGGCATGGATAGGTAAAAATGTAAACTACTCATTTATGAGAATTTTTGGTTGTGAAGCATTTTCCCATATTGATAAGGAAAATAGAAAAAAGGTTGAGGCTAATTCCAAGTGTTAGAGAAATAATCCATCCTTAGTACCATATTTTATACCGTAGACTATTTGATTTGATTTTATGTATTGATATATATGGTTTAGACTTAGGGAAAGTGGTCTAGCAAGTTAGTTGGTTATTTTGTCCCATTAACACAAACACCAACGCCCTATCTTGGTTAACCTAGAACATGTGTGCCCTCATTAATGAACCTTAGTCTCTTGGAGTGCTTCCCTTCCCTTTTTGAAGGATTTGGTTTGACTAGGGCCGCTAGTGATGTTTTTAGACCATTTTGGACCTTCTTGTGCATTTATTGTTCACCTTGAGCCACTACCACACCTATATATGCTTAGCCACACCTATAATAGACCCATTTATTCTCCATCATGCCTCACCAATTTTCACACTAGGTTTCATGACTATTTGGGGTGATTCGAGAGCTAATTGGTCCACCTAGGGGGGATGGAGGTCAAATCTAGTTATGACACATGTACACTTCCAAATAGATTCCTAAGCCTCACGATTTTTCCCAAATGTAATATATAAATTTTCTAAACATAGTTACATTTTAGACAGTGTTAATTATATTCACTATTGACTTCATGTGTGAATACAATTTCAGTCTTTTCAGCTAATTTATGCTTGTTTTGCAAACTATAGCGAATTGTGAGAGTTTATTTGGCTTCTATATCCATATATGAATCAATTATCACACGGTATCATATATTATTGAATATGAAAATTGATTTTAGATTGTTTGATTTGCTGTTAGATGGATTCTCCAGATAGATTCGTGAGTTTTCATTGCAGGTACATTCAACAATTTTCACCACTAGCTCAAGCAGAAATGGAGAAAAATCATGTCTTGCTAACACCATTAACATAATTTGAATGGAAGGCTGAGATGGTTATCCAACTGAGGTCCAAGGTTCTTTACAGGGCCACCATGGGAATATAGGTCGAACCAAATTTTGCAGTAGAGAAATCGAAGTTTTTCAATAGAATTGATGAAGCATTTGGAATGCTTTGTCTCAACATTTCGAGAGCTCTCTGATTTCATGTTGGCAGTATAGATACCCAAAATGAAGTTTGGCTTATTCTAGAATCTCTCTTTGGAAATATAAATGAGATGAGGGGTCACCAGCTTGAAAATGAGCACATCTCCTTAAGCCCAACGCATTATGAGACCATCCAAGTTTTCTTCACCAAATTCAAGTCATTGGTGCTTCAACTCAAAAAGTGTGGTATAGATAAGAAAGAAGAGCAACTCATAATGTCTATTCTTTCGAATCTAGGGCCTGAGTATTCTGTGTTTGTCAACATGTTTCACTCAAGCAAGCTCATAGCTCAAAACTAGAAAATGCCTTAACTAACAAGCTTCATGGAGTCTTTGACCTAAGAGCAAGATAAGCTAGTGCATATTGGTACCATCAAGTCAAGAAAATACCAATATATTTATGTAGGGGTTTTGAATCCATCCAAAGGCAAGAAGAAAGCCAAGGATTCCAAGCAGCCGGACAAAAAAAACCAGACATAACCAAATCTTCAGATGGGGGTTCGAATCCTTGCAAGGACAAGGACAAGAAGGGCAAGGAGAATACCAAATGCACCTAATGTCACAAAGGGTGGCATCCAGAGAGCACATGTATGAAGAAAACCATTGATATGTTGGGGTAGATGTTGGAGAAGAACAACATCCCAGTCCCAGCGGGCGCAAGCAAGAAGGATGGAGGTCCAGGCTCAGGAAACAAAGAGAAATGCCATGCATTGGTTGGTGGTTCTTCAAACTCTTCTACCTTCATCATTGATTCGGGAGCATGAAGGAACACGACCTCTATCAAATATTTCTTCACATCCATGTATTGAGACAGTGGCCCAATTGTTTGAATGGGTGATGATTCAGAGATCCAGGCCAAGGGGATTGGCAGGATCGATCTTGAGGATGGGTATTTCAATAATGTATTGTTTGTACCAGACTTGGAAGTGAATCTACTGTCAATGTACCAAATGACCCATACTGGAGAATACAAGAGAGTAACATTTACTCCAGACTCAGTGGAGATAGCTGAAATCTCTACCAACAAAGTGGTAGCTTTGGGATTTGCTGATCACCAAGATAGGATGTACACTTTCTCCCATTTCCTTCCCAACTCTAGAGGGAAAGCTATCCTATCTCGTGCCAGTGAAACACACAAGCTATGGAATGAGATATTTTTCCATATGAACTAAAAATACCTCCAGGAATTGAATAAGGATGGAATGGTGGAAGGGCTTCCTCCTATCAAGACTTCCAATGGTTCATGCATTGGTTCTGTGGTGGGAAAACATCCAGAGCGCAACTATGAGAAAGGGAAAGCAAGGAGAGCTACACAAGTGCTTGGGTTGGTTCATTTAGATATCATTGGTCCTCTTCCCACACCCTCATATGGAGGATTAAGGTACGTTCTCACTTTCATAGATGATTTCTCAAGGTTTTGCTGGGTCTATTTCCTCAAGCTCAAAACTGAAGTCTTTGAGAATCTAAAGGTTTGGGAGGCCTTGGTTTAGAATCAATGTGGGAATAAGATCAAAATTATTCGTACTCATAACGATAAAGAGTGCGTGAACAAAAATTTGTAGCACCTGTATGAATAATGTGGCATCCAAATGTAGCATTTGGTCCCCTACACACCACAAAAAAATGGTGTGGCAGATAGAAAGAATAGGGAGCTCAAGGAGATGGATACTTGTATGATTGAAGATAAGGATTTGACTCATAATATATGGGATGAAGCCATTAACTGTGGTGCATACATTCAAAACAAGTCTCTTTACAAATCAGTGAGTGAAAAAACACCATATAAGGCCTGGTTTGGTCACAATCAACATATTTCACATTTCAGGATTTTTGGCTTAAGGGATTGGGCTAGGATTCCTTCAGAAATGAGAAAGGCCTCATATTGATTCGGATTTATGCAGGAATGCAAGAGAATACACAAATAACCATAGAAACAAATATGCAGTGGAAATAACACTTCATTTCATTAATCAATAACTGAAACTTGTTTACATACAGAATGGAAATAAACTAGCTAGAGTGCTGGTAGCTTATCTTTGAGAAGAGATGTGGTGGCTACATGCCTATGAACTCCCTGTTACAATGAGGCTTGAAGGCCTATATATTATTGAGAAACAATGAAAACCCTACACATCCAAAAACCTAACCCTAGGAGGTGAAACATCTTAATGTGGGCCCCGTTGGGTAACTTGGTACATCAATTTCCCAGGGTTGTAACTTTAGCATACTACCTCCGTTTGACGCACATGATATATCGTTAGAAATATCTGTTTAAGGACTACATCCATAAACAAAAAATATTGAGTCCAAAGCGGACTCATATTTGCCTGACCATTCGATGCCAAAAAAACGTCGTTTAGGGCCTCAAAACGGCTCTAGAAGTTTAGGACCCGAAAACTGCCAAAAATAGTAAATTGTGCTACAATTAAGGAAACTGGAAAACTGAAAGAAACAATGGTGGGGGTCCAAGAGGAATAGGTGGGTGGCCACCAATATCCTCCTAGATCACGTATCCACAAAGAAAGTAGTGCATCATGGCGGGATATGGTGAATATACAAAGGGATACAATCTCTTTAATCCCCCAACACAAAATACTTTCATAGAAAGAAGTGTGCGATTCGAAGAAGAAATCATTCTAGATTTTGAACCAACATCGGGGGAATGCTCTTCTCCTCAACACCAAGATGATGTAAGTGATGATTCCATTTCTGATATTTCTGATTTTGAGAAGGATGCAGATGATGTTAATGAACACGACTCTCTCTTAAGGCCTAAGTGGGTAGAGAAAACCATAGAAACAGCTGGGGATTTAATAGGAAATCCTATAGATCCCAGGAAGACTATATCACAATTTCAAAGTGCTTATTTTGAAAATGAATTGAGTATTGTTGAGCATTGCTATATGATGGTTGGATCTGATCCACAATAATATAAGGAAGCATATTTTGACCCAATATGGAAAACAACCATGCAAGAAGAGTTCAACTCTCTATAGAAAAATGAGACTTGGGAATTGGTTCCTTTGCCTCCCAAGAGGAAGCTAGTGGAATAAAAGTGGGCCTATAGGAAAAACGTTGCTGATGATGGGTCTGATATAAAGTATAATGCCAAATTAGTTTCCAAAGGCTTCTCTCAAGTCCAAGGAGTGGAATATACAAAGACATTTGTACCGGTTGCAAAGATGGACTCTATTAGGCTACTTTTAGCCATTGCTGCAAGCAAGCGCTAGGAGGTTCACCACATGGATGTCAAAAGTGCATTTCTTCATGGTGAGATATAGGAAGATATATATATGCATAAACCTGAAGGTTTCTAAGAGGATCCTTCCCTTGTATGCAGGTTAAATAAGTCACTCTATGGCGTCAAGCAAGCCCCAAAGGGCCTGCTATACCAAGATGGACAAATTTATACTTTCACTTGGCTTTGTTATATGCAAGTTTGATACTAATGTTTATTTGCAGCATATTGGTGATGTATTGCAGGTCATTGTATGTAATACCCCCTGATCTAATATTCTTGAATTCTTTTGGAAAATATTTTCATTATTATTATTTTATTATTCTTTGACATGAGGTCAAGAATAAAACATTCCTTATTAATAAAAAATTTCTGAAGGAGAACACAAGTGGATATAGCTGTTGAAAGAGTGTTTGCTGAACCACAAGAGGAAACTGACAAGTGAAAAATACCACTGAGTGAGAACTCAAGATGCAGGAGGCATCATCCCCAAAAATAAGGTCTGCACTCCTAGTTGAGTTGTTGAAGAGCAGGAGGCTCATAAATGACCAAGTCCTAGGAAAAATACTATTTAATAGTGATAGGTATAACTCCCAATTCTATATTATTCCAATGCCAATGCATATATTTATACAATTGATATGATGGTTGTGTTTCACCTTCCGCCTAGCCTTTTCGGCTTCCTACTATTCAGATTTATTTATTTATTTACAATATATAATCCCTACGGATTATATTCTAACAATCCCCCTCTTAATCCGAAGGGGTGTTTGTAAGTCCGAGCATGTTTCTGAATCTTTCAAACTTTTCTCATCCAAGCACTTTGGTGAAGATGTCTGCAATTTGATAATTTGTGGAACAATGTTGAAGATGGACTTTCTTGGCCTCTACATGATGTCGAATCAAATGATACTTTGTGTTGATGTGTTTGGTTCGATCATGTAATCTAGGATTCTTAGCCAGCTTGATTGCAGAAGTATTGTCGATCAATAATGGTGTGGAGTCCTCTTGTTTTTCTTGCAAATCTTCAAGTATCTTCCTGAGCCATACAATTTCTTTCGTTGCTTCAGCTGCAGCCAAATATTCTGCTTCTGTTGTTGAATCTGCCAGAACTGACTGTTTGATCTCCATGAGACATCTGTTGATCCAAGACTCATAGTGTATCCAGAAGTTGATACTCCTGTCTCCTTATCGCCATCAAAATCTGAGTCTGAGTACCCAATAAGTTTGAAGTCAT